>VZRN01006753.1:583240-599240 GCA_013397935.1 Dasyornis broadbenti | reverse complement strand
GGGGTGTCGGTACGCCCGCGGCGGGATATTGGTTTACTCCGCCGGGTATTAAGCAAGCCCGATCCATTTAAATATCGCTCCCGCGCTGACCTCTCCGTAGTTCGCCTATTAAGAATGCAATCAAGATAATAACAGGCATTGCTTATTAATGAGCGCCCCAGGTAACGTTACACCGGTGACTTTCTGCAGGCGCGCAGCGGGAGCTCAGTCCCAGTGGTCCCGAGGCGGTTCTGCCCAGCCCAGCCCGGGACCAGGACAGGACCGGGACCAAGACCGAGACCGACCGCGGGGCCGCCCGTCGCATCAGCGCCCGCCGGCGGAGACAGGGGCGGCGGCGGAGCCTGGGGATCTCGGGCGGAACCCCCTGCTCGGCTCTGCCCGGCCACCCGATGGGTGGATGCTGTACCCCTTGTCAAAAATCTGTTTGGCCATCTCCCCCTTCCGCCCGTGCAGCAAATACAGTAAATTATTGATAGTGGAAATTGAATGGTGGAGTCTATAATGGTATCCCCTGATTGACTAGCTCCATTTGATCTTGGTAAAGACAGAGAGGTGGCACTCTCCCTGGCTGGACTGGCTGCGGCAAGTGGGAGTGCACGCCTATGCTGGCGGGGCACAGCGTCTTGTGCACATCCCACAGCAAGAGGCAGCCACGGGAGAGGCAGTGGTTTCACCCCCTTCCTGGCATGGGCTGTGGTAGCCTCGCCTCCTTCCTTCCCTCTTCCCTCACAGACAAAATTGGAAGCAGTTGTTTTTCAAAAGAGAACACAAGTCTTTTATGAATTGGTTAAAATACTTATTTTTCTACACCTCAAAGCTGACTGCCATCTAATTGCAATTAATGACAGAGGCCCATTCACTCCACACACTTGTGAAAATTTATTTATACTAGGAGAAAATGTGTGCAACTCATTGCTGCCCTCAGACCATCTGATTGCCTGTGTGCTTTTGCTATAAAACACTTGCATTGATTTGCTCAGTAAAGTGAAAAAATAACCCAGGTGTTTGAAATTTGAGTACACCTAAGGCCTTCCATATAAACCAGCTTTTAATATATATTAAAGGAAAGATTCCTGGTGGTTAATAACCTTTGCAGCTTTAAGAACTTTTTAAAAAATCATGTTTAAGTATCACATTACCATCATTTTTGCACTTGGGAGTTTGGTTTCGCGTGTTTGAACTAAAAATGTCACAGAGTATGAAGACAGGTCTACCTCTTTTGTCTCAGTGCTTTCCAGTCCAAATCTACCCAATTTATGAGAAAGGAGACAAATTTTCAAAGTCTTCACTAGCAGCCTGGGCCTGAGGAATCATGACCAGCTCTTGCTGGCTGATAGATAGTCACTAATATAGGTAGCTCTTCAGGCCAAGTCCTGCTTTGCTATTTCTGTATTATTCAAATTCTGACATTAGAGATACATCAGCCATTCCTTTTCCCACTATAATATAGCAATATAAGCTTATATCTCTCAGCAATAATGCTGGTTGGGTGTTCCAGAGATATTTCAGACACATGATCATACCTGGAACTTGCTAAGTTAATGTGCGCATTTTATTTATCTGTTTAAGGCTTCTCCACAATACCATTCAGCTCTCCAGATATAACTGCGTTAGTGTGGGTACCTCATTTCACTAAGGCAGCATGTTTTCAGCAGCCTTTTTTGCACAGTCATAAAACAGCACAGTTTCAATATTCTGTGTTTATAAGACGATGCCTGCAAGTATTTGGATGATCTACCAGACAAGTTAAACAGTAGCAGCAGAGGCTACTTTTATCAGCTGTAATGTAATACATTACACACTTGTTATTCCTGGAGGAAAGACTCTTCTGCTAGTACACTAGACATGCAGATGAGCAGCAGCAAGTATCATGCTTTAGAAACACTGCTGGTTTATTCTCAGGAGTGAAGGAGAAGGGATATACTCTGAAAAAACCTGCTTCCAATCAGGACAAGTTTTTTAATTTTGGAAAGGAAGCATGTTACGGACTGCCTGACAAGTCCTCACTCTGTGGTTAGCGCTTCTGCTCAGCTCTGCTAAGAACATGAGAACCATGAATTCCAGGCAACCATGAAATTCCCATTTTTCTCTGCTACAAACATGCTGCCTTTTGCGTTGGTGTAGAGATTTTCGTGGGGAGAGGTGTGGTCAGAGAGCTGCTGTATCTTGCTGGTGTAATCAGCCCTTTGGGCATTATTACCAGCCAGTGCTTGATTACTGGGAAAATGAAAAAGTAGTGAAAATAATTACTTGTTTGGATTTTTAATGCACATGCAAGCTGGGCTCCATATTTTTCAATCAGACCCTGACTTCCAAGAGAATTTTGTATGAATGAACCCCAAAAAACTGGATCTTCAATGTATTAGTTTGTGAAACAACTGAATAGTCCTCTCATGCAGACACTGCCCTGGTTGGAGCTCCACTCCTTTGTCCATAAGATGTACTATAAATTTGGAGGTTACATAAACTATCGTATTTGAAATTTGTGGGATATATAGGATGCAAAGATCAGGCATACTGATGTTTTCTTGTTAGACCCAAAAGGAGTTCTGTCTTGTTGTGTCTGAAAAGAGATGTCTTCCAGCCTGTTTCATGAGCAGCTATGTTTTCCCCATTTGGGTTGTACAGATGTCAGAAGTAAGTGGCACTTGACAGGAAAGTCACACCATGGCTGCACGGGGAAGAAATGGGCAGGCAGACTCTTTTCTGGTGGTTTCAGGTATTTCAGTGTATTAAGCTCCTTGGTGGTATTGTCACAGTATGCCTGCCTTACAGCATTTACCTTGAAACAAAGTGTTTTTTCTATACGTGACTAATTAAAATTATTTTTTGCATATACAAATCATACTTCACCCTTTTCCAAACAGTAACAGGGAAAGAGTATGAGTTGTCAATCAACATAATGTTGATTTATCCCTGTAGTAATATTGCTTGCAGGAAGGTAAGACCATTGCTTTTTGCTGAATTCAATTTAAACTGTAGTATAGGCACTAATGATGCTGTAGATACTATAAATAAGAAAGCAGAAGCATGCACATCTGGTTTCTGTCTTAGTGGAGGTTATGCATTATAGTGATTGATGTATGAGGTCCAAATTTACTGATAAACTAATTATATGATAAAGTAGTTTGTGGGGCTCTTAAATTCCCCCATTGCAATTTTAAGAGAAGCAATAAAAAAGTCAATATTTAAAAAGAGTAACATTCTTAAAAGGTCCATAGTTAGTCAATAGGTAACGGGTGATTCAGTCTCCCCTCCCCCAAAATGTGTCTTTACACTCCCCATTTTATTCACGTAGTATCTTGACCTGTTTTTGAATGAGAGAAAGAACAAGAAGCTACAATTTGGAATGCTTCTCACTTGGCTGTCAGGAAATACAAACTAATCCTGATTACAGAAAGGACAATGCTGTTGATGTACTCAGGTTTTGATAATACAGGGGGTTTTTTTCTATTAAAAATTTTAACTGGTTGAAGTCAGTTCTTATATCATTAAAAGAATTTTATGTTTAATTATGTTTATTCATGTTTCCTAATTACCTATATTTGCTATTTTTTCACATTAAAGGGATGAAAAATTCATGGAAACAAACTTTTCCAACTCAAGTAATGCTAAAAATTGCAATGGATTATATGCACAAGTTATATACACAACCAGGGTTGCTGACATGGTGCACTTGTAAGATGACTGGGCTGTGATGCTGCTCTACAATGATTCAGTGATCGCAGCACACACAAGAGAGGCCCTCATGCTCCACACTAACATCAGTGGCACTAGAATAACCTCAGCACCTTTGAGGACCAAAGAGAATTCTTAACTTTGTAAAATCTTTGTATTGTACCAGCTGTGACTGAGTGTGATGACGAGAGAAAGATGCTGTTGATCACTTCCCCAGCCTACCCCTTGCATCCAGGGGTTGGCCAAGCTGTAGCCACAGCCTCTCCAGGCATCACTGTTGTGTGTTAATGCCCTGGGGCTGGTGGTTCTTGGATCTCACAACTCTGAGGTTTACAAAGGGTGGCTGTCCTTCTGGTCTGCAAGCAGCTTGCTGGGGGACTAGAATATACCATGTGCCTTAAATAGTACAGTGTAGTTGCTCTTAATTTCGAGCATAATTTCACCTTCACTGAACAACATTTTTTTGAGAGACCTTCAGCCTCATTTTAGCAGGGAAAGTATGAAACAGCAAAGATGGGAATACAAACCCAAAGATCTTTCATTAGACATGGTTTGTAGGCTGCACGTGCACAGGACAAAGCAGGAAAACCTACTCTTTGAATCACAGGCACCAAAACCACAACATTTTTCCTGAAGAAAATACCACCTAATAGCTCAGAATTGTCACCCTGCAGCTACAGCAAAAGTGATTTTAAAACTCCAACAAACAATTAAAATAATTGTTCTCTTCTCATGTCTGCTAGAGGTATGCCAGCTTTCCATCACATGGCAGGATCTGTACCCTGGATCTTGTCCCATGCCTTCTAGTCAGGCATTTCAGCACAATTTATGTGCATGAAACCGCTTCTCTAACAGAGCTCTGTGGTAGGTGCAGATTAATCTTTTGCAAACAAGGAAATGCATGTCTATTACACATAAATTTATTAAGCTGCTCATGAACATACTTGTTTGGTGAGCATGCCGATTCTGGGTTTGTTCCTTGCCACTGCTCATATAGTTGTCTCTACTGGCATCAAGTGTCGTAGAAATAGAAATGTGTCATATGTGACAATTGCCACCTGCAATGATGTGCACAGACACACACACACAGAATCCTCCCCACCAAAGCCTCTAGGCTTTTCTTTTGGGGTTTTGCATGAACTCCATGCACTGCTTGGACTGTGGGACTCCTAAACCACACATGAATTCCCTCTTCCCTGTGCAGAACGGTTGGGGGAAGCCAGGAGGATAATTTACCCTTCATTCTGACCACCTGGTCCCGTGACCAGTGTCCAGCCATGCCAGGCTTACCCCACACTGCAGGGTGCAGGCTTACCCCACACTGCAGCTGTTGAGGATGGTGGCACAGAAAAAAAGGTGAGAATGAGAAAAAAAGTAAAGAGAGAATGAATCCAACTCAGCAGAAACATTAAAAGTTTCGTTTATCATGCTGATGCTTCGGCATTCACTAAAACTGGCAATTCTTCTCCTGAGTGTCTGTGCCTTACTGCTGTTGTTTTGTAGGCACTAAACACCCAGTAGCTGAGCAAAGAGCAAAGAGCAAAGTATCTGGGCTGTGCCCAAGAGTATCCAGTGTACCAGGTGTCTGGCGTATTGTGCCTGAGCCCTTTCTCACTCACCCCTTACCTTCCTGCTAACAGCCCAGCCAAGGCTCCATCGCAGCAGACGGAAAAGAGGGCATGGAACAACAACAACAACAAAAATGCAGACCCTGAGGGAGCAGCAGACATGGGAAGAGAAAAGAAAATCCCCTCTTCCCCAAAGAGGTTGTGTGTGATTCCTTGGGATGGTGGAAACCCGATCTGAGTGTGGAAAGATTAGATGGCTGGAGATGCACTCCTGTGACGAATCAGGCCATTGGAGCTCTATGATTAAAGAAGATCAGAAAACTGTTGGTGCACTTGTGGGTGAAAGGTGTTGGGATTGACTCATCTCTCCTTTCCTCTAAGTATTCAGTGGGTTTCAATTAGATGCAATATAGTGGATTATTTTTAATATTTAAAGGGATCAGATTCCAGGGGGTTTATAAACTTAGCCAGGCATCTGATCGGAATAGGTATATGCCTTACCAAACCCCCCTCAGTGCATAACTTTGGACAGCTTATTTTGAGTGTGTCCTAAAAATAAGAAACCCCCAAAGTCCACAGCCCTGTGAATGTTCTTATGTGGTTTATTTGTATTTAAGCAACTAAAATCTCCTCTGCCATCAAGCTAAAGCACTCCATTCACCAGGTGCAGCAGCTCAGTGATATTGCCTGGAGGGTGATGGGCGATAAGAGTTCTAAAGCAAACAGTTGGGGAGGGGAGGGGAGATGGGGGATGCTGTTTGGCACCAGGGCCGGGAGCTGTTCCGGGGTGCCCACCACCCACAGGGTCCCACTCCGGCTAGGAGCTGGCAGGAGGGATCCTCCTTGGCTACGCAGAAATCCTTGGGAATGAAAAGCATGTGTAAATATTAAATAGTTCTCCTGGCTCTCTTGCCCTTCAGAACTTTTATATTAAGGTATTTTACACTGCATTTAGATAGTTGTCTTCATCTTCCCAAAGAGGTTACGGTACTTTGTCTCCATCCCTTTTCAAAGCAGAGCCACATCAATACTTTTAACAAGCTGATGTGTTTAAAATGAATTCAGGATATTTTTTCTTTAAATAGGGTATTGAGCTATTTCACCTAAGAAACAAAACAAAAGAGTTCAAAACATTTTCTATGTTAACCACCTAAAGCATTAAAGAGAGAAGTATCTGTGAAATAGTAGATATTTTTGTTAATTGCAAACTAAAATTATCAGTGCAGCAATAAAAATTAATGAGTTCTCAAAATGAAACCCAGACCCCATTATGTTCTCCTCGTCCAGTTACTGTGACTTGTGGCTCAAGAAATAAGTACTGGATTAGTCACATTAAAGCAAAAATTTCCCTTGACTAAAATGTTTCATTTGTATGGTGTCATATCTATTTATTGAACACTTGGGATTGTTAATCCTTCAGTAATTCAATGACTGGAACCATGTTGTGTGTAAACATTGCTACATTCCACTTTGGAGATTAATAGGCAGCCCTGTGTCTGTCCAGGAGTTTTCATTTGTCCAGATAAAAGGTACGGCCTGTTCATCTGTGGCAGAGGGGTGCCCAGGTGGCATGTCAGCATTGACTGCAGCAAGAGCCACTACTGGGTTATCTGCTCACCTTAGGGCACGCTAATGCACAGCAAAAGATGCCAACAAAGAGGGTGCTGTCCTCACATTCCTCTTTCCTTCCACTGTAACACCCAGCTCCAAAGAATGGGAATTGCACAGGGGCCTCCATTACTCTGCATTGGCCAGGTGAAATTATTTCATTGACTTGCAGGGCAGAATTGCTTTAAATAGTAACTAGTGCCAGTACATCTGGCTTTTTGGTACTACTATTAAAATATTATTTTCCTCCTCACTGTTACAGTATGGGGGTAATTGGATGCATAGCTGGTTCTCTCTCTACAGCATGTGATGTGCTCAGACTATCATTTATAGATGCAGAGAGATGGGAAAAAAAACATAGGGTGGATGTATAACTACTCTGGAATTCAAAAATCCTGAAATATTGATTCAGAAAATCAATATAAATTTTAAGCTATTTTAAAATAACTTTCCTCACGTTCTACACCATTTCTCAAATGCGGAAACATATTGATTGCTCTGCCCCAGCCTGTGCAAGGACAGGGTGGCTCTCAAGGGGTGGTTGGGCAGGAGCACCCAGCAGTGGAGACATGGCCACCACCACAAAACCCATGTGAACATAATCTTAAGGAGGAGGAAAGCAATCCTGCACTTTCATGCTCAAAGCCCCTGTATTTTTAGGGTTGAATACAACTCAAAGAATACTCGAGTAAAATCCACCCCTGGATTTGGCAAGACATTTAGTGGAGCTTTGGTGGTTCAGGACTTGTGCCATTGGAGTATAAATCTGTAAACATTATATGCATTTATTTTCTGGACATTGTTTATTTATCGTGTAGTTTATACATCTGAAACATAAATGCTTACAAGGGAGTGGTTTAAACACCTCTTTGTATTCCATTAGTTAGCTGTTTAATCTGCTATAATTCATTGCAAATTGCAGTTGTATTATATGGCCTCATGGTGCCTTTACTTATTTGAACATAAACACCACTGAAGTCAGCAGGAATGCAAAGGTTTTTAAATCAGAAGGGAGCCAAATGCTAGATTTTCAGCAACGACTTTGCACCAAGGCATTAAACCCCTTATTTTAGACTTTTGTTACGTTTCTGTTTGATGCTCTACCCTGCTACGTGCTCCGAGCAGAATCATTTTCCCTTACAGGCATGTATAGCTTCTTCCCCTTTGGTTTCTTAATTTGGGTTAGATCCCGTAATATGAAAAATATACTCTGATATTGCACCTAGAGCACATTGATGAGACCTAAAGAGCTCTTCTGTGAAGGGAATTAAGATCAAAAAGAATATGGAATTTAAATATTCAACATTTCTTCTTGGATATGAAACAGAAAAATTGTTTTGATGCAAAAGTTCTTGTGACAGAATACGTTACTTAGACTCTGAGACCATATTAGGATAAAATGGCTTTTTTATATAGGAATTGCACTCCTTCATATGGAAATTATGACATTTTGTCTATTGCCTCTTACTACAAATGTTTAAAGGATCTGTTAAAAATAATCTTTTAAGAAGTTGTATCAAGATAAAAGAAAGTAAATAAGAGCCAGTATAATTTTCAGACTTATTTCTGATTAATTTCTTAATTTAGACCCTGTTAACTGCCAGAAAATTGCACCAGCTATCAGAGTTGGGGAAGCATAACTGACGACACAGTTTATTTTGCAGTTTGGGTTTGCTGTGCTTTTGTCAGACCCTCACCCTTGCAGTAAATGAATATTGTGTTAATTCCATGAACTGATGGGCTTACAGAGACTCAGGAAAAAAGGTTCAGCCTGAGTGCTAACACAAATGAAAGACAAGCAGATGAAATACACATTCTGGTATATCTGACAAACTGGTACTAGACCTCCATCTAAATTTAGCTGATTGATTTTTAACTAACCATTAATCTTTACTAATATCCCACAAAAAGCACGGACTAGGGAGGCAGTGGACAGCTTCCCTCATCAAGGCTTCAGATAAAGCTAGGCAGGACATGCTTGCAGCTGCCTGAGCGATTGCCAAGCTAGGTTGTCAAGAAGGCAGACCTTTCACCCCGTGCTCTCCCACACTGGGCAAGGCTCATCGCTATTCCTCTCCCATCTAAGCTCTGCTCCCCTAATGTGGCCCAGCCTGAGCCTGCCAGGACTCCAGCACTATCCATCACTTCTTCCTGCCCTTCACCTCTGGGTGTTCCCACACCTCCTCACTGGCAAGGGCCCCGTGGGGGTCCACAGTCACCCTGCAGGGAAGTTCTGATGCTGATTAGAGCCCCAGGCACAATGGCCTCTGGTGGTCAAGGAGGTGAGTCAGTACATTGCTTTGGTCCTACCCTGTTGCTCTTGGACAGGCTGATGGATCCAAAAGAAAATAATTCAGAAAGGTCCATCATCTTTGGCTTTTCTCCTGGCCTGAAGGGTATGCCTCGCATTAGTCTGAATGTCTTCCCCGTTTTGTCTGGAAAATCCCTACAGAAAATGAATAGGAAATTCTGGCCATTTCAAATTAACTTTCTAGGTTTGCCTTTTTAAGGATTTTTTCTTCTTGTCAGATGTTTTGGTTTCCTTAAAATTTGGGAGCCGGCAGAATTTTCTTTAGGGAATGCTGCAAAAATACTTTGATGGGAAAGTAAATGATAAAAATAACTATTTGGTGCCAAAGGCAGTAGACTGGGAATTAAAAGTTCTTCTTAAGTCAGAGACATTTGGGTCTTTAGAAGAGTTCAATAAAAGAGGTGAGAAAAGCAGTGGGTATCCAGGTCTATGTCCATGGTTGGGCAGCTGACTGAGTCTAGGTGTAGGATTTGGGAAGAGGAAAACAACAGGTGGTGGGCAGAAAAAGCATGAGAATCAGATCTGCCTGGGGAATAAGTAGTGGATAGAGTGACCGACTGCTGATGTAGGAGCAAATGCCACAGAGAAAGAAAAGAGATGAATCTATGATTAAATTTTTACCTCTTGCCACCACCAAGACCTTTGTGAAAGACTTATGCACAACAAATAAACCCCCCAAAAACCAAAACTAAGGAAAAATCCTAGAATTAAGTACTTACTCCCTCAGAAGAGGATGAGAACGAAACATGTGACAGATACTAGTCATGTCACTTAGAAATGTGTTCAAATACCATGATGAATGATGACTGTGATGCAAGGACTTAGAATATCTTAGCCAATAAACCAAATTTGGGGCACTAAAAGAGATTTATATGGAAAATACTGTAAGATTCACTCCTCCTGTGGATGACTCTATGACCAATAGATGCAGTATTTTTTTTCTCTCTCTGATGTAATAAATTTTCAGCAATAGAATAAAGGGTATCGCACTTCGGGCTACAGCAAGAGATTTGTACAGTAGCAAAAGACATTTGAGATGCATCATCACCGCTGGAAAATTTCAAACCTAGAATTTAGCCTCTTTTAAAAATTGCTAAGTCTTTTTGTTTTCCTGGTCAATACTATTTTATTAGCTATCTGTTTACAAAATTCAGCCAAATATTCTCTCAGATGGTTTTATATTGGCAGATGTGAGTGTACGTGTATTTGACAGAGCCAACCAAAATATAAGCAGCTCCAGTCTCTTGACCTCTGCTCATGTCTCTCACTGCACCCCATTCTCAATGGAGTTGGGTGGGTTTCAAAAGGTATTTGCTGTCAGAAATCAGCTGCTTCTTTTTTTTCTTTGGTAACCACTGTTTCCCTGAAATCCATTAAATCCATTGTCATTTCATGACATTATTTGGGTTTGAATCTGCATATTTTATCATTGTCAGACTATTGATGATAGCTTTAGAGAGAAGTACTGAAAGCCTCTTTGAATACTCTGTTAAACAATATAGAATTGAGTTTGTGTATAAAATACTGGAAAAAAATTAGTTTTGAAATGTCAAATACTTTCCCAACTCTGTCTGCCTTGACAGTGTGTGGCCTTTTCAGATTCCTGAGAAAAAATCTGAATGGAAGCTAAGTGACAGATCCAGAACTATTTGTGGGCCACCATACAACCTCCTTCCATTGCTGTCTCAAGGGGTGAAACACGTAACAGAATAAAGAAACTTGAAAGCAGGATCAGGGCTGAAGTCAGTATTTTGACATTTCCATAGCTGTACAGGTTTAGTGTCTCTAATATTACCATAGTACGCTGCAAGGGTTAGTATGTTAAGCTATACTGTTATGTCTTGTCATAGACTTGAGTAGTAAACATCTAAACAGCCTCCATCATTCTCTTTCCATTCACAAGTGTTTCTTAAAGACATAATTTACAGATAAAGATCTGTGAATTTTGTGGTTGGGTTTTGCTCTTTTTTTTTTAAATTTATGGTATATTTCACCTTATTCAGTGCTCAGAGGGGAGCTTGGTAACATCTCTGTATTGATGACAAACAAATGGAGGTAAAAGAGCTGGAAAGATCTGCCACACAACACACAAGCTGCATAGGAACTTGGCTTTACTGTGGCTTATGAACGGAACCAGCCTTGCTGGTCTTCCCTCCTGTCTGCCTTTAAAGAACACACACAGGGAAAGCAAAGCGCCAGGCACTGCCCGTATGCTTCTACTCTTGCCAAACAGGTGAGAGAAAATTCAACCCTGAAGCCTTCCCCCTGCCAAGGTCCCTTCCTCCTCAGCATGCCTCACCCCTTTTTTTTAACTGCTTCAATTTGTATTTTCCCATTTGTTATAATAATGGGGTCTAGTGAGAAGCTTGTGGCCCCATAAACTTTAGACATAATTTTAACTGTGTCAGCTTTAAAAAGTCAGTATCTGCCTCATCAAAGGGCAATCATGTCCAATGTGGGTGTCTCTGTCAATTGTGTTTTGAACTGCAGCAATAATCCAACCAAACCATGAGAAGAGCTTTTCTACACCCACATTTCTTAATTATCATCATGAGACTGAGGTAGCTGAGACCAGATCTATAATGTTTTCTGGATGTCAAAATGCCCACACACCTTCTGTAATCCTTGTGCTACCAGCCCCCTTTCATATTGCTTTTAGCTGGTCCATCTAATTATCTACTACCATAACTTTTTACTGCGTTATTCCCAAATCCCACAAACACTCTGTTTAAGAAAAAAAAAAAAAACAACTGGTCTGATGAGAGCTCCTTAACTGAACAATCCTATAAACATTTTAGTGGATGATAAACTCCTCCTCACCTGTTTCAGAAATTAACTATTTTTTTTACAGTCAGGTAAGACCTGACTTAAAAGTCTCTGCATACATTGCATCCATAAACAATGCAATTTCTTGGGAGCTTTGGGGTCTACTGTCCATTTGGAGAATAAATAACTTCATTATTTTCACATGTGCTATAGTCAATAACGATCTGGAATGGGAAAGTGGTGAAAATGTTATGACTTAACGAACATGTTGCATAATCATTCTTGCCAAATGTCAAAATAAATTGGAGGCCAGAGTGTGTGGTTTACGCTTGTTAAATGGGGGGTTTGTGTGCTATTTTAGGAAGGAAGAAAAGAAAAAAAAAGACAGACCAAACCATGAAAAGGCAGGGGGAAGAGAAAAAATACACTTGGCCACTTATGGCAGGTCCATTGCAGTCCCACCCCTAATGCACGAGAGACAACAGCCTTTGACTGTGGGGAAACCACTTACCAAGAGCAGAACAGGGTCTGTGGCAATGTCCCGGCCCCAAGGCTCTCCACTAGCAAAGGATGGGCAGGGGCCAAGACCCCACAGCCCAGTTTATTCCACAGACCAGACATGGCTAATCCCTGCCTCTCTGGGAAGCACCAAGCTGTGCCAGGGGTGAAAATCCATCACATCCATTAGCAATTTCAAAAGACTTTTTCCATCAGAGAACTATGAATTTGCACTCTGCCATGAAGTTCAAATGACAACAGGAATAACATGACTGGAATCAGATATGCTTTTGCTGGAGATCCTGTGAAATGTGTGCTCATTTCCACAGGTATCCCATTGATTCCACTTTTGGCATAGAGGTACTGAGAAAAGCAGGTTTTGCCTATATTATGCGAAGAGTTTTCTGTTTGTCCAAGTGATGAGTGGCTTGAAAGATCTAAGTTTAGAAATATCTACACAGCTGAGGACCTGATCCTTTGAACACCAAAGCATGTCACTGCTATTTTCCCTTTGAGATTGCCTCAGGAAAAGACCAATTAGGATTACATGATAAGTAGAATTATTCCCATACTTACATGGTTAGGAAAATAGGTCTCTCCAACTGCATGTTCAAAAGGAGATCAAAGCAATATTGTTCTTTTGCAGTTCGATTTTGACTTATTTATGGGTTTCCCCATTAAGTACATGTTCCAGTAGCACCAAGAGGCCACAGGCATGTGCTTCTGACTTCACCTCTACATCTAGTAATGGGAGTGCCATGAAAGTGCCTGTATTTCTTCCTGCCTGCGTGAAATGTGTGGATACATATATGTGACTTCCATTTATTTTGTTTCACGACACAAGGAGGGGGGAAAAATCCTTTTCATACACCTACATCTATCACAAAGCAACTAAGAATAGAAGCAATATTGAGACAGATGGAAATGTTAATGGTGACAGCTCACAAGCACGAATCACACATTTGTGAAATAATGAAATGGGTGGGCAGTTGTTATATGAACTCCATGTCACTTGGTATGTTTTCCTGGCTACAATTTTGCAAAAGTATGTCTGAGAGATATTTTCAGTTCATGGGAGAAGTCAGTGCCCTACCCTACACCTTGCTGGCACGTGGGTGTAGGGATTCACCAAAGCTGGCGAGCAGCTTGGAAGTGAACCTGCGTATCACGTGCCCTGGGGGCTGCAGGATGTCCCCTGACATTTCCCTGTCAGAGCACTTTAGTATTCCTAACAATGTGGTGGGAGAGATGCAGAAAGGAAGTGTAAAAATGTTTGGAAACCCAGACGTGAGAGAAACATGGGATCTGCCCATATTCTGTAGTCCTTATTATTAGCTGGACTTGCTAACCACAAATGAAAATGAGCATTACAAAACCAATCCTGCATTTCTCCATTCTTTCTATCTAGTTCTTCATGCCCCAAAAGCCATCAAATCCATTTTAAGGACCACTTTCACAAGCCTGCTTTTGCTAGCCCCAGTTTCTTAGCCCAAATCTAATGTTAGCTCAAAGGGGAGGGAGCCGTGAAAGTGTCTATTCATACGTATTTTACCTTGCGCTACCTGTCTCTTTCCCAAGGTCTAGGGAATCTACTGATTTTCAACAACTTTGATAGGTACTGTTTCTTACAGATGCTGTTTACAGCACTTGACGTTACTATTTTTTGCTGGAGGAATGAACTAGTTCTCCTGAAATCTTATGGATGCTCTCTTTGTTTGCATATCTGATTAAAAAAATTCTAGCAGCTACATCTTCAAGTGCTTACTGGTGATTTACTACAATGATTCATGGTAAGACTTACAGCTCTGAGGAAAATCTGTCCTTTGGGATTCATCCACCTTTCCAGAATTTCTCATGGCAGGGCAACCATATGCCACTGTATTTAGGAAGAAACTTTTGGTTACTGAATGGCAGCCAGTCTGCATTTTCTTAGGGTATTTCTAAGAGCTCAACAGTATCAGTGTGATAAAGAAAAAAAAAGAAAGGAGACTTGCTGTACAAAGCCAAATGTATGCATCCAGCCACCTCAGATTAATGAAATGCTAGACATTAATCCACCAGCATACATGCCTGTGAATGTTGGCCACTAAAAATAAATAGTGAGAAATATCAGACCATTCGAAATAGGAAATTGTTGAGCAATCCTGAAAATCAAAAGGTTATCCAAATGGTGAGCTGCTGCGAATGGCAAACTTGCATAGAGATAATGCCTACGTCAAATACCAAATTACAAAAACCATCTCCTGCTGGACACAGACACCTGACAGACACCAAACCATTGAAGACAACACTCCTGGTACCAGGTAAAAGAAAATGTAAGAAAGAGAGGTAAGAAAGACTGCCATGTCAGATCTTTGGAGGATGAAGAGATATTCGAAGAGGATTGGACATTTTACAGTATCATAACTGTAAGAGATGAAAGGTGGTGATGAACCACCACCAAAGCGGTGACAGCTCGTGGAGAAACAGTAGATACTAAAATCAATAAAGCTGCTTGCAGATTAAGGTATGAGTCACCATAATGGGACCAAATATGGCCCATGTCATTTGTTAGCAGCCGTCCGTCCCATGCGACTCTGCAGAGAATGATTGGAATTCAACAGAAACATGGCAACAGGGGCAGAAAAGGAAATATTGGGAGTTTTTAAAGAGCTGGTAAGAAATAATGGGTGCAAACTTAAAATACAGAAAGATATACACAATTATGCATGGAGTAGAAAATTCATATAAATAGAAGCTCCTTGACAACCTCCTAGATAACAGAAAAATTTATTTTGGGAAGTGGATAGATTTTTAGTAGGGCTCATCAACCTCTAGTTCACGGTAGATGTATGGAAATATTAGCTCTACCACATTACTTTTTCCTAAGTGAAAAAAGGTCAGAGGACGTTTCGTTATGAATTTAATGACACCAATACTGCAAATCGTGAGTGTTTGAGTTTCACCCAGCCTGCTGACGGCAGATGCTGCTGAGACCTGGTTCTTCTCGGGCTCCTCTCTCCTCGCCTTACAGCTGCTACGAACTGCCTCACATGGCACCCTGACAGGTATCCCCGGCAAACGCAAGTTCTCCAAGTGGAAATGGAAAAATCCACGGAAGGATCCTGCCCGCTCCCTTCCCCGGCCGGCCTGGGGGCTGGGGGTAAAGGAGGGCGGCGCGAAGTCAGGGCCGCCGGTAGCGCATCTCGCGGAGAGGAGAGCGGCTGCTTTCCTTTAACGATAAAACCCCCAAAGCCGGGCACCCCAAACCGACAGGACCGCAGCGGAGGGGCCAGGTGACCGACTTTGGTGCGAGCCCCGCGCCGGCGCCCCTCCGGTGCCGACCTGCAGCACCTCCATTTTGGCTGCGCGCGCGGTGCCGGTGTCCGGTGCTGCAAGCGATGCCGTCCGGGGGCTGCTGGCGAGGAGCTGCTCCCGGGGAGCGGGGCGGCATCCCCGGCACCCCCATCCCCCCGGCACCGCGCCCCCATTTCCGCAGGACGGTGCCTCCTGGGGGGAGGCGGTCGCCGTAGCAACCGCGGCGGGGAGTGGGGGGGAACACAGGGGGACGCCGGCGGGGGGAGCCCGGCCC
>VZRN01006753.1:523840-578783 GCA_013397935.1 Dasyornis broadbenti | reverse complement strand
AAAAAAAAAAAAAGCTTCCACAAAAGCTCCCCAGGAAATCCACAGCAGGAAGCAGCATGGTGTCATTTCAGCCCTGTCCAGCTGCATTTTCTAGAGCAAATTGATGGGGTTTGCCATTAGCAATGAGGCAGAGTCATGCTGACAGAACCACAAGCAAACATACTTCTTTGAAGAGCTAACAAGAAGAGCTCCTGGTCGGTATTTCTGCTTATAAACAGTGCTCCACCCACTTCACTGGGGATAAGTGAGAGTTGATAACCCATCTCATTCTCAATAGACCAAGCTAAGCACATGTTTGCTGAAGGGATAGTTTGCTTTAGGTTGCTTCAATGTAATTAATGGAATAAACAGGTACAGTAATCAAGGGAATGGTACAAAAGTGTATGGAAGAACAAAAGGTCACTGGTAGGGTAATAGGGGATGCTATGGAGAATGGGAATTATCTGGCTGAAGATGAGTGGGAGGAGGTAATATATAACAATCACAGTTCTTTCCTTGTAGTGACATTCCCAGGTGAGACAATAGCCCATTTCATTCTGATGGACCAGAGCTGAAGTTGGGACATCAGTCAATGCACAAAAATGGTGGAGAAGAGTAACTCATCTGTCAGGGATTCCTACAACAAAGGCATTAGAAAGGGGACGGATAGAATTAAACCTAAATACCTGTTGGATTTCCAGACATTTCCTTGCCCTACATCTTGTTTCCAGCTATGGTCTTATCTCTAGAAGAGCTTATCCCCAGGCCATGGGAGACCCAGTGACGAGAAATCCCTTGATGTAAGTTGGTGTGGGTTTTTTTTTTTTTCTTTACTACCGTAGAGGGGCACAAGTGACTCAAAGTTACTCACTTGACAAGTCATACACTTTAGTAAAAGCTGGGACTAGTGAGTAGAGTTTAGCCCTTCGTTTAAAACTAATAATCAGGTGGCCCATTTACAGGGTGTTGAAATAGGATAGCTGTTAGCATTTGCCAGAATGACATGGCACAGCATTTGCTGTATGCAGGTAGTTCATACATATAAGGCAATGTACATCTCTTGTTCCAAGTGTGTTTATCTTGGAATTACATTGTTACCAGATGAAGTATACAGCTGCAGGACTTGACTTCAGTGGGGACTACTCATATGTAAATAGTGACATAACTGTTTAGCAGATGAGGCCTAATTAAGTGGGAATCAGCCATACATTTTCCCTCTCTTAGACAAAACAATGTGAAGAATACTGCAGGAGTATTGCTAGAAAGTCACAATGCCTTAAACCAACCTGTGAAACACCCTGAAATCCTAAGCAAGCTGCAAATGTTCTTTCCCTGCCTTAAAATACCTTAGAAAACGATGAGCTGTTACCGGTTGGCTTTTTCACATAGTTGAAAGACTACCAAAATATGTGGATAACTGGTAAGCACGTGCAAAAGACACCTTTCATTCATTATGTACAGCTGCTGCTTCAGAGACCACTGAAAACCCGCCCCAGACACCAACGTTCGCAATCCGAGCAGAATCAGACGATAACAGTAGCTGTCAACTTTACGGAGATGCTTCTGAAATAAGAGCTGTGTGACATCATCGCTAGTGTGAAACGGGGCTGCCAACTTCTCTCCATGCCAACAATCTAATGGTGTGTTTGAAAGAAAGGTCCCCCAGGGTTATGGTGTGCTAGTTTTGCTGGTAACCTCCTGCTTCTTCAACAGGCGGATTTGGCACCTGCCCTGCTACTGCCTGGAGGGTAAATACCAGCCTCCCAGTACGTATTTAGGGTAGCCTCCCATCAAGTGTTGATTCTCTGTGCCTGATTTCCTCCTCCTGCAGATTATCTTGCTCTGATATTTCCATCTTTCCCCTGATCTTCACGCTGCAAGCGTTAGCAGTCTTTCACTCTGCCTCCTCCCTCCCTGGAAGTTTTCCTTTCTTTCTGAGCCTACTTGTCTTTAAACTGCGTATATTCCATGCTGGTAACATGCAGATGAACATCGTAGTCATGATCCCACTCAGATACTAAACAAGCCTCCCACCAATGCCTTGTCCTCCTTTAAAGTGCTAGAACATTTCAGCTTGCTTTCAGCCTCCTGAAAGTACCAGGAAATCCTCTGGAGTAGACAAGCAGCAGCACATGTGCTTGTTGTGGCTGTGCCTCAGAGAATGGCTTGTCGTGGACTCATCTCCAAGCACATGTTTGCAGGGAAGAGAGGATGAGACCCCCAGAGGAGGGTGGTGGGCCCATAGCCAGCACAGAGCTGAGGCTCCAACCCACCTCAGCCCACAAGAGAGGGGCTTCAATGTCACCATCAACGGCAGGTATTTTGCACATTGACTTCTTTTAAGATAGCAAATTGTGCCGAGCTCCTATTCACATTTGGTAAAACCAGGAGAGACATCCAAGGGCATCTCAAGCTCAGTATGCTTAAGGAAACCCAGCCCTGCTACAAGTCAGTATAAATCAGGGTTTCCATCATCCAAACTGTCTGAAGCAAATACCTTGAGACAGACGCTTTGGCCAGCAATCCTAATCTGTAGAGGCAACAGCACAGGTTACAGTGGAAGGACATGCATCAGGGCTAACAGGCATCTCTCAGCATTGGGTCAGCCACCAATTTGCTGATGCTGGGGAAATCCTCTGCTCTGCACTTTCAGCTGTCTACAGGTAGCTCCACATCCCTCTCACAGTGGAGTGGGGCTGTAGTTAGGCTTCAAGAGCAGGTCTGAGAGTTTCGCATTAATTATTTATTTGCCATCAACTATGGTAAAAAAGCACTATTGTAAAAAAAGTTTTGCTTAAACTGTCATTTATGGAAAAGGTGTGTTTCAGGAAAGCTTCTAGAAGGTTTTGTTTTTCTCAAACGACCAGACATGCAAATGTAGTTCAGTGCTTGCATGGCACTCATTTAGGTTAGCTGCAAAAGACAGGAGATTAGATAAATGTAATGGAAACTATTGGCCCATGTAAGTTCTCCTGCCTGACCTGAGCAAAATGAGACACCGGGTATCTCTTACTAGAAGAAAACCAGAGATAGGGAGAGAAATCAGAACCTGGAGAAAAAGAAACATGACAGCTGTAATCTGTTACTATTGCAACCTGATTATAGGATTCGTTGACAAGGTGGGGGACCCTTTCTTTTGGCATTAAAGTCTACACCTTGCTTCATGTAACCACAGGAAAATATCTCCAGCCATGTCAGCCTTTAAAAGAGATTCTTTCTTCAATTTTTGTTAATTAAAGTTGTTGGTGTGGGTGACTATGAACAAAATAAGATACACCACTGTCTCATCATAGTTTTGAATTCTGTTATGTGCTGTCCTGAGTTAGTAAAGAACACCAGCACTTCCAGTACAGAAATACCCTTAAAAAACTATAGGAGATTAGCCTTAATTGCACTTAGAAGTCAAAAGTAAACACACACTTTAATTCCTTTCTAAAGTTAATGTTTATAAGGAAACTACCTTCCAAACCATATTAATCTACTTCTTAACAGCCAAATACCCTATCAGCTTCCATGGGAGTTCGCAGTAACAGCTTAATGTTTGAACCTTGTGGAGCATGATAGAAACATGTTACTGTCAAGAACAAAGTACCTGTTGGAGAAATGATACACTGAGTTAGCAGAGAGCAAGAGGAACTGGATGCATATCATATGAGGATTATTAAGAGATGCTGGCAAGCTGAATGAGTGACCCTTGACTTCGTCTCAGCATTCATATGATGAACTCTTTCAAATATAACTGCCTTCTCTGCAAGGCCCCTGTGTAAAAGAGGAAGAAGGTGAGATGACAATGGAAGAAGAGAGGAACAGGGAAATAGAAATGTCGCATAAAAACGCTGAAGGAAAGTAGAAATACAGAGAAACTCTTATAAGGCTACCACTGAACTGAGGGCATTTAGTAAAACAATAACCTTCATCCAGGTTCTTGCAACAAGTTAGCTAAAAACACCTCCATACCAGCTATGTATGAAATTGTCCTGTCTATTTTTATCCTGTCATTTTCAGACTAAAATGACAAATTCTCCCCTGAGAAAGTATTCACAACAACCAGGAAACAGTGCTAATGTTGACCTAAATAAATAAAGCTGCTCCTATGTAAGAATTCCTGCAAGGATCCTTTAACACAAGATAGTTTGAAAACATTGACTGCAAAATGCTTATGAAACCCTGGGGGACAAACAGCCTGCTAGACACTATGGTCTCACTATCCCAATTTGGCAAACAAGGTTGAGAGCCTTATAAATATGCTGCTGAAGAAGACAGGGGTACTTAGGGTAAGACTTTTGATGCCAAATCACAAGGTCCTGGTAGACCTTTCAGTTAGGGTGCAAACGAATTTTCATAGAAAAAAGGTATTATTTTGTGGAGTTGTACACATGTTTTTGAGCTAAGGTGCACATGAAGCTTTAACCATGTCTTATGACAGTTTGCGTGATGCTTTCTATCTCAGGTGGTGCTATTACTCCGTCAACTTTTTGGTAGGGTCATTCATTGCCGTTAAAGAGAGCAATTACACATTTAACCAAATAGATTTCTTTAGATGCATTGTTCGTTGAGGTGAATTAGATCTATTGTCCTTACTCAATCTGAAGCTGTAGAGCTAATATCCGTTTCCAAAATCAAGCTTCGCAAAGATAGGGGGGCAAGTCTAGATGAAAATTTTGTGGAGGTTAATATAGGATTTCTTTGTAAACTCATCAAATGCAGCAGTGTTAGATGTTGTTGATAAAAGTATTATTTCTACTCCTACTTTGTATTTGCATCACGTGTTTGAAGCCATGTCTTTTCCATTTACAGCCCACATACTGCTGCAGCACCCTTTCCTTTGCTCTACCTGATAACCTGTCAAAAAGTTGGGCTGTTAGCAAAACCTCCACTGAACAACAATTAGCAAGTCTTCTGTTTCAGCAGAGATGAAAAAACTGAGCTTTTTTCCCAAGACCTGGAGCTAGAATGGCAAAAATGGGGCCATTACTTTCATTTAGTGCCCCTGTAATGTTGCCCATTTGCCTTAAAGATATTCTTCATGGGCTCTATGAGTCAGTATCTTTCTTACCTGTGATGCATATATGGAGACTTTGGGTGTGCAGATGCCATTATGAATTAATCCACTTCAGCCAACTACCTTGCCTTTCTACCTTCCACACCTCCACTTGTGTTAAACTAGATATTACCTATGCATTTTCTCTTCCACTTTCTTTTCTGATGTGCTCTCCTGTTCTAAGTACTTCTCATAGGAGCTGAAGTAACTTTTGTTTGTGACTTGGGTAACTTTATTGAATAAATATATCTAGAAGTGTTCCTAACACTGAACAGCACACAAACTGCATGATTACTTTTAGTGTCTCTTTTTGAACTGAAAATATTTTAATAACCTGAAAGATTCTTCAGTGAACCATGCTGGATCTGTGCAATTTATAGCATATTTAAATATTTTTACATTGGTACCCAAGATTGAATTCCAATATTTCTCTTTTGGATCTCTGAGCATTTTAATACACTTCTGGGAACACTTACCTTTTATGATGAAACCAATATTTTCTAACGTTAAGTGGTGATTTCAGCTTAAGTGCAACCATATGTATCTTAGGGCAAAGGCTTTTGGTTCTAAATAACTGGTTAATGTTAAGCATCCTTCACAATGAAAATGTCACAAACTACCATATACCAGCTTTCTCAAAGAAGCAAAGATAAAACACAGAACAGTAGAGCTTCTATAGTTAAGGATAACTACTTTGAGGCACAACTACAAACCGAGATTTTTTTCAATGAAAGTGGTATAACTACAGAGTTATGGGAGAAACACAAATCAAGTTGCTTCATTTAATGAGCCTGTCTCTCTTGGTATGAATTAGATGATGTCCTATTTTAGTGCACCAGTCTGATTACTGGTGGCTAATAACACTACTAAACATAATTCTACAAAACTATGCATATAACTTATTCCTCAATCTGTATGGCATATATCCCTCATCAATAGCAGCATCACATTTAATTATTTTGTTTCAGGCACAGATCTCAAATCTCTCAGAAACCTGAATAAATCTTTACAGCTTTGAGGGACATTTTTGTGTCCATTTTACAAAAAGACAAACTGAGGCAGAGAGCATTGAAACTGCCAGTAAATGACTCTGATAGTGCAGCTTGGTCCCTAAGCAGTTTACCCACAATAACAATGCCGGTCAAGATTTGGCAGTCCCAACACTTTTTTCTAAGAAATATGTAATGACTCTTCTCCTGTGCCTGCTGAGTATATTACTTTGACGCTGGGAAAAGATCCATGTAAAAATATTTGTATCATAATATCAAGGATATGCATGCATTCATATGGCCAAACAGCAAAACACTGGCAAGGAGTAATTATTAATTTGGAGGTAAAATCACTTTCGTTTTTTGAAATGTACATAAATTAGAAGCAAAAGCAGAGAACTTGGGCAAACAGTGAACAGGGAACAGCAATCAGATTTTCCATCTCTTATGCCTTCTCAGACTCACACTGTTTACCCTAAATGTTAAGGGTCACCTCTGGGTCACAATGTGTTTCTTGTGCACTTACTACATGGCCTGCACCCTGGGGTAGTGAATTTGGAAGTTTTATGGAAGAGCTGTGAAATCATAGAAATAAAATAAAATTTTTTAGGTTGGGAAAGACCTTTAGGGTCACTGAGCCCAACTGTTAATCCAGCACTGCCAAGCCCACCACTGAACCATGTCTCCAAGTGCCACATCTACACATCTTTTAAACACCTCCAGGGTTGGTGACTCAACCACCTCCCTGAGCAGCCTGTTCCAAACCATGACAACCCATTCCATGAAAAAGTTTTTCCTAAAATCCAATCTAAACCTCCTCTGGTGCAACCTGGGGCCATTTCCTCTTGCCGTATTGCTTGTTACCCAGGAGAAGAGGGTGATCTCCAATTTGCCACAACCTTCTTTCAGCTAGTTTTAGAGAGCCTTAAAGTTTCCCCTGAGCCTCCTTTTCTCCAGACTGAGCCCCCTAAAGCTCCTTCAGTCACTCCTCATAGGACTTGTGCTCCAGACCCTTCTTCAGCTCTGTTGACCTTGTCTGGATGTGCTTAAGCACCTCAATGTCTTGTAGCGATGGGCCCAGAACTGAACACATAATTTGATGTGTGGTCTCACCAGTGCTGAGTACAGGGGGACAATCTCTGCCCTGGTCCTCCTGGATCTGCTATTGCTGATCCAGACCAGGATGCCATCCGCCTTTTTGTGCACCTGGACAAAGCTGGCTCATGTTCACCTGGTGCTGACCAGCACCCCCAGGTCCTTTTCCACTGGGCAGCTTTCCAGACACTCTGACTCCAGCCTGCAGCACTGTATGGGATTGTCATGGCCCAAGTGCAGGATCCAGCACTTACACCTTGTTGACCCGCCCACCCTTGGCCTGAGCCCATCGATCCAGCCTGTCCAGATCCATCTGCAGAGCCTTCCTGCCCTCCAGCTGACCAACACTCCCACCCAGCGTGGTGTTGTCTGCAAACTCAGAGGGTGCCCTTGATCCCCTTGTCCAGATCATTGATAAAGACATTAAACAGAACCGGTCCTGGGGAATGTGACTTGTGACCAGCTGCCAGCAGGATGTAAATTCATTCATCACCACTCTTTGGACTCAGTCAATTTTTACTAAGCGAAGTATATCTCCATCCAGGCCATGAGCAGGCAGTTTCTCCAGGTGTCAAAGGCTTTACTAAGGCCCAGGTAAACAATATCCACAGCCTTTCCCTAATCCGCTAAATGAGTCACCTTGTCATAGCAGACCAGGTTAGGCAGATGGTCTGAGAGCACATGGTCTTGGTGACAGGGGATGATGCTGCTTCTGAACCAACACTGGTTGAGCTCCTCACCTGGTGCCTTCTTTCCATTGATGGCTGGGTATCCTTCTGAGCCCTGCCTTGCCTCAGAGCTACAGGAGCTTGGTAGCAAGATGAGCACAGGGCTCATCCCCCAGGTGCCCGTGGAGGTGGGGAGTGCTGTGCTGGAAGCACGCATGCTTGGGCAGGCAGTGGCAGCAAGCCTCACCTGCAAAGCCCTGCAGTGCTGGGGGCCCTCCATGCCACAGCAGCCATCCCATGCTGTGCCACCAACCTTCTCTCTTTAATCAGGCTTTTCATCAATCAGCACTTGGGACAAAGCACAGACCTGAAGAGCTGATAATGCATGCCAGTGTTTTCCGATCTTTTATGGGTGAATCATTTTCTGGGCAGCCTGCCTTCCATGAGGAGGAGAAGGCAACCCAGATACTACCAGGAGAGGTGGGCAGATTGAGATAACTACAATAAATATAATTCCAGATTATTTGTTGGGATAACTCAAGATGTCTATCGTTATTAATAATCTGAGTTCTGCGCAGTTATGTGAGACCTAAACAAAACTTGGCCCAAGGTTTCTCTGGCTTTCGGTGGGTTTGATTGTTGGCTTAAATGTGCAGTTCATGTGAAGTTGCTGTCTCTCATAATCTCACATTTATCTTTTTTTCTTGTATTTCTCACAAGTCTTTTAACATTCCTTGCTCAGGAGTAATCCCTACTAAACCTAAAGTATGTGGCAATACTTCAGGAAAAAAATTGTGACTAAAATCTAGGAGATAAACTGTAAGGTGAAAAGCAAATGATTAATTGCAAGTAAGTAGGTAAGAAGAATGTAATGAAATACTAGTACCATTCAATTATTTAAACTTAATCAGGAGCATATAAATCACTGTATCTAAACATGGCACCTTTCTGTATCAGCAAGTCTCCCTAAAAATTATATATACTTTGTTTGATGGTCTAAAGGGCATTCTTAGAGAGTAGAACAACACAAACCAAAACAATAGCAAGATGGAATGATTCCAGCAAAAGTTATATAGTTAATTAACAACATAAAGCTACATAAAAAGCCTTGGATGTAATTTGAAAAGTGCAGCCCAGATTCTTAGTTGCTTAAATTGACATAGCACTGACTTTGTGGAGCTGGTTCACCTTGCACAAAGCAACTTGCATCCTTGCATCTGTCTGATGTACCTTGGACCTCTTAAAGAAACAAGTCAAGAATAAAACCAAATAAAAACAGTTCAAATCATTCCTATGATGGCTTCACTATATTGATTACTAAATGAAGATAATTAAAAGCGTTTTTCCCCACTTAATTTTTTATTATGATAAAGGCTCTTTGTTTTTCAAACTGATTAGTAGAGCTTATTCTCTGTCATTTTTATTTACTAACATAAATAGACAAAAAGTGCTGATGAATAACCCGTAGTCTCTGAAACTCATTAGTATGGAGAGGCCAGTGCTCATATTCGCGTGAAGTAAATAAGTACAATGTGCTCTGTTGTCAACATTGCCCATCCTTAGAGGTGCCGTTTTATAAATTTGATGTCTTTAGTTATTCTTTCCATTGCAGCTATGTGTGCCTCATCAAAAGCAAGAAACACCTGAAATAACTGTTCTGATGTCAGACTGAACACTAAGCCCTGGAGACGGTCCTGTGTTTTATGGAGGAAGGCAGGAAACTGGCTCTTCCTTGACCTGCAAGAGACACTGTTGGCAGCATGTGGGCTCTCCCTAGCAGCTCCTCTGGAGGAAACAAGGTAGGATTGGAGCACATGGAGCCAGGAGGGATTAGGGGCAGGTGACATGCTCTCTGCAAGTTTGTGTCTGGAAGGCAGGAACTGCTGATAGGCAAGGTGGTGTTTGTTGGGGGTTAGCAGCAGAGAGGATGGTGATGGGGCCCAGGAGAGATGACAGCAAGAAGGCCCAAGTCGGAAGTGCTGTGCCAGTCCAGTACAACAGCAGGTGGGGAGATGCTGGTGCCACAAGGATGTGAGGGCTTAGGTATCTCCAGTGCATCTGGACTGCACGCAAGAGGAGGTATCTCCAGGTGTTGCCTCCAGTGCAGGTCCAAATTCTTAGCAAGAGATTAAAATCTGAGCCTCTCGCTTGGATCTCAGCCCTTCCAACTTATATCTCCTCCCAAAGTGATCAAAGCTGGGATTCAGACAAGATTTTCCAAGTTTACTTTATGGAGACTCGGCTGGTGGTCACGCACCATACTCCCTGCTCTCGGGAGGGGATGCAGGCAGGGCATGATTCCCTTTCACCCATGAGTGCCAGCGATGCCAGGCAGAGAAGGGCATGGGCTAACATCTGTAGAAATGGCAGAAGGGCTCTGACAAGTGAAAAGGCTGAGGACTTTGGCCATGTAAAGGAGTGTCATATCCCAGAGTGAAAGGCTGTGTATCATATTGACCTTCTGCTTCCTAATCTTCCCTTACATATAAGCACAGATGGCTAATGTAATATTTACATGCACCTGTATGCTTTTTACATGCAGAGAAAGACTGGCTATAAACCAGAATAGAAATGTGGCAATTTGGAGAATAAAAATTAGACTTTGGAGAATGACTGAGAGCAATGATCCTCTTCAGTTCCTGGTGCCGTGTAGGTTGAAATCAGCTATCTGAAGCCTTTTCCCTGGAGCTACACTGAAGGACCACTGCCAGCATGGGTGCTGCAGTGAAACTGTGTTATTTGTATGAGATAGGGTAAAAAATATTCAGGAGGACTCCATATCTCTGCCATGCTGTCCTACAGATGTGACCTTTTCACATGAAAAGCTCTTGGTTTACAGGAATAAGTGACATTATGAGAGCAGGATCTGAAATGCTCAGTATTTTTCCTCAGTATTATCAAAAGCAAAGCAACATCAAAAGCTGAAGTTGAAAAAAAAAAATTTAGTCCATTATCATTATTTCCCCCACATAAATTGTGGCTAGATTGGTAAAAACATTCTTACTTAACCACTCTCTCATACAATGCTCAGTTCAATGGCCAAGGACTAAGAAGTGCCAGTGCTTCTCCCAACAAACTCAGAGCAGTTCAAGGTGTAAAAAACATTGGAGCTATGCAATCTCAGACTCCTTTACCTTTGCCTCCTACACATGCATGGTCTATAGAGCACACAGGTATTGGTGAGATAGGTGGGAGCATGCAATGTGAGCCTGTATACCCCGGGAAAACTCTAAACCCAACCTACTTCATAGCTCCCCATACCCTCCTGGACAAGCAACCTGATCCCTCCTCTGAGAAGGTACCAAGAGCCATGTGAGCTCCTTACCTCCTGGAGATGCCGGGAGGATGCAATCTTCTGTCTGCGGGGAGCGCAGGTCCTGCCACCATGGAGTTTCACTGGTCGGACACACCAGTGAACAGAGCAACAAATTTGTACAGATGTAAGGTGTTGGTTGCGTAACAGCCCAGGTGATCTACGTTTGCTATCTGCAGATAGGGATGAGACACGGGTTGCCTGCAGAACGTTTGCAGGCTCATACATGTATGCCCGGAGGGAGAGTAAAGCGGAGCCCTTGGAGCTCAGTCAAGGCAGTGATTCAGAGGCAGAGCAGCACATGTGGGATGAGTGGCTGCTAGACAGGTACTTGTTGGGTGGGCTTGGGCTAATTAAGCTGATTGGAGAAAGGAATCAAGGATTCAGGAGTGAGAAGAGAACAAAAATGCAAGTCAAAATTCAGTGTCCGTTAGCTTGATGTGTAATTTTATGGCAGTTTACAGACCTATGCATGAGAAGAAAGTGGGAAGCATCTATTTTTATGTTGTGCAGGGATGCTGAGCTGAAGATGAGACTTAGTTCACAAAACACAGTTTGATTTTTTAGTCTTAATCCACCTCCTGTTACACACTCCTCTGTTCAAAACACCACACATCTTCATAACATCACTTGCATGCAGGGTAGTATTGTTTTGTTACAGGACTGGGGTCAGGGAGGAAATTGGTTTCTGATGCTCGGAATGGCTTTGTAAATGAATGATGAATGAAGATGCAGGCAAACTGGGAGATACAGGGAAGAAATTGATAAATAGAAGAGAATGCCATGGAAAAAACCCCAAGAGTATCTAAATTACTTGCACAAAATACACTAGTAATTTGTGTGCTTGCTATTAGGTAGCAATGGCATCTGTCTCCCTGCTGCACCAAAACATGCTTTATATGCACTAATAAAGGAAACTGCCATCCACTCCAGTGTTTCTGTTAGTTTTAGAGAACCCCCACATTTAATTTCCAAGCTTGAAAGAAAATAAGAAATCTGGAGCTCTAGTAATCATTGCTGTTTCCTTTCAGAGCAATTCTGCATGTTTGACATCTTATCTATTGTTTATGTCAGGCAAACAGAGACTGGACAACACAGAGTGGGCTGCAGCGGTAAGACGGCGAGTGAATACCTATGAGGCTCAGTGATTCATCGTTCCAAGGAGCTCTTGCTTTAATCACAGAGGGCTGCCAGATGAGGAAAACCATAAGGATTTATGACTTTGGGGCAGAGTGACAGCTGTCCTAGGCATTTCAACCCAAAACGACAAATCAATACTTTTATTAGAATGTGACGGTGTTAATGGTGAAGGGTTGAGCAACCAAACATCCTCCAGGACAAAACTGCCCTGTGAAAGAGCAAGCCTGCGTGACCCATGGAAAAATCAATCTGCAATTAAAGCTTTCCAATGGCTGAAGGATCCGTCTGTAGGATTCTCTCTAGCTAAGGCAATCTTGCCTTTCTTAGCGTTGGGCTGCCTGTTTTGTCACAGACATGAAGAAGCATAAAGTTTAGTGCTAGGACCTTGTAAGGAGGAATTTACCATGGAGCATCGCTCAGCCCTGCCAACATCCCTCCATGGCCACTGCACTTCACTGCTCCACTCTCACAGAGACCTTTTTAGCCCCACTCTGCTGTTTTAGATGATGCTCAGTGTCTGTGTCATGTTTTACATTAGACTGATGCTCTCTTCACAACTGCACCCCTCCTCTACCACAACCAGCTGTGTCCTGTCTGCAAGCAGAAATGCCTATGGGTCATGGAAAAATGAAAGCTTCTCTCAAGACTTGTGGCTGGATTGTATAGCTAGAAAGGAAGAGATTTAGGCTCTATTGTCCTTTACAACATTCACATGTGCAGGTGAATAATTTTGTTATCTATGTGACTTGGTTTCTCCATCTCTGAAATGGAAAAGCTGCCTTTCTGGAGGGATTTTTCACAAAAATGGATTTGAGTCGTTCAGGTGGGAGAAGACACAAAAGTGCAACGTGCTAATATGGGTAGCAGTCATAGCCTGATTACACGCAAAAATAAAGAGAATTAACTAAAGGAAGGACATAGTGAATTCCTTCATAAATCCTACAGCACAACCCTCTGCATAAACCAAGAAATACATTTTATTTTAGCAGAAGGACCTGCCCTGGATAGAGCAGGGACGTACAGGGGAACCTTATGCAGACACCTCTCCCAGACCGACCTGCTCCAGTGAAGGTGATACCTGATTTCTACCCTCAAAGAAATTTCCACAGGGATCATGTCCCCTTTCCAGTCCTATTTTAATCACTTAAAGCTAGGAGACTTTCCAGCTTGTAAACACTCAAAGATCAAGATGTTTCAGCCCATACCTGCTGTGAGGACTGAGCCACAGGGTTGCTGAGGCAGCCGTCAGAGCTCCATCAGGGTAGTTTAGGGCTGGTTGACTGGTCTGTTTATTTCAGTTTTCAGTAGCTGTGAAAACAGCATAGCCAATCAAAAGGAGGGGGGAGGGGGCAGAGAAAAGACCTCAAATACTTTCCTACTGTACTTGCTTTGCTGCAGAGTTATCTGTAGGAAGCAAAGTCAAGAGCAGTTGTATTCACAAGCCAATATCCATTTTGCCATCACAAATCTGTGGAGCTGAGTGCTGATACAGAATAATGGCCACCTATTGCTGTTCTTCAGAAAGAACATGAAATCTTAGGTGAAGCCCATTATGATACTGTGGCGTCTGCCTTGCTCTCTCTGAGGGATGCTTAGAAAGAGGAGAGTCACCACTCCCAGAACTTCTGGAGGCTGCCACTTCTCACTCTGCAATAGCTGGCACGGCTTTCATTACCTGGTGGGAGACCAAGCAACAAGTTCACCTCTTTCTCAGAAAGGCAACCCACTCAAAGCCCTAGGGCTGTTTGTAATAGCACTCTCCTACTAGACTCTGTTTGCCTTCAAGAGTGATAAATGTAGTGCTGGGGGAAGAGAGACTTTTGAGAAACTCATTAGCCACTTGAGATTTTGTTGCATCCTCATGGCATACCTTTACCATTTTATTAGGAAATACTGCTGTTTTTTTCTTGAACTCTAGTCTATCAGAGAGGTAACATCAATAGCCAGAATCACCATTCAAGTTTCTGTATGGAAGTATCTTCACCTGAAACTTTCAAAATGTTATACCAAAATGTTGGCACAACATTTTACTACTTGTACTTTCTCTTCTGCAATAGGTCTCTCTACCCACCACATATGCAAGATCAAGTGTTATTTCCAAGGATGTGATTTTTTTCCGTCACTGATGGGAGAGATGAGAACTATCTTCCAAGTCGTAACTGTGTCAATACTCAGTTATCAAGGAAAAACATTAAAAATATTTTGACACATATAAAATGGAACAGTATCAAACAACGTCTTCGAAACGAAAAGAAAGTAAAAATAACTAGTCAGCAGCACATTTGAAATTTCTATGATAATGTGAAACACTATTCTACCATTTCTTTGGAAAAGGTTTTCCAGTGATGTTGCCTCTATATATGCAAGGCAATTGTTTACATGACTAGTTCCTAAATGCTATACATTTCCAGATGAAAGATAAGAAAAAAACGGACAAGTATGAGAATGTCACCTCAATTGGGATTTTTGATCACAGGAGATTCTTAGTAACAACAATGGTTCATGGGATAAGAAGATAAAGTGCTTGAAAGAGAGAAATAAGGTGATATTGTCAAGATATTCCTGGTGACTTGAGGAGACAGACTTGTTGCGAGGATACAACAAAGCTGATGTTGTGAGCTGTGATGCTGCAAACCATCCATCAGCTTAGCACTTCTGTCTAGAGAAAATTTGAATTTGGACTGTTTTCCTGCCCTCCAAAAGGGAATGAATAAGTAGTCTTGGAAAAAAACAGATTCCAAGATCTGCCACTAGAGTATTTCTAATGTTTTAAAGACCTGGGTGCCAATTTTATTTATTTATTTATTTATTTATTTTTTTTTTGGGTGGGGGTGGTTGGTTTGTATTTCGGTAATATACCTAATACATTTCACTTCACTCCTTAACCTCCAACATGGTACAGCATAGCCAGATACTTGCAACACGTTTTGTCACAGACAGGCATGTAGAACGCTGCATATACAGTGCAAAAAATGCAGCAGTGACACATCCACATCTATAGCTCTATGCACACTTGCTACCATTCAGGTGAACTCAGGCAGCCTGAATTTTCCAGGCTGACTCTTCTCTCAACTGTGGAAGATTTCTTTTCCGGTTTTCATAACCTGCCCCCTTCTATCAAGTTGGGTCTGGAGAATGGACTTTCCATGAGTTTCTTCCAATAGGCTCCCAGCTCACTTCCCATCCCAGGTGATGTTAAGTAAACATTGGCTTTTAACCCCTAGGGAATTAAACTCGACCTTTGTACCCACGGCAAATACCTTCCTAAATAAATGCTTGAGTAACAAGAGAGGAGAAAATGAGGAAGGATTCAGGAGAAAAATAGCATATGCAAAACTCAATTGAGCTGTTTGGTCACTACATCCTCAAACAAAGGTGATTGGGGAGGTTTTGTGATGGATGGCATGTCATTCGCAAGAGCTCTGTCTGTAGCTGTCAGCACAGAAAGAGGTCCTTAAAATTCCAGCAGCTGAAGCCCTGCAATCCATCAGGAAAGAACACAGACATTCACCCTCCCCCCTGGCCAGCGCAGGAGCCCAAACGGCAAGCATAAGTCACAATCATTTTGTTTGTGCAAAACTCCTGGCCATGAATTCACAACCAGTGCCTGGGTTACTGTGTGCACACTCTTATTTGTGCTGACATCTGCGCACAGGAGCTCCAAAACGCCCAGTGTGCAGGGCTTCTCCCACCTGGCAGCAAACTGGTCAGAGAAAAGATTCTGCTGCTTATGGTGGGATCACTCAGTCGTGGAAATATAGTACATTCTCACATGTGAGAATTACTGATTTCATAAAACATCTTGGAAATGAGATCACTGTTGTTCAAGCTTCCTTTTGTAGGCATTAAAATACTATTGTAACCAATTAATCTTTTTTCCCTTTTGATTGTCATGCATCACATAGGGTTCAGAGTGGAAATCAACTTTATCTGCCTTTGTTTGGATCTCAGCAGCCTTAATTTTTATTGAAAGCCGCACTCTTACAGTAAAAAACAGACGAAATGGATTCAAACTTCAGTCCTTTGACTGAGCTTTGAGTACTTTATATTACTTCAGAATAAAATTTTTAAAAAGTGATCTATGCAATGCTCTCCTGCTTCAGAATGTTTAGGGAGCTTTGCAGATTTTCCCAGCTTTTCCCCCTGCAGCTCTTGGTTACTTGGTCTAGTTCCCATACTGCTCGTTCTGGCTTAACACAGACTAATTTCTATCAGAATAAATAGCATGTCCCAGTCAGTACAAAAGCATGTGACTTCTTTGCCTGAATTCTTAATTCTCCACAGGTTACACCTGTGGCCAATATGGCCTGAGGGATAAAGCAATATGAAAGCAGGTCATTACTTGAGTAAACATGAGATGATGCCACGAGGAAGTATTTGGCTCACCAGGTGGCAGAGAGAAACAACAGCATTATTCTGCTTTTCTCCACTTCTTCATCAAAGAGGGCACCACTGGCCATTTTTCATATCACACAGCTGTCCTCCCTCATCCCCCATGAGTGAAGCTGTGGTTTCGGGAGTGATATAATCCAAGCAGGAATCTGATCTCAACGGCTTTCCCTCTCACTGGTTTGAAGGAGCAGCTGGGGAACACCTGCGATTAATAGGACCAGCATTTCAATACAGAGAACACAGGGCAGTTGACAGAGGATGGTGCGTCTCGTCATCCTCAATTCACACAGGGGCAACCAAGGTAGAGATGTTCAAGTTGAGGCAGATATAGTGCCACGGCTCACAGTCCCTATCATCCCATGCTGAGTTTTCTGGGCTGAAGGGGAGCTACCTGACGAAGGGAGAGGACTGGGGTTGGTTCCCAGTCCCCCTCCCACAGGCAGCCCCCAGGCTGGCAGGATCCGCTCGCTGACCTTTCCAGGAATGGGCTGCGTGTCTGAGTGAAGACTCACTCAGATCAACCCCCGTGACTCTGGATAAATGAAACACTTTGCCGTCTGGCATATCACTCAGTTTCCCACGAATGGCACAAATAGTCACCGCGGCACGTACAAACACAAGGAATCTATTATTGGTGCCTCTTCCTTGGCTCGCCATCATGACGTCCAACCTGGAGGCAAGTGTTAATGCCCTTATAAGGCTCCTCGCATACATTTAAATATGTTATCCTTTGGCCGATGATACAAACTGCTATCTCAGTAGCATACGGCATGGGGAGGTGGGAGATTTTCTTGGCTCTGTGGTGAGAGAGAAATTAAAAAGGAGCCTACAATGCTGAGTCACTGTGACAAATAACTTACTATGGAATGCATTCAGGCTTTAGCAAGGAGGCAGCTGATAGTGAGTCAGTGACTGACTAGTGCCTCCTAGATTTTCCTCCTTGGGAAAGATTCAATTTAATGGGATGAAGTGCCAGCAAAAAGTCATTCTCACTGCTACTGAGACAATCTCACTAATTATACACATGGTTAAAACTGTCAAGTTATGTTATATATCACGTAAGATGTGCAGGTTTTTTTTTTTTTGTGTGTGTGTGTGTATTGCATCCGCCTGTTATAAAGCAGTTCAATGTCCCATTAAAAACACTGATTTTTAGGACCTGGAAATTTTGCTAAACTTCAACTCTTTGGCTGTGTTAATTCAAGAATCTCCTCTCTTTTGGCTCAACTTGGCAGGCTTATGGATGTCCTATTTAGTGTTCTGGTTTAGCACTCCATGGCACAATTTAAACCAAAATAGATAGTTTTGTGTTAAAAAAACCCTTCTAAGTGCAAAATGGGTAAGGATCTGAGGCGGAAGATAGAAGAATGTCACAATTCTTTTGCTACCAGTAAAGTCAAATTTGTATTTGTTTAATCAGACCAAATTAGTGTGTATTCTTTTCTTGCCGCTCCAGTCTGACAGACCTATCCTCAGTCAAGGAATCAGGATCTTGCCCAGAGAAGTAGCTCACTCAGGACCATGGGCCTAGAGGAGGAAAGCACAAAGCAGGTCCGGGCAGCTTTGTTCTGATCACTTTCCCTTGGACCCCCAGTCATGTATCTGCCAGTGAAACAGCAGCAAAATCAGGAAACAAAACCTCCCAATATCTGAAAAGCTGCAGCCAAACCCTCTTTTGACTCACACATCTCCTTTCTGCTCACACTGCCTGGCACAGCTGCCAATTATTCTCAAATATTCATGCAATATCCTACCCTCACCTGACTGAGGCTGCTCCTTATAGGAAACAACTTGCTGTCTTGCTGAATGTAAAAAATATGGACAAAATTAAAAGGCAAAGCTGTCACCCCTAAACCAAGCACCAGATCCATTTTAGCCAGCCCATCCTTGGCAGCAGGGGATCAAGGGACCGGAACAGCAGGATCCCTTCTGTGTTCGCATCAGGCTGCTCATCCAGCTGATGTTCCCTTCTTATTTTGTGTGCTCTTTCTTTCAGAGAGACCCCATAGCATCAATCCTGAAATTCCTAAGATACCATGCTAACCATTACATTATGGGGAAGGTTACAGCTATTCCCAAACAGACCACAACCAGATGGAAAGAATCTTTCACTTCCACCTGCACTCCAGGAGGAGACATGAAGCTCAGCCTGGCAAGGGGAATGTTTTCCCTGAAGTAATTCCAGCTGAGACACTGCAGTCAGGCTGCCCTTCTGAGCACACAGATCATAAAGGCATAGAGCAATTTACTGCTTGCTTAAACTGCTAATTGGCAAGTGAATTATACTAATGCTGTTCGATGCTAATGATTGGCTGCTGAAGAATAGCATCTGTTGCCCAGCTCATATGAGTTACAGTGGTCCCCTTGCCAGTGAATAGGGTTCATAAAGCTGGTCAATATTTTTGCATGATACTTTTGTTTGTTTCTTGGACAAAAGTGTCTTTTTTCCCCCCTAAAACAAAGCTTTTCTTGAGAAATGGTGATATCATCAACAATTTCGCTGTCTTTTTTTAGCCCAGTGCACCTCTCTCCAACCCTAAGGGACAAAGGGCCCCCTTATTTCCACCACAGCTCTACTAGACCCTAGTATTAAAGCAACTGGCATTCTTGACAGAAGAGCAGAGGGGCAGCCAAGGGCTTTTCCAGGCCAGAAAAGAGGCATGTCTAACAGGGCTGCAGGGAACTTCTCATTCCCCCAAAGCCAGCATTAGATCATTTGTGGTTGCTGAAGGACTTTGGAGCGAGGCTGTCACTTGCCCTGAGATGTGAGCATGTAGTTATGAGCAAAAGAGTCTTAAAGTGGATGTGAGCATGTAGTTATGAGCAAAAGAGTCTTCTTTTAAGGAAGAATTATCTATCTGTGAGAAATCACACACAGACCTTGCTTTTAAAAGGAGCAAGTTCATACAACTTTAAAGAAAGAAAGGTAATCATGTTTTTCTTTGTACACTTGTGAGGAGAGGCTCTCAGATATGACCTTTCCAAAACACCTGTCAATGATCAGCTGTAAAACAAGAGATCTCAGTAATACTTTTTCTAATGCAGAGTAAAGAGCAGCCAACTTCCCAGAGGAATGGAGGAGGGTTTTCTCCGACTAATTTTATTTCCTTATCTTTAGTCATCTGTTGAAAAGAAAACACTAAATATATTCCTCAGTCTACTCCTTCCAGTGATAGCTCGAAGGAGTAAAGAACCATATGGTCCTTCAGCTGATCTATACTGTCTCCATGACAATGCACATTTACAAAGTTTGCTTCTAACAACTTGGTAGTATGAGATCCAATTGCTTGTAATTAAAGGTACGAGGAAGCCTTTCGGGAGGGAAGGGCTGCTTGCTGCTGTGGCTGGGTTCCCTTCCCACCCATGCTGGAAGGGGCTGCCTTTGGGCACAGGGCTTTGGTAAGGCCACTACACCTCTGTACAGAATTTCCCAAACCTTTAGCTGGAGGAAATTAGTTTATCTTCAGCCATGTCAATCCAGTTTCAGCCAAGAAGCTGGTATACTTAATTCCTTCAAGTTCCATACAAGTTTTAATTCACAAGACACCTTAAAAGAGCTTTTATTTCTCAGGAAATCTGGGATTTTCAGAGTCTTCTCCTTGTTAAAGGATGTTTTGCTCATGCATTGTTTTAACTCAGTGAAAGCAGATTTCCCAGAAGTTCTCTAGGTTACAGTGAGGTCTTGAAGCTGTGACCTCCTGGAGCAGGACAGAAGAGTGGTACAGCAGGGGCTGAGCATGGGTGCCCTGCACACGGGCACCCACCACAGCTGGGACTCAGGCAAGGGGAAAGGTGGGAGCTGGTTGGCAGGGAAGGGATAGACATGTTTAGAACTAGGAGGAAAAAAAAAAAAATCAGATCATTGTTTGATCATTTTCCCTTATTTAAGGCAGAGTGAAAGTTAGAAAGCCCTGTGTTTAAGATTTTCACTCTGGTCTCTGTGCTAGCCCTGCTCACCCAGGTACAGTGGGCCGGCGTTTCTTCCCAGGCTTAATGGAAAAATCAGGAGGGGTGTTCCTAGCCCAGGAAGCAGGTCACACTGCTCCAAGGGAAGAAGATGCTTCCTGCCTGGCCATACCACCCTCTCTACCTTGCAGGGACTGGGTACTGTGAATGTTATTTGGGGTCCTGTCACAGCCTGCTCAGGATCCAGATCCCAGTAGTGCAGGCTGTGTCCTGAGTCCTGTGACACTGCAAACTCATCCCATTATGGATTGATTTGGCTTATTGACATTTACTGGTGTGCCTGTGGTTAGCAGCGTGCTCTGTGATGTGCACAGCCATCTGCAAAGGGCGAGGGAGCCACCCTGCACAGCACTTTTAGGCTGAGGCACCTCTAAAATGTAAGGTGCTTGCTAAAGAAGAATTTGGAGCGGCCAGGACCAAGAAGTCACTTTACAGCTCCAAACATATCATATCAGGTATATCCTGTTGGTAAATACATAACCTGTCAGTAAATACAGTTGCCTTTTTGGGACTTTACCTTTTGCAAAACACTGGGCAATATCTGTTCTGGAGCTATCCAGGAATGACTTTATCCAACAACAAGTCAGCCACTACCATTGCTTGCACTACCCTGCAACTATGTTGGGGCAATGCCAGGGAGAAATACAGGAGAAGTGATGATGCAGTGGCAGATTTTACATGTTGGCCCCTTAGATCTTTTGTATCTTTCTTAAAAAGAGTAAAGAAAGGATCTGAAATGCTAGCAGGTGGGCAGCAGCATGACAGTGACTGATGCCACATTTATGGGCAAAAAGAAGCAGACTGCCCATGATGGGGACCCACTGCACCTGAAGATGCAGGTGACCCAACTGAAACAAGGCCTCACCACCAGAAGTGTGGTGGACCTCTTTATTATCCTTTAAATCTGTTATATTTCAGTTTTGTCCAACTTTCTCCAGTTTTATTGTTTTATATTTTTCATCTGCATTGAGGTTTTTTTTACCACAACTGCAAAACTATCTTCCATTTGAATACATTATTTACCAGAAAGTGTTGACATATTCCAATATTTACAGAAGCCACTTCACATACCAAGTAGTGTACAGTACTTTGGATTTACTTCTAACCAAGTGAGCCAGGATGTCCCACTACTTTAATGGACAAAAGTAATCTTGCACTGCAATATAATAGCAGAAAAGTGTTCAGGCTGCATCTGGGCCACAGGCTGTCCATTGGCAGCCTCCACCTAAACAAGTGCAGAAAGATGTTATATTGTTATTTTCAGAGCCTGTGAGTTTCACTGTTCCTCGATTGGTACAATAGCTGTCAACACTCTTGTTTTGAATTTCACACATTTGCTTATCAGAAACCAACAGAAGTACACAACCAGTCAAAGTGGTGCACAAAGCAAATTCTTTTTTTTTTCAATTTTTTTTTTTAAATCTAGGAGTAGCCCAAAATATGGGCTGCAGATCAGGTTAACCCCACATGGTCAATTTCAAATGGACCTACAGCACACATTTCAACTCAATAAAAACTCCTGCTGGCTAGGATGTGACTGTAATAAAAAAAAAATAAATTCAAGAATAATGATACATTTATTTTGAAATAAACCTGACACTTTTATTTGATTCATCAGAATGAAACATTTAGGGCTTTTTTACTTTCTGTAGTTCACAACTCCATGAACTGACCCAGGCGGCAAATTCCTATGATTTTGTCAGGTACTTGGATTTTTTCTGGACTGACAATTTTCACTAAGAAACCTCTACCATTAACATTCTCACTGTTTGTATATCACATTCAAACAGGATTTCAAAGAGCTGGCAAACCCCTACTCCTTTGAGCAGTTTCCTGCTGCTCTGCTCCTCCCAGCACTGGTCCTCCTGGTAGTCAGGCTCAGGACACCGCTCACAAATCATCCCTTCGACGCCTGAAAATACACGCCAAGTTCTAATTATGCTTGACAACCCTCTAGAAATTCAGATTTCTTTTTTTGCCTGCCCTGAAATTGCCAGATTCCTCCTGAAGTCTATTTAGGAGTGAAGCTAAGGCTTCTCTAATTAGAGCTGAGTCTCCAGTTCTCCCTTCACCCCATACACCAGGAGCGAAGACAAAGCTTGCCAGAGAGGAGTCACATCTAGACAAGTCTACCAGCATTATGCAATGAAAGGAGGCGTGCTGTGCAAGGAGGAGTTTCTGCTGGAAAGAGAGACAGCTCAGACTCACAGCTTCCTCTTTAAGACTCCAAAATCCATGGATTCAGAAAGATTTTGTTTCTCTAGTGCAAAACACCCTTCTTTTGAGGAAAAAGACAGCCCTGCTTGGACTTTGTTAATCTCCCTATTTAGTGGGAAAGCACACAAGACCTGTCGTGCCAGGAGCTTAGGAAGCACCACTCAAAGTTGCTTGGTGCCTCTGGGAGCTCCCTGGTGAATGACAACGTAAAGGATTCAATGTGTGCGTCCAAGTGCCAAGCAATTGCCGCCTATTAAAGGCTTTAAGGACAGGAAATACTTTCCAGACACACAAGCCTTTTCCGAGGGAATTGCTACCCTGTAGGATGTCAGACACATAATGCCAATGCCGTAAGTGTCACCACACAGCAGTTTTCATTCAGAAAACATATGACTGATGTCGAGAAAATCCAAAGAAATATATCTCCATTTTAATTCCTCTCACCCCTGCATTTTCCTCCAGGCATTTGGGAAACAGGCTTCAGGAGAAGCTTTGACCAGTCGTGCAAAATCAACGGTCTCCAGCTATTGGAAGGCAGGAATCAGCTGAAAACTTGCCGTATCTTTTGTGAGCACCACGAAAGGGGTGCAGAGCTAGCATATAGCTCCAACACAGGTCTGGTGCCTTCACAGCCTAGTGCCCTGGCCTGCTGCACCCCACAGAGCTGCCAGCACAGCCCACCCTTGGGAATGAGGAGCTGGTGTATCCCAGGGATGTACGAGAGTTTTTTTGCTAGGAAGAATTTCAAAGCAGAAGCCTGGTAGGGGAAAAAAGTCCTCACTGCAGGCAGAAGTGCTGCTTACTTCCTGCAAGATTATTGTACTTCAACAAACAAACAAACAAACAACAAAAAAGGTATTTTTTCCTATCCTGTTTGAGGCATACACACAACAAAGAGCAGATGGAGCCAGGGACATCTTACAAGGCTGGTCAGACAAACCCCAAGGAGAGGTGTGCATGGATGGCAGCAAACCTTGAGCCTTGTGGTCAGTAGCATCTCTTAGCTCCTGTGACACTGACTTCAGGCTGGGACTGGGATGCCTTTCCTCACCTTCCTCGGATCTGGGAACCCTGAAAGGCATTCCCTTTCCCATCTTTAGAAAAGCTAATCTATTTTTCTTATTCCTATTTCCTATTTGTTTGCTTTGCTTCTCCGTAAGCCAAAAAGCGCTGCTATATTAATTAATTTTGATCCTAGAGGAGTTTCTCTGGAGGTACAGGGTAGGTGGCTATAGATATGCTGCCATAGCACTGGGACCCTCTTTGTAGGGAGGTTAAGATCTTCGTTCATTTTATTTAAATGCCTCCAGCTCCTTTTGTCAATAGGGACAGACAGACAGCTCCAGGAGCAGCCCAAACCACAATGGACTGAACACCCTGGGGGTGAGCCGGTATAGCGCCTTATGGCAAGGACCCTCCTGGTTTAGATGTGTCAGAAAAGTGATTCAGGCTTGAGTAACTGGCTCAGGGCTGCATCCAGGCCTGGGTTCAAGCTGAAAGCTGGCATCTGGAAGAGGAGTTGTGCCCATATCCTTGGAAACTCAGACCAAGGTCTGGACTGAACTGTCACCCAGCCCTTACTTTTCACTGTTACTGTTGCATTTTATGATCACCAAGGTGACTTTCTCCCCCCCTCACCTCCCAAGATGTGACTCCCCAAAGTGGGCTGTTTGTCCCCCCAGCAGAAAATAGAGTCACACCAGCAGCAGAGGGTGTGGGGGCAGATGCTTTTTGGGCATAAGAACTGGCAGTTTTTAGAGCCTCCAAATGAGTAGGCGACTGTGCCGAGGCTCTTTCTCCCACCACAAATCACGAAGCCAAATATCTCAGTTGCACTGCATGTCTGCAGCAGCTCCTTCTCCAGTGCTGGCTAGTGTGGGAAGGGCTCTGTTGGCACACAGCTTGCCCAATCACTTGCCTGTGTGTGGTCAAACTTAAGGTGACCATGTGTTCAAGATGCTCATGTGGGCAGAGCCCTTCTGCCACGTATAGCCTGTCTGGCTTCACAAGGACACCCAGAGCACACCAACCATCAAACTACGTGAAATCAGCCAAATCCTGCAGGGATGTTGGCACTTGGATAACCCTAATCAGGGAGCAGGCAGGGCAGCAGAGTGGAGGTCTTGTCTGCTTCTTAGAGAAGGGAGGGAAACAGGTTAGCTGAAGGTAGTAGAAACAGATAGACTTACGTATCTGGTACCCTACAAAAGAAAGGCCTTTCCAGTGAAACAGATGGGTTTAAGTGCCATTTAAAGCAACTCCTGCTTTACCCAAGAAAGCCTCACAAACTTTGAATGTGGATTACACAAGCAGTTTATACAAGAGAGAGTCTGGCAACACATCTCCAACATCACAGAAAGCCTTCTTAAGCAAAGCTGAACCAGAGCAGTCAAAACCAGACCCTACGTCCTCAAACCTCAAGTAGTGCTACTGACTTAGGCTACCTGTAGTTGGGAGCTGAACTTAATTCTGAAACTGCCGCTTCTCCTTTTCTCCGTTCCAATCCTTTGATATCCCAGTCTCAGGAAGTCATTTTTAGGGATGTTTCCAGGGATGGGGCATCTATCCCCAGCTCTCTGGACAACCTGTACCAGTGTTTCACCACCCTCATTGCAAAAACCTTCTTCCTCATATCTAATCTAAATCAACCCTCTTTTAGTTTAAAACCATTATCCCTTGTCCTGTCATAACAGGCCCTGCAAAAAAGTTTGTCCTTATCTTTGTTTTAGGCCCCCTATAAGTACGGAAAGGACATGATAAGGTCTCTCCAGAGGGTAAACATGAACAAGTCAGCAAAACTGATGAAGCAAACTGTTCTCACACATTTGAAAGTAAAGAGACTAAAATGTAGCTGCTGTAACAGGATGGGACTACACTTTAAGGTATTTTCACAGCAGAACAAATTTGTAAAAATTTTCAGTCTTCATATTTCACATGTTTCTCAGGCCAGATTTTTGGTGGTTCTTTGTTGGATGGAGTGTTTCCACAGCTGTTCTTGATCTTTGGAGTGAGTCCTGCTGTCTGCAGCAGGAAAACATGGTGAAATAATTTCAAACAGAGAATTTGTAGGGGTATAACTCTCCTTACCTCAGTGTGGCCACTTTTGACTTACACCCCTAGTGACAGTGAACTGGGGCTGGACCTTCATTACTGGTTACTGGCTTTAGTCAGTGCTTTGGACAAGGCTCTGAACAGCATTGCCTCCTTCCAAGAGAACAGGAGCAGAGTCCTTTTGACACCTGTGCCTTGTGTCATACAATTCAGAAATGCATGCAAAAGTGCAAATACTAAACCACCCTTTAAACAGCCTGGAGGATCACAGGATAAGAGAGGAGCATAAAGATGAAGGCAGTGAATTTGGTGAGTGTAAGCTTAAAGTAAATATTTGAATAACAAACTGGAATTTAGCCAACTCAAGCATTTTATTCAAAATGAAGTATCTTAGGGATAGGGGGAGCTGGCATCAGGGTGATACAGAAGATTACAAAGGAAAGAAGATAAAATATGCAAGGGTATAGAAAGAGGGAGTTACGAACCCCCCTTAAGCTCAGAGGAAAATCAGTTGCAGATCTGTGGGTATTATTTTTTCTCTGGATTGAGTATAAATGTTGCAATGACTCCATAAGAAGGTGTCATGGTTTAGGAAAGGTATTCCCCAATTTAATGTTCCCACTGGAACACCCCAGACCACGCCATCCTCCCCTGCTCCTCTCCCTGCACTGGAGTGGAGTGGAAAATAGGAGGCACAGAAAGGTAAAGACCACAGGCTGAGATAAGAACAATTTACTAGAAACAGCAGCAAAACAGGAAAATGATCAGTGGAAACAGCAGTACCAACAGCAGAGTGTACAGGAGGGGCGAACGGTTCACACCCAGTGCTCACCTCACAGAGCCCAGTGCCACTGACCCCTCACCCTGCAGAACCAGAAAGAACATGGTGATCCCGCTGCGACCCCCTGGCATGGAGGGAGGTGATATCCTATAACCCCTGGCTGCTGCAAAAATTAACTGTGCCTTGGCCAGAACTAGGACACAGAAGGGTTTGGGCAAAGCCAGGAAATGACTGAAACTAAGGCATGAGGAAGGAAGATACAGCCACAATGAGACATCATTTCAGCATGATGCTGGTTTTCAGACCAAAGCTAGAAACAGCAAATCTTCCAACTGAGTGTGTGCAAAGCATAAAAACATTAGAAAAATGTTTAGGCAACAGAAAGTTATATGGAGGCAAAAGAAGACTTCATTACAAACTAAATCTAAATATCTCTGAAGGTGGTTGTATAGAACCCAGTGGTTTCAGTGGAGTAGACATTCAGGCTATTTGTTTTAGCCTGATTCCATGTAAACAGAACATGTCATGCCAGGGAGTGATGAATGGGGAATCTCTTCCTAGAACAAATTCAGCCCATCCCTTCTAGGGAGTCAAAGACAGCAAAACTGGCTTTTTCACAGTTGAAATGGAAAAAAATGCTAGTTTTGGGCCATAGCGATGGTTCTCCCTGTATGCCTGTTCTCCCTTGTTTGAGAAATACTAGGGAAACAATGTCCTTTGGTTTCTGGACGCATTCCTTACAGGTGTAGAAGCATGGAGCTTCAGTCTTTGACAAGGAAGACAAACAGAACAAAATCTACAATAAGAGGAGGAAACACTTGTGGGTTTTTTTCCTTCCAGATGTTCATTCAGACATTTCAGCTAATATTAAAAAAAGCTTAAAACAGACTAACCAAAATCACTTTTAATCAGGTTTTGTTTCCATGGCACCTTTGATGTCATAAGCTTAATAGCTCTTCAGTGATCCATAGAGTCTTCCAGGAAAAAAAAGAGGGGAAAAAAAAAAGGCTAGACAACCTGAACGCCAAATGTTGCGTACACCTTTAAAAATATCCTTTCTGAAAAGTTTCAGGCCTCCCTTCTCTTTTAAGAGCCAAGAGAAACCAAAAATCCAACCAGGAATTTCCCCCTCCCACAACACCCTACCCTGCATATCAATGGAATCTTTGCAGAGCAGTTGGAATATATGTAGACCTACAAATATATTATTAAACTGCAATGGAAATGCATAAAAAAGGCTGTTATAAAAATAGCTGTAAATCATTTCCTTTTTTTTTTTTTTTTTTGTGTTCTACAGATGCAAACTCTCAAGAAACATCTTTCTGTCAAAACTGAAACAGATTGTGGTGTTCAGCAGCACATTTCTCTGCTAGGGAAACATTCTTGGTACAGTATTTTTGCTCTCTGTCTGATGTTTTTTCCAAGGATTTTCTGATTAAACATGGTGATGATGGATGATAGAAGTCATGCTACAGCTGCTACTAACACACACAAGTCTTGCCAGAGGTGAAGTAGGTGTAATTTGCTTTTATTTAAAAGCTTTTGCTCAGTAATACTTTCATGGCCTGATCTGGCACTTGTAGTCAAGCAACATTCCCAGTCCCATCAGCCCTTAAGATCCCGGTCTGATTTTATATGAAGAAAAAGGGGCAGATCTTTGGCTTGATGGTTTTCTGGGATCACTGCCACAGATTGGAGAGCAACATATTCCTCTACCTGGTGGTTTTGGTGTGTATAGGAAAGGGAATAAATCTCCAGATGACTTGCTGCTGGAGAAATGAAATATCATGAACTGTACTAAAAAAACCATAAAAATCCTAATCCTGATTAGAAGCCTTGCTTCTTCCTAGGTAGAGTGTAATGATTTTTATATGCTGATAGTAAAATACACAACAAAGGTCTACTATACTAACTTTAATGGAAGGAACTACTTAAAATTTTAAATTTTTAAAGGAAAACTTGATAAAACTCTGCATAAGAGATGTGAAACATGCATATCAAATGATATTATAAAGCATGATATGAACAAAATAAAATAGTTCTTCAAAATAAAAGCCACTCATCAAGTTACTTTTTAATTTGTGTTTCTAGAACAGAAAAAGGAGAAGGTATTGTATTCTTCACACATCTGGACTTGAATTCTGCAATATATGTAAGAGTGAATCTGGATGCTGTCATATGAGCCAGCATACTAGCCAACCATAATTTCTAACCCATTTAGCAAAATAAGTAAGATTTTCATATTGAAATAATTAACATATTTTAAAAGGGTAAAATCTAACAGAATTTTAAGCACAACTTAAAAAGTGGATGTTCCCTCTGTATGTGGAAGGGTTTGAACCAAAATCACAATAATGGTGAACTATTCCAGACTTTTGATGATCTTAACTGAGAGTGTAACAGAGTTTATTTTACCTTAAATCACATCCATACATCTCATAATTTGGCCCCATTAAACTTTCTCTGATACATAACATCATGGCATGTCAATTTTTGGTCTAGAATGGGAAGATAATAAATAAAAACACAGATTAAAAAAAAATCCCTCAAACAACAAAACCCCCATATATTCTTCCAGATGCAGTAATTACATGTTTGGGTTTTTGTTTGGGTTCCTGGACTGTTTATCTCTCTAACCTTGGGTCATTATGGAAAGAAATAAGTGAGTAGCTACAATGTATTAAAAGACAGAAAAAACCTCTTCTTATATTTTGATAATACTTTTTTCTTAGCAAACTTGTGTGGCTTATGTTTTGCATAATGGGACAGATTTATTTAGATCTATGTTTATATACTCATGTCCATATATGCCCTTATTCAAAATTATGTTCTCTAAGAAACACCAGCAATTTTCTCACTGGGAATTCTTCCTGGTTCCCCAATGAACCACGCAAACATTCATGTACAGAGCCACATTCAAGTTTTAATGTGTTTCTATTTATCCTGCTTAAAACCAAGTATTTCCAGACAAAAGAGATTGACAGACACATAAAAGCCGCAATCAGTGCAGATATATGAAGTGTAGTATAAACTGGAGCATTCTTAACTCACACTGCGGAAAGCCTTAGAAAGGTACTTTCCAAAATATTGTCGGATTTGAGAACATGCCTCGTAAATTACTTTATAAGAGAAGGATAATGAAGAATTGTATTGTCTCTGTCCCTGATATTGGAAACAACTGACAGCTGAGCTGGGTGAACGCTGGTTGCTGATATGCCTAAAAGCTGTATTAGATATGGCACTTACAAGGCAAACACAAGCAAAACGTGCCTCCCTATTAAGTTAATAAGAAATGCGTATAACTATAAATCTTGTGAAGTTATACATATCTATCTTCTATTTGGAAAGTGAATCCCTGATTAAAGACAGGGGTCAGGACCTGTAGGGATCCAAATCCATGACTGGACCAAGTGGAAACCACGAATAATCCAGAGTTTTTAAGAGCATGTATGTATCATAAGCTTAACAGCTTATGATACATACATGTACTATACACTACATACATGTACATATGCACCCACTGATTTATACTAACTTTACTGGTTTTTTTTTTTTTTAAATTTTAAATTGGAAATAAAATAGAGTCTTTTAAAAGGAAAAAAATAAGTCTTACTGAAAGCTGTTAACTTTTCCATCTTGAAAATATTATCCTTCTTTTTTTCTTCTTAGTCATGATTTCTCCTTCCTCAGAACTTTTCTTAGGCACTCTCTCCCTCCTGCTTTCTTTCCAACTTGGAGACAAATGAATTTCAGGAATGAACTTCAGAGGGGTCTGAAAGAAAAAAATCTCTTCCAGATTGGCTATTTTTTTTATCAAATCCAACAAATACATATTGCAGACAATTCAGAAAACTGGCCATAAAATACACAGTCTTTCATCTCTGTGCTACCTTTTCTATGCAGTTCCAACTAGCAATGATCAGAAGCTGTCGGTAGACTTCAGTCAGTATCACTTTCTTGAGGATCCAGGACTGTTTTGCAACACAAGTTCACCCTTGTCAAAAGAAGATGTCCTTACAAACATGCCACTTTTTTCTGTTCTTCCGTCACTTATTTGTTTTTGCTGTTTGTTTTCTTTTTTCCTTGAGAGCATAATAATCTTGTTTCAAATCCTCTCTTAAACAGCAGAATCAACCACCCTCTATTTTCATAGTCAGTGGTGGGATTTCAGCATCTTTTCTCTCTTTATCATTCATGTAACAGCACTTTTTGTCTCCCTCAGCATGTTCTTCTGAAGACCCCAACTCAGTCTGCAGCAATGCTTTACCTTAAAAAAACCCCCCTCTTTCCTCTTATCCATTCTCCACCCCTCCCTCCCTTCCATCCAATCAGCAGAGTAACTCCAGTATTAAAGGTAACCATTTTTTCTCAAACTGACTTGGCAGTTCTGTCCAAGTTAGATAAAGAATATAGGTTTTCTATTCCCATTTTTAAGTTTAGCCCTTAAACTACTATTTCAGAACCTTTTTACTTTACCTGTTCTAGGGATACAATTTCTCTTATGTTTAATTATCTTCTGTCCTAAAGTTCAGTATAAGATCAAATATTCAAAGGTAGCAAGTAGCTCCTGGTTATCCCAGATACACACCACAGTAACAGAGAAAAATCTGGACTCAAAGCCCCAGAGAGATGTCTATGCCACAGATGCCATTGTTATTTGCTTGTACTAAAGTGTCCTTGATAAAAAACACATGTGTCTGATTTAGGCAATGACTTTTAACCTCAGAGTTAGCTTTTTCTTCCCCAGACACATAAAATGCACATAAGGAGAAAATAAGGGCATGGCTAACAAAGGCGAGCTGTACTGTGGCAGCTTTAGGCTCAGCAGTTTCTGTTTGTTCCACTTTTGCAGGAGATCAGTGGCCAGGTGAAAGACAGAAAACACCAACTGCACTGCAGCCCAGCCAGGAGCTCAGGAATGCCAGACCATCATGCAGATTTTTGCTTGTTTCTTTTGAAACTAAACCAAACAGAATAATAAATACTCAGTTTGATACACCTCAGATCAAATACTTCATTGTTCTCCATATATGTCATATACAGGACTGATCCCATCACAGCACTGCACCTTTAGAAGAGCAACTTGTGTAATGATTTCAGCAAGGAACAAGGAGCTGAGAGCCCTAGGTTATGGTCCAAGCTCTGTTTGAAACTCCTCCACAGAAAGAAAAAAAGAAAAAAGGGTTAGGAGAATTTCCTGGCAGGGTACTCCATCAACTCCTGGAGCAGGCTGTGATTTACATCAGCTAGTGCTCTGACCAAGGCTCCACTTCTGCTTCACAGGCTCTGTTTTATTTACTTTCCTAGTAAGAAGGATCTCTGGTTTTGCTTCTTTGCTTAAACTTGCTAGTTTGAGAAAAAGTACAAGCTGGCCACTCTCCTGGAGGAATGAGCCCACAAACTCCTGTGGGTGAGAGGGGTCAGCCTGTGCTTGTAGCTCACGCCTGCAGTATTTATCAGGATGAAGAACAGGATGATACATCCTGCAGGGAGCTTCCTTTTAATCATGGAACTTGAGCATGGTGACAGAATTCTTTTGAGCAAGACCTTTACACAGGTACTCAAAACTAACCATTCATAAAGGACTAAATTGAACTGAACATTGACTGGTGTACTGCTACTAGTTTCACATCCCCAACACTTTCCAAAAGCTACAGTTTATATAAATGCTCTTTATCTGACTCATAATGGCTTCAGATTGATCCCAACAGCCTTTACAATATTTGAATGCTCTCTAATTTCATTAGTCTGGCTTTTTTCATAGATGTTTTTACTGTGTTCTGATGATATTAGAGTAAATCATGAAGCATTACATTGGCTTTTTGGTGATGACCATCCAGCAACTAAAACAAAACAAAACAAAACAAAACAAAACAAAACAAAACAAAACAAAACAAAACAAAACAAAACAAAACAAAACAAAACCAAAAAAAAATCCCAGAAGGTAACAGACTGTGGTTTCTGCTTTTAAAAGTTTTTCTATACACAGGATTTCAGCCACATAACTTCTACCCATTTTAATGGCCTTACATAACTGAAGCTCTTTTCACATGTTTGGGCTAGTACATACAGCACTGTAATGTGGGACTGTCCACACAACAAATATTCCCTAAAATATGCTTAGGGGTCTGAATGGCAAAACGGAATGATTTATTTTATGATCCTTTTTGTGGCTGCTGTCTCCAGTTGTCCTTTGAACATCTCTGCAGAGATGCCCCAGAGAGTCACCAGTGTGCAATGAAAGAAACCCACACTTGGTTCAACTTTACCTCAATGCAAACTCCAGACTGTGAGCAGCTGCCACATGGAGAGGTGAGACAACACCACAGCAAGTGTGGGAAGAAGGGCAGCATGGACCTCCGCCTGAGAAATCACTATTCATCATAGATTGAGTCATCTGTGTTTATCAGCCACAGGCCTTTGGGTCTAAGTTGTCGTTTAACATACTTTTACACAGGTCCAGAGGTCTTTGGGTAACTATAAATAGGAAGTGTAGCTATGGTAAAGCCCCTTTACTTTGCTGAAGAGGTGAAATGAGGTTTATTGTAAATAAATATTCAGGTGAAAGCTTTTCAAAAGGCATAGCCTTTGGGAATTTTGATAAGAGATATAATTTAAATAAAGTGGGTATTTTTAAATCACATTATTTTGTTCTCTGGGTAAGGGGCATGAAAAACATGAGTAGGTCACTGAATAATGGTAGATTTCACAGAATTTGCTTTTTTTGGATGGGTGCCCAAGTAGTCTAAATCATGTATACACATGCTGACATCACTGGATGTGGGATTACAGAAATGGAGGCTTAGATCTGCCTTTTTAGTAATTAAAATTTCTATTGTATTAGGTGTCTTTATTAGGAGTCCCTGATCCCTTTTAATTCCCATTGTTAGAGTCCCTGTTGCCTAGTTTTAATATTCTTGCAATGTAAATACATTTTCACATTGCTTTAAGGACCTTATGTGAGTAATACCTACATAAATACAAGATAGTGAATCATATAATTTCTGGATATTTCACATGCAAGTAGTACGAATTCAGGTCATGGAGTTCAGTGAATTTATGGGGATGCTACACTGGCTTGTAAGACCAATTAAACAAAAAGGTAGAGTAGATTGCTTTAGCTGGTTTGCAAAGAAAACTTTGAATATTTCATTTGCATTTTGTTTACCAGGAGCTCCAAGTGAATTTCAGGCAGACGTGTGTCCTCATGAGCTAGGCCATCTCATTTGCATTTCAGCACTGCTGTGTTGCTGTGGCTGGGACAAGCAGAAGGAAGAGGCCCTTTAGGTAAAAAAGGCAAAATTCATCATTGTGAAGAGATGGCAATGGGCTGACCCTGTCCCCTGCTCCACTGCAAAGTGGTACCTGCAGCCTCTGAAGGCTGGGTAAGGGCATTAGCAAATGACAAATTGACTGGGTGAATCACGTACCGCGGTTCTTACACCACCTTACCTTGCTAAACTGTCTGTGCAGCAAGCTGCCCATGCAATCCAAGAGCAAGTCTGCACTGCTTCTTGGCTCCTGCTTTTCCTGTGATCGAACAATGCCCCAAGGAAGAGCCTTGATGTTCCTGGCTTGGTGGTAACTATGCTGGATACTATATTTAATATAATTTCTGTGTTTCAAACTGACATAGGCAAGAAAAGAGGAGGAGCAAAAGCTTTGTACATACAGCAATTGTGTATCCAGCTGTACGTAATACTATGTTCAAATTAGATATACTGTTAATTAACACAAGTGAAGAGTTTTACTGGTATTTTATACTTAAGTTCCATTCCTCTCACATTTCACTTAGCAGATGTCTGAAATGTCTATCAGACTAACTTGTCTTTTGCCCTCGACCCCTCATTATTATGTTTTCACCAACAATAGACCAGTAGTTCATCTCGGTACTACTTCTGGAAAAGGTCAGTCCTAGTTATTAATCATTGACCTGTTTATCTTTTACCTTGCAAAACAGAGAGGTGTCATGAGAGGTGACGTGAGTACTGAAATGTTTTGCCCTGTGGTTTCAGGAGTAGGTACTCTGCTCAGTCTTTGCCTGCGATCCCCAGTAAAGTGAGGCAGGCTCAATGCTTTTTCTTGGCTTCAACATGCTACAAATGTTTTGTCACAATAAGCAGGACATAACTGCTAACAAAGATGTGACATAATACATTTTTCATTCAGAAAAAATCTACTTTCTATGTTCAACAATAACTCCTGAAATCTGACATATTCCTGTGAAAAGAAATTATCTTCCGTGGTTTATAGATTCCCCCAAATATGCTTTATATATGCCACAACAAGGAGTACAGAATTTCCATTACCCAAAAATCAATTCAGAAAACTTGATGAAAATAAAGACATTGAGATTTCCTGAAGAAACAATCCTGTGATATTTTCTGGTTTTGATCAAAATGAAAGTATTTTGAGGAATGCTATTTTAAACAACATGGGGGGAAAAATACCTTACTAAAATCTCCAACATGCAAAACTTTTTACTGCCCCCCAACAGTTGCATTTCTTCTGGCATTGGCTTACTTTCTCAAAGAGTTAGAAGCGATACCAAACAATGTGAGTGCATGTTTTTCCAGGTGTCTACAGACACAGCATCATCTTGCAAAGTATTTTGCTGGGGAGATTTCCACACTGCACGTTTCTGCAACAATTTCAATGACAGCATCTGGATACAGACCATACCGCCAGCTCCCTCACCCTCCTGATAAAGGCTGGGTGACATTCCTGGTTAGAACTTCTTTTGGTGAAAACTGCAGAGCTGTGTTCCCACAAGGCTTGCAGATGACTCTCACTTTTGCCAGAATTTTCATCCAAGTTCAAAAGAGACTATTCCAGGGTCAGAGAATTTTATTTGCACAGACTTTGGAAAGCTCAAAATAAAAATGAAAATTTTCTTGTTGAGAGAAATATTTTGTCCAGTATGAAACAAAGTAATTATTAACTTTGCAGTCCTTTGACTTATAATTTTTTTTCTGTGAGTGAGCCAGCAACTCTAGAATCAACCTCCTTAAGGTAAAACTTGCCCTTTCCAAAAGGACTTGAGAGACAGAGAAGAAGCAAAGCAAGTGTTTACAGACTGTTGAAGTGACCTAGCAGCAGTATTATTTTTCTTTACCTCAGGCAAAAATACACACCAAAACACCTGTATATATGCCTTTGCATACCATGCAAATGCTTTGGTGTCAGGTGAGGGCTCTTCAGAGGGACAAAAAGTATTTCCCCTAAGCCTTTCTCTTTGATGCAATTGGTCTTCCTGCCTCACCCATACCTCTCTCCTCCCCTCAGCATAAATGACTGAGAGAGGTGTTGCAGAACCTGGAGTCCTCTTGAGTAATCTGTGTTCTGATTTAATTTATGAGATACATTGCCACACCCCTAGAATGTTCAAGAATAAGGGAGAAATTAGCTTCTTATTACAGAGATTTTTATAGAATAGAAGACTGTCTAGCCTTAGCGACTTGTTGCTCTTTAGCATGACAATTAACCATAGAAATGAGAAGCCCCCAGCACATGAGGCATCCGTTTCTACCTCACAAGGTTAAGCTGCCCACAAGTGGAGGCCCTGCTCATCACACAGCACCAGCAGGAGCACAGGAAAAAGCAGAGTCAAGAATAGTGCTGACACAGAGTTATCATTAGTGAAAAGAAGCATGCTGACCCCAGCCATTAGATGGCTAGGCCATTTAAGAAGAATGGAAATGAGTTCTTTGCTTACCCCACCTGTTTGCCAAGATTCAGCACTGGCTTCCCAAGTCATAACCAAACTGGTCAGAACTCAAAGAAACATCTCCCAAATTATGGTAAAGGAGAAAGATAGTGCTGCAGTTTTCAAAGCAACCAAACATTTACCTCCCTCCATCTACTTTTCTCTATTCAACTTCTGAATTTCCTCACAAATGTTGCAGAAGCAAAGTTGTGCATTAAGCAAATTCACTTCTCTCGGATTGTGTACACAGACTTCCACTTTTTCAGATATTACACCAAAGTAGTCCCTTATTATTGGCCAGCAGTACTAGGGAAGTGATCCCTCCCCTGTACTCAGCACTGGTTAGGCTGTACCTTGAGTGCTGTGTCCGGTTGTGGGCTCCTCAATTTAGGAAGGATGTTTAGAGGCTGGAGCGTGTCCAGAGAAGGGCAATAAGGCTGGTGAGGGGATCTAGAACACAAGTCTTTTGAAGAGCAGCCGAGGGAGCTGGGGCTGTTTAGCTGGAGAAGAAGAGGCTCAGGGGAGACTGTATCACTCTACAGCTCCCTGAAAGGAGGTTGTAGCCAGGCCAGGGTCAGTCTCTTCTCCCAATCAACCAGCGACAGGACAAGAGGACACAGCCTTAAGCTGCACCACGAGAGGTTCAGGTTGGACATTTGGAAGAAGTTCTTCACAGAAAGGGTGATTGGGCATTGGAATGGGCTGCCCAGGGAGGTGGTGGAGTCCCTAGAGGTGTTTAAGAAAAGACTGGATGTGGCACTCAGCACCAGGGTCTGGTTGACAAGGTGATGTTTGGTCATAGGTTGGACTTGATGATCTTAAAGGTCTTTTCCAACCTAGTTAATTCTGTGATTCTGTGATTTTCAGATTTGTATCTCTTACCTATTGCTATGACATCTGATAATTCAGTGGGCAAACCTGATCAAAGAGCAGGTTTTTCCCTTCCCCCAACAGAGAGGCAGAAGCAAATATAACTGCTTCCATCTCACTTAACAACATAAAAGCCAAACATTTTACATGTAAGATCTGGAACCATCATTTTCTAGTGTCAAAGTTCACATGAAATACCTCTTATGTTGTCTCAGCCTATTTCCTGGCATAGAATTGTAATCTCCGAGAACACATAAATGTTTCAGTATTAGTACTAAGAAGCCACATGAGGGAGCATTTGGAGAATTGAAATGCTTTCCTTGTATCATTGTAAATAGGGGAGGGAATCAAACTTGATCCCTCTGGGATATATGGAATTCAGACAAATCTAGATGTTATTATTCATTTCTCCACTTATACAGGGATGCGGAAATGGTGATTCCCACTGAAGACAGAGGGCTTTTTTTTTTTAAAAAAAGTCCATTAGTGGTCTGAAACAGACAATTTCATACTCTGGCCAAGGTATGCTGTGATGGCTATACCTGAAAGGGGGCACAGTAAATGGGTTTACATTTCAGCTAAATGAAATTATAAGACACTCTGTACAGGTTATTCCAGGCTGAGTGTGACTGCAGTGCCAGCTTTCCCAGATTATCAGCAGCCTAGACTGACAGTTGCAGGGAGTGGTAAGGTCCCAGTTCCTGCAATATTCTGACTGAGCAAATAGCTCAGCCAACTTGCTTCTAAATTACTTTTACACCTAATGCTTTTATATCTTAGAACTTACTAAAAAATGAAATCCACAGGTATAAAAAGTTAAATTAATCCCAGAATTCTTATGAACTGACTCACAATTTTTTTAATATTTAGGGTTGGCAATACTGAAGCTAATCAAAATGGGAAATAAAAACAATGTCCACGTGAACAGTAATGGGAAATGTGTATACATTTGTGCTCTGTACTCTCATCTCAGAAAAAAAAGTCAGCTGCAGGTTGGGCTATCCTCATTGACAGAGTCATCTCAGTCAAATAACATCACATGATTTTACTAAAAACATTTTTGCCAGTAGTGCTAAACAGGTGTTCAATGAATAAAACATTTAGCACTCTACCTCAAAAGTCAACATTCATAGTCCTTGTTGTCAATCAAAGAAAACTCATATTAAAGGTAATTTTGAAATCAATAGAAAAGGACTTCACTAAGATTCCATTTTTTTCCTCATTATTTTTACCTAAAATTGGCTAAAGGTCAAATCATTAATGAATTGCACAAAAATCAGGTTGCAGCTATGATGTTATGAGCACACATTGTTGTGAATGTTTGAATGCAAAATTTGCAACTCATTTTAAGGGGCAGAAGTTCCATTAGCCTCTTTGTTCCTCCTGCCTAAATCATATCATCAGCTCCAGGCATGGCGGAGACGTGGAAGGGAAAGAGAAAAAAGAAGGATAAACACAAACTTTTAACCAGGTACATTTGCTTGGACCTGATGGATGAGGTTGGTGGTCCCCTCATTGCAGTTCTGGTGGAAGGAGTGGTGGATGCCAGCTGAGCCACGCCAGGTCCAGGGAGCCTGGTGGCCACCTCCAAGCTGCAGCGGGGCTTGGCCGCCTGTCTGCGGGGTGGCCCTGCAAATCACAGTGTGAAACTGATCTGCACTTGAAATAATCCCTGTTTTTCTAAGGATTAAACTTAACCCAGATCACTCCAGTGAGCGATTTACAGCTCAGTCCCCCGCCAAGTCTTGTCGTCGCAGCCAAGGGGGGAGCAATCTCTTGCACAGGAGCGTGCATCTGAGGGCAGGGTCTCTGCAAGGCTCCTCTGCTGCCAAATCCAGCAACCTGGACATGGATGGTGGAGGAGAGGCTGGCATTCATCTCCTCTAGTTTTTACCTCTCTCACTGCTTACTGATTTTCTTTGCATGAAATCATCTGACCATTTTTATTAAACCAAAGGAGCTCTGAAAGTCTGGTGCTTGCCGATATCCTCATCTCCAGAGAACAATTCTTTGCAGCTCCAGTAAATAGGACTTTAAAGGTAAATGGTATTATAGTGTTAATTTCAAAGTGAATTATTCAAAAAGTGCTCCATATGTCAGCAAGCATCATTTTGTGGAACTATATTAATGTCTTAAATACAGTTCTCCCCTTCTAAAAGCTGTTTTATAGATCCAGGAAATATGTCTGGTATGAAGAAGTGCTTATTGTAAAGGATGTTTTAGCAGTTGTGTCCAATTAATGAGGAAGGCAGGATGTAGTCCTATATATGAAACAGCACAATAGTAATAATTCCTTGGGGCTTGAGAATCTTCACACTTTCAGATACTGCTCAGTTATCCATTCATTCAAGATACCAGATCAGTTTTGTTTCATATTCTTATTTTAACTAAAAAAAAAAGGGGAAAAAAAAAAAAAAGAAGGGTAATCCCTCCTTTCAACAAAGGCTTTTTGTAAAGAACTGAGAAGCTGAAAATAAGAAACTGTTGCTTTTCAGCAGAGATACCTGAAAGTAATTCACTCAGAAAGGACCTCAAAGCTTCCAGGATCAGCTGAAACAAGCAGAAAACTCCTAATGCTGACAGCACTGGCCATTCAATAAAGAAAAGACCAGACTGCAAAATTCCATTTTATCCCTCTGATTCAACCATCAGCTCCCTTACTTCAATTTCTCAAATTCAAAAGATGGAAAGAAGATATATGAGCTGCAGAAGGGCCCCTCCTAGATTTCTCCGTATTGGCATGTTATTGAACACCACTCAGCAAACAAACTATAGTCTTACTTTAAAGAAGAATGTATGTTCTTTGAAATTGTACAGCAATAGTGAAGTGCTAAGAATCTGAGCAGAAATGTTGGTTTTCTGGATTTCTCCTATTCAGATGAAAGAGCCCAAACTTCCCATCTTTTATGTCCCACATCCGTTACATGAACTCTATGGCACTGAGGATTAAAAACAAATAAATGCAAATATTAAGAGGATTTAAAATGTCTGTGAGGTGGCTGTGCCCCTGTTATCTTTAATAAATAATGGCTGAATCTATTTTTATTTGTGTTACCAAATTGCTTAGAGGCTCAGCCAGGCTTGGAATCCTACTGAGGGCTGGTACAGACTGAGACATGAAGGTGACAGCAGGCAAGGATTGTTGTCATCCCCATTGTACTGGAAATAATTGTGGCGTGGGGAGATTACACCCAACCGAGCACCAGGAGCAGTTGCTACAAGTGGTAGTTCAAGGGACATGGCAGAAAACTGGAACTGTTACCTCTGTATCTAAACAGTGTCATAGCTATAACTGTAAAAATCAATAGGTCCCTGTTAAAAAACAACCTGCTTCGTTTAACTCTTGATTACACTCCCTGAGCCTCTTAATCCACTTTTTCTTCACGAAAGAACTGGTAACTGTGATGTAAGTGCTGGGAACTCAAGCTTACTTGGGAGGCTGGATCTAAGACCCAGGGTTTGGTCTTGGCTCTCCATCTCTTACTATGCAGGTGAAAAATCTAGCCAGGGCTTATTTATATTTTATATATGGTTATATTTATATCAAATACTGTCTGGATTATTGCATTGTATTACAGGATGAGTGCTATTATTCCAGTATGTTTCTGCTCCTCACTCTCAAATCTTCCTCTCCTGAAGTGATGAGTTGATCTACACTGTTCATACCTAAAATATAGAGGAGAGAATATTTATGGTGACACTTTTCAAATCAATTAGAAGTCCTGTAATATTTGTCTGTCTCACAAACTACACACACCTGCCAGTTCCCGTAACCACAAACTCCTGCAAACCTCACTGGCTTTTTGTGATGGAAAACAAAAGAATGAGGTATCTTCTATTCAGTGGGTTTCAGACCTTTTTTTAATAGTGTGTGAGACATCTTATGCATTTGAACTGACCACAGCGTTGTCCTTTCACATTGACAGTTAATATAAATAAGATATTAGTGCAATATTTTGTTATTGGTGATGACTTGAGGTTTATTTAAAAAATTACTCCCTCTCAAAACTTCTGGTAAAGACAGTAAATCTTAAACTGCTTTTCTCTGTGAAAAACACCCATTGTCATATTCAGCTACCTTTTGAAAATCACTTGCACAGTGAGCAGCCAGAAAGAAAAAAATCTTAGGACATTTTCTTATGGACAATTAAAGCATATTTTAACTGCCATACTGTCAAACCCAACTACTACTACTATTACTACCACCACTACTACTACTAATATGACAACTATTACTACTACTACTTCTGAAGATACAATAGAAGAAGCAGCAGGAGGAGAACTTGATGGGAGAAAGCTGAAGGACAGCCCACCCCAGCCCTGTCTGCCCAGTGCTACAGGTACTGCAGAGAATTTCACCGCTGCTCACACATGCTGCTGAGCACAAGCAGACAGATTTTTTTCCCTGGGATTTACAAGTTGGCCAAGTTTCAGCAGATTTTCATGAGGCTGGCTAAAAGAGCATCATCAACATGAGGCTGACAGACCTGCTTACTTACCAAATAACACTTAGCCAATTTTTGAATTCCTGCTCTCGACACCATAAATGAAACAAGTTTTCCTAGAACAAAAATAAAGTACTAAACCAAAATATTTCCCGCTATCTTTACTTCACAGGTTATTCTGATTTCTTTCTCACACATACACAAATCATCTTTACATGGTCTTCAGCAGAGAAAATACCGTTCCCAGTAACAAAACTCTACCAAAGTTAAAAAACAGATAAGGCTGGTGGTCCTTACTGGGCCGTGTCAGGAAACTTCCATCATGGTGCTCCAAGCTGAGCCAAAAATATTTGTACATTTAAACAGTGTAAGAGAGACAACTAACTAGCAGGAGAAATGTATCTGAGACATGTCTGGAGGTGAGATTTGAACAAGAGAGGCTTGAAAAGAGTTTTGGCTCCAAAAGTAGTGTGTGGGGTGAATGATGTTTGCTATAATCATACCTTTCTTCAGTTTTTTTCTAATCCACACATGCTTCTTCTTAGGAACTAACTTCTCTGGAATGAATACAGTTCAAAACATAATTCTGGCAGTCTTTAGTGATACAGGTATTTGTAAGTGGCTACCATGTCCATGCTGTTTGACTGAAAAAAGTTGACTGCTTTGTAGGCAGACTGTTTATATAGCTCACCAAAACAGGTCAAAGTGCTAAACATAATTTCAGTAAATTTGTACAAAGCCAGTCAGAAGTCCAACCGTTGCTTTCCTTCCAACCATTCCCTGGCACATCGGGGGATGGTAGCATAAGGGCTGCTGGAAGGTGGATTTATGAGTGCCAGGGTTCATTGCTGTGCCTAATCCCACCTGGTTTGCTGGCATAGTGGTGGCCCACAGCCCACGATGGCCTGCAGAATTTGTGTGTGGCACAAATTGTGCGTGAGCTAACTGGTGCAGGGAGGGACTGGGTCACAGGCTTTCACAAGTGCATCCACTTTGCTCAGGAGCAATTTTCTCAGGGGCACTCTCTGTGCACCGCAATTGTACAGGCTGACTTTGAAATTCGACACAGAGACGATGACATTTTCTTCTCTCTCCATGCCCCCTTTCAAGGGAGCATTAGAAAGGGCACGAGGAAAGATTTACCCAGTTCTTTCTCACACCTTTCTTGGCCCCTCCTGCAATCAGAGGTGTTTGGAGCCTGCTTTCTGTCTCCTGAGCGCCATCCCCCAGTGTTTGCTCCCACACGTGCTTCCATTCTCCCAGCCCTCCACCTCTACCCCTCTAGGAGCAGGAGTGACTGGCACAGCGGCCAACCTGGGTTTTTTCACAGCTCTTGGCTGATGAGTTAAAAACTCAGACTGGCCCTGCTGCTTTTGCTCACCAAAGGCCTGCCCCAAAAACCTCCTTCCCTACTAAATGTAGTCATTTCCACTAAACTTTTTCTAGAGGGAAAATGGGTTTTTCATAGTATTCTTTGCAATTTTTCAATCAAAGCAGCAACATATGAGCTTAGCATCAGCTCTTCGACCATCACTGAATGAAAGCTGTACTGACCTGGTTAACCTGTGTCAGAGGCTATGTCCATTACTCCCACAACAAACTCTTTTGAATTACAGGAGAAAATGGATAAAAGAAAAGCAGAAAGAAGGAAAACATGTGCTGCAGTCTTTAGTTTCCATGATCTCTCTGCTCCTCTCCTGCAAAATAAATGAGTTACTCTGGTCTGTTCAGCAGATGGGCCAGCAGAGGCACACTCTGCCCTGGACACTGCATGAAACAGGATATGAGCTTACATTTACTGCATGTGAATCTACATTTTGAAGTGAATTCACAAGTTAGTGCATTTACAGGACCAAAACCAACTGCATTAAGTAAACTTCTGTCCCAACAGTCTGAATACCCGTGTCAGAATTGTAATTGTGGTTGTATTTTCAGTTGCCAAAACCCAGTGAACTGAGAGCTTTATAGTTCCTGAAATTGTCGTTCATTTACCAAGCGAAGGGCAGGTCTTCAGCGATTTTCTATCACGGATAGCTTGCTCACAGGATAGCATATTTAACTGGAACTTGTCTAGGAGCTGCTTAAGGGATGTAACACAATGACTCAAAAGCACAATGGCAGCTGATCAAAAAATTGCTAGCTGATAACATCATTCTCCAGTTTATTATAAATATATAAACCTGTATGGGCTCATTAGGATTAATATCTTAAAACACATGCACAGCTTTTTCACAGGTAGTGCAGATGGATCCTGTTTTATTTGTCTGTGTTCTGTTTATCTGTCAATGTCTGTGTTCTGGAAGGGCACTTTTCCCTTCATTTTTTTCTCTAGATATTCAGCTGCTAATTAATTGAAAATTTGTAAGAATTTTGTTACCTTTTTTTTTAATCTATCTCCTCTTCCAACTTCAGAATTTCATACCACCAAGACAGCACAGTTGCCATTCTCAATGCATTGTAAAGTACTGAAAGATGTTGCTATGTCAGTTCTAGATTAATTTGTTTTTGACTGAAAGGCCATAATTTTCCTCCTTCATATCTAAATCACTTCTGCTTCAGCTGCCTCTTTTTTTATGTTTGGTGTGGTGACAAGAAATAAAAATGGTACTTTCAAAAAAAAGGAACTGACTGATTTCTAAAATAAAATAATGTATTTTATTTTAGAATTTAGAACTTTTCCCCCACATGATTTATATTGCCTGTTTTTCTCATCCCTTTTGGGCACAGCTTGCCAGGTTTAGATTTAGAACAGCTTCTAATTTTTGGCCACTAATCTCTTTCAACTTAGCAGCACTTTACCTCTCATTTCATGTTTTCTCTACTTCCTTAACAGTCATTTGCGAATATAAAAAAATCAGGAGATTAAAGAGGCACATCTTCCCTTCAGGGGGAGGCTGGTTTTCCTTTCAGTTCATGTTCCCTGCTAAGCATTTTGAACATCCACATGATTGATTTTGCAGGTTTTCCTAAAAGCAACAAACACTAACTTGAACTTCATTGGGATCATAATTCCTTTTACAGGACACTGAAAACCACCACTTTAATTTCCTTTAGAAATGTATCTACTATATGTAAATACATATAGTACAATATATGTACACTATATGCATCCAATACATATTGGCTCCTTACACAGTAATGTTTAAAGGCTTTATCCCTAAGCTTCTCTGGAGTCAAAATCCAAGTCTTCAGCTATTTCATTGTCCAGCTTTGGTGTTTTTGTATCCCACAGCTGATATTTTTTTTTTTTTTTTTTAAATGTATTAAAGCAGCACCTCAGTCCCAGAAAGTGTCATCTTTGTTGCCTGAGGAAAATTGGTGCCTCTCAGGAGCCTCGCCAGAGAAGACTGACAGAAGTACATCTGTGAGGTCTTCAGCAATATTCTTTAATTACCTCTCATGTTTATTTTCTGGTAACCTACTTGTCACAATATAATCTTTATTTCTTTTCTCTAAAGAGTTCCTTGTTTGTTTTCACACCTTGACCCCCTATTTTCTACAACTGCCCTTATCAGTCAGAATTTGGACTCTTTATTTGGCTCCACAGTCTGCCCAAAGTACTTTTGTGATTTAACCATGAGAAATAATTTTTTTTTTATTTTATTTTGTTTTGTTTTTTGTGTTTTTTGTTTATGTGCCAAAATACATTTGAGGGCCAATTAGTGGCTAAACATTTGTGTTGATCACTCTCCTTTACTCTCCCATCTTTTCTGATTGTTGTTCATCTTTCCTATTCTTTGTGGCTTTTGTTTTGATGTTTTCATCTTATTTGTAGACTGGAATTCCTGGTTCACACCCAAAAATAAAAATATTGACCTATTTTTACCTGCCCCAATACTCTGTTTCTTCTCACACTGATTACCCTCCTCCTGTTTTCTGAAGGTACTCAACATCCAACATGTACTGTATAGTTCAAACATGTCCACATCAGATGTCTTAGACATTCAAGTTTCACATCCACAGATAAAAATCTTTAAAGAGAGATTAACACCTAATAACAAACTCTGAGGAATGGACCAGCCCCAGCCTCTGATGTCTCCCCCCTCCACGGTAATGAAATCTTCAAAACGATTCTAACCTTACACATGAGTTACAAATGAGGCAAAGATAATACTGTGCATGGCTTGATTGAGTGGATTTCTGAATAAACAATGAACATATGGGATATATTATAGAAAAATCAAAATCACTGAAATTTTCTCATTTATGTTCAAAAACCAGAAGCAAATACTAAGCTCATCCAGGATTTGTTCAAAGTAAAGTAAAAATTTCTCTGCTTCTGAAAATAAAGGGCCGATCAAGACTGATATGAATCTGTATGACTTCTAAAGAATTAGGGGGTTCTCAAAATATGTTCCAGGCATAATGGATATCCAATTCTATTCAATGTACATCATAAACAACACAAATTAATGTCTCTAGTTACATATAGACAGAAGTGCTGCTGGTCTCCTAAATGTTTTTACTACATAAGATTTATAGGAAGTGTTCATATTACACTGGGTATTAAAGACCAGTATTTAAGATACATTTCTAGGTTGAAAGACAGTCCAAAATCTGAAAGTTTGATTTGTCTTCAGGCCAACCAGAAACCAGTGAAATTGTTTTAATGCTTTGGTAATTTCCCCTGACATAATTTGATCCATAGGAAGTTTTGCTGAGTAAATTGCATGGGAAGAAGAGTAAATGATCGTGTTAATCAAGAGAGACAGGGACATGGATTATGTTGGCTGTTGTTTATATATCCCTGTGCCATGTACATCAGCTCAAGCACCTACAGTTACCAATAGGTGGCAGAATATTAAAAAAATAAAAAAAAAAATTAACTCACCTTTGAGCAGAGATTCAAATGTAAGCACCTTTTTTAATGTCTATCCCACATCTGCATGGAATTAAATGCAAAGAGAAAAATATTTGTGGAGGTGATGGATTACTTGCTAGGATTTCCCATATTTTTTAATAATCTCAGCAATTTCCCTAGAGCGTGTGAAAGCCCACAGTGCAAATTATTTGATCCTTGTCACTGTTTATACAATGAGCCATAAATGCCTCTGAACTATTGGAGGGTTTAGCTCACTCTGGGCTCTGAGAACACAATTCTTCTGCCATGTGATCCCAAACAACACCCTTTCATTCTTCCAGAGGTGTACAGATCTTGTAAACTGTGAGATATTACTCCAATATAGGATGCTCAGATGACCAGCCTGAATTCTCAAAGAAATAGACTCCTAATGTTTCTGAAGAAAGAAAACTTACAGAATTTTATAATTTCATGCGTAAAATAATTCATGGAAGCAGCAGCAAAATAAAATCATGGTAGCCTGCTATGAAGTTTGAAATACTGATTATGTTATCAGTAAGTACATCTGGCCAGGGGATGCCTGTTTCAGATAGCATAGTACAGTGGCTCTACAGGTTTCCACCTCTTTACGTCAGCTAAGACATCAAGAATTTTTTTTTTTAAAGGAGGAATCTGTAGTTGATCAAACTTGGGTCCATCAGTATTTATGATTTGTTTCCAAAAAAGTAATTACAACTACCACGTTCTTAATTTCATTAGTGGTAGCTATTAGATGAGGACAAAAGGAACAGAGCCAGATGTAATGATGAGAGAGGTCTAGGATATCTGGTTGCAGGTAAAATTGCTAATGCAACATTTTTAGCACTAAAATGCATTTATTAAAGTTCTTTTCACATCTCCTATCTGTTCCCATCACAGTCAAATGGACAAAAAAAGAGATTGGGCTAATAGGACTTAACATTCAAATCATCAGGAACATTACCATCAACTATAAAAGTAAATGAAAATATTTATACCCACAAATGTAGGCTACGTTTTCTTTTTTTCCCGAAGAAAACAAGACTGTTCTGAAATTTCCAGTACTTCATATTTCTGAGCAGAAATCGGCTACGTGTCTGCGTCAGCCATTGGAAATCAAAATACAGATCCATAAACTATGACTGGAATCAGAACTGCTCTAAACATAATATTTAGTACCCTGTGCACTTTGTGTCCAGGATATGAACGAGACTTTATATGCACTTAGAGCTAATTTGAAGAACTTCTACCTTAAGGCATATTGGGCCAAAGAGATGTTCCCCAGGAGAGCTCAGACTCAAGAATTTCAAACACTTGTAATGTGCACATCCCGTTACGTCCACAAAAAGCTTAACATTGACACAGCTCAAACCTCACTGTCTTCACTATAGGCCTCCTCTAACACAGCAGGTCAAAGAATGGCTTTATTGCATCAATGTAGTAAATTCCTATGAATCTTGTGGATTAGCTGCAAATGGAAAAATGTGACGCACTCGGACATCCGAAAGGAAGCAAAAGAAAAACTGTAATGTTACAGAATTTAAAATATTTATCTTCATTCTCAAAACAGTGGAAGACCCCCCCTGGTTTTTCTATCTTCTTCCATTTCTAATGGGGGACTATTTCTACTTCCTACCTAATTGCTTAACAGCTAACCTAAGAAACATGACAAATGGTAAAGGAAAAGCCTTTTAAGCTCTCCTCCTAAAGTTGGGGTTCCTTGATGGTGGTTTTTGTGTTTTGTTTGTTTTTTTGGGTTTTTTGCTTTGTTTCTGTTTTGTCCTGTTTTAATTAAAAAAAAAAAAAACAAAAAAAAAACAAACCATAAAGAGAATTTTCTCACCAGGACTGTTTTTCTAAACTCTTGCTGCTCTGTTACTCACAAAAAGGAAAATAAAGAGGATATTTCATAACATCATCACGTCTATGATGAAATCATGCCAAAAGATTTTTTCCTGCATGGCTTCATGTTCATTCAAAGACCTAAAGCCAAATAAATGTCAGGCAGTTAGGACTGACTAACCCATTAGGAGGTGAGGGGATGATAGATATGCATGCACCATCCAAAAGCCTCCAGTAAGTGTGGAAAGAAGGAAGATAAGAAGAGCAGCTCCAAAATCTTCTTGTAAGCCTGAGCACAGAGAGGTTTAATGACCTTGAAGTAGAGCATAGTCACCTTTTCACCCAACACTGGCAGGAACACTCAGCCAGGGGCCACCCCTTCTTCTCTCTTCCACCAAAGCCATAGGATGACCTGGGCCCAGAGCAGTGTTTTGGGATTCATACTTGTGTTTATGAGGCTGAGTACAAAGCTGAGCCAAAAATTGGTGGTGAACATCTGTTGGTGTCCTGTACCCGTCTCCTTTTTTCCTCTGAGTTGTTTTGCTATGAACACTGAGAAACAGCGTGGAGTGGGGATGAACAGTTGTATTTGACCAATGCCAACACAGAAAACACTCACAAAAAATGGAGGGGTAGATGATACGCTGTCTGATTTTGACATTCTCGTTTCTCAAATTTTCTGTTAAGGTCAGCAGGTTAATGTAGTACTCATTTCTGAATGAGTAAGTCAACAGTTTACTCTAGGATCTAAAGTTTCCCCCCCCTTACAATTTTCCAAACCATTAGGAGTTATTGGGCTACATTTAATTTCTTTGGATATGCTCAATTGTTTAATCTGATTTACCAGATTGGGGCATTAGACATTTATTCTTCATTATTGTCTGGTTAGAGCAGTCTGGAAGTTGCTCTCGACTGGGGGGGAAACAGCAACTGCAATCTGCTGCTCTAGTAATAGTAATATTCCCAGGCAGACACTGAGAAAAAGTGCAGATGGAAAACAGAGTTCTGAGGGGAATAAGAGATGAAGGCTGCCACAAGTCAGACAATAATGGCTCTCCACACGCTTACAATATTAAATTTCAGGAACCAAATGCTATCGTTTTGAGATGTTGTTTTAACTGACAAATCTTTAAACGTAACAAAATGGGCTAGAAACCATGCAGTGTGGGTTTTTAGCCACATTAACAGGCAGTTTGATTTTAGCACAGTATCATTTTATAGAATAAGATTAAAGCTGCCACAGGTGACAACAAGAGGCTGCAAACAGCTAATAGGTGTGCTTGATAATACAATAGCTTACCTGGAGGAAGGACATTAATATACTGCTAGTAACGTTTTTTGCCAAGTGTCTGAAGTTCTCCCCCCAGCTCCTGATGTTCTCATCTAATTTCCAAGTCATGCTTCTGAGGCCTTAGCATCCTTTTGCAAATGTCAATGTCAGAGTTTCTGTCTGCAGAGGAGAAAGGCACTAAATTTGAAGGTAATGCAATGTGTTTTGATAGTACCATTGAAGCATGGACTTTACCTGTCATAGAAAATAAGACACAATAATAATGTTAATTTATGTTACCTGTAGCACCAAATATCCAAGTATACATGTATCTTATAATACATAGGAGAGGTTTCACATCTTTTCAGAAAAAGTTGTCCAAATTGCAAGACAAAACAAAGTATGAAGGCAAGAGTTCTCAAACCAGGTTTTTTTTTATAGTGTTCATCAGAATCACCATTATTATGCGTGTTTGGCATATGCAGCCTCTTGTGTCTAAAAAAAAAAAAAAAGACTCTTATCATCAGCTGAAATTATTGTGCCAAGAGAAGTTTCTATCTTACATGTAGCTGTGATGAAGATGTTCATGGCACGTAGCTAGGTACAGCAGCAAGGCAATAACAAAGTGTATCCTCACCTCTATCTAATCACAACATTAAGCATCCAAATTTGCTCACAGGACACTTTTCCCTATATTAGTCAAAAGCCATAAAAAGTAACAAGCATTTAATTTCTTTACAAGGGGTAGACAATCTCTGAGCCAGCCTCTCTGTTTCTGTGAGCTTACACAACAGTGTCCCAGCTAGATAATAAAAATAAACATTTTAGTAATAAGTTCCTGCACATAAATTAATTTTCCAATAAATCCAAGCAAGTATATCCAAAAGTTATCTTTATCTCCAATCAACACAAAGACATTTCCTGCAATGCCCCCTTCCATTTTGGCCGCTCAAATGTTGATTTTACCTACATTGCAATGTGGGGCTCTTTCCTCATCATCCTTCATCTCCATTTGAATTACCACTAGGTAGTTAAATTTAAGGGGAAAAATGTAGAATTATCTAGAATTGAACTGGACTTTCCCCATTTAATATAGTCTCTTTGGGTGGGTCAAAGTAATAGCTATAGGCTTTTTGGTTTGGTTTTTGAGTTTTGGGTTTTATACTTACACACGTTTTTCCCGCCTTACTTCTACTGTTTGCTTTGGAGTCTGAGAGTTTGATTCAAAGAGAAGGGCTGAAGAGTGGACTCTCTTTCTTGCTATTCTGCTGCTTTAGAAAGAAAAGTGTTTCCTTTAGTGATCACCACCATGTTGGGGGTTGTCTTCCACTGATGGATCAGAAGGTTGAGAGATAAGACTAAGACATTTCACCCCCTCCTTTACCAGGTCATTATGTTTTCTAAAGGCAGTTCATTTTACCTGCTGCTTCTAGGAAAGATGGATAGTGACACATCTACAGGAGCAAGAAGCAAACCCAACCCAAAGCCATAGCAGCATTTTCAGGATAAAGCAATTTTTAATGTTTAAGTCAATTTTTTTGGTCAGTTAAATTAATAACATCCAAACCAAAATAATTTATGCCTAGCTCTTGTAAGGTCCTTGAGCAATCAAGAAAATTAGTCATGTCGTATGTTGAACAGTCAATTTAATCTGCAAGTAGGCTAAAAAATAACGAAAAGGGAAGTAATTAAATACTATGTTTTCATGCTCTATAAATTTCCTTTCCACAAAATCACAACCCTCTATACAAAGTTGTTTAGCAGGTATAATTTATTATTTATATTACGTTACCAGCTCATTGGCTCACTTCAACTGAACCCAACCTTTACTGTGCAGGGCACTACACAAATACATATAAATGACATTTCCTGGAGCTATGTGTGACAGAGACCATCAGTCACAGTGTACATACGGAAGTGGGATTACATCCAACTTGAAGCACAGGGGCTGTGTCATTGATTTCAGTAGAGGTGGAATTTCACTCACGTAAATTAAGCCACAAAAAATTAGTTGACTTATTTCCTTGAGGTGAGATAGGAAGAGTCTCAAAGTGCAGTCTGGAGCATTTTGTTTTCATTGCTTAAGTGGAATTCAATGAACCATGGATCAGAAGAAACATTTAGTTTTATATATTCCCATTTCTTGATCAAAACCTGAGATTATCCATGTAGGATAATTTTCCACTCAGAAATACAGAACTTTATTACACAACCTAGTAATTGAAAACATTTTGTGTGTTCACCTTCATTCCACACATACAAACAAATACATACAAAATGTAGTTAGTAAATTGAAAAAATTATTTTTGATGATGAATATATTTATTTGGTATTTGATGCTTGCTAATGAATATATTCATGCTGCCCCTTTGGGATGGCTTAGAAATTCTGACTATTTGTTGTTTGCATGTAGTAAGTGTGTCACACATTGTATATTGTGTAACAATCCAATAAACCATTTAGTCTAATACTACACAAGATGAATAAATAATTGTCTAGGTTTATAAGTATAATAGAATAAAATACAATATTTTGCTATATAACAGTAAGTATTTTTATGTGTTCTATTGTGTTTTTAATGTTGAGCATATAATTTGTATCTTTTTGCTAATAAGCCTGCATTCTGACCCTGGAGCTTTATTTCAGTATCTCTCATCTGGAGAAATAAAAATTAAGGTAGGACTTCCAGTGTTGCAGGCTTACCTGCTGTTCTGCTGGGCTGCAGCACCTGGAAGATGTGCTGTGGTGGACATCCATAAACTCTACTTAATGATTGTATGAAGTTAATAAAATGATTAATGAACATGACAGAAAAATTCAGGCTTTATAAAAATGATGCCAAAGCCACAACTTAAAATGCTTTTAAAGCTTTTTGTTGTGGTGTAATGGTATGAAAAGGTGAGATTTATTTTTGTCTAGTTTGTTTTGTGCTGGTATTTGTTCAAAAGAAACTAATTTTTCTCTTCCAGTTGCCTTTACAAAGCAAAGCTAAACCAAACAGACAAATGAAAAATAGGTAGAAGTCAGCTGGACCTAGTAATCTAACTTGGGAGGGAGATTGTCTTTTAAATCAGGCCTCAGTGGGTCACTGTAAAACTACAGCGAGAGCAGCACCCATTATTAGCTCTCTGCACCGCTCAGTGGTGCTCAGAAAAGCCCAGCCTGTGCTCTCGATGGATGAAGGCACACATGGGCTAAAGAGCTGAGGCTGGGATCTCTTCCAGAGGATGTTTCTAGAAAATTAAGCCTGTGGCAAAAGGATCTCGGTGTGTCCCTGAGTCACAAAATCCGAAAAGCACACACGTAGGAGTTTGTAGCCACGTGGCTGGTTGACCACTTTTTACATCCGGGGCTGAGATGAATAATCCTGACAGGAGGAATATTGCCAGGGTCCCACTTCGAGAGATCACAAAAGCTCAGTCTGAAATTCACATGCAATTGTCATAGGGAGGGAAAGTCTTACGCTATGAATATTTCATTATCAAAGTGAGAAAGCGTTTCCCCCTCAAGCAGATTTTGTTAGTTAGCACTTTTCATCTCTAGCCTTCGCAGCAAAATCCCAGGTTGAATTACATGCTTCCTGAAATATGTTGAAGGAAATCCCCTCTGCTCACCACAAAGTCATTTTCTGTGGTAGAGCATGGAAAGAAGGATAGAGAAAGAAAAATCAAAGATAATTAGAGGGGGAAAAATGAATAAAATATCACTAAGAAAATTCCTGCTGTGGTGCATCAGGGAAATCAAGGAGAAAATCAGACCTCAAAGACCTCTTTTTCAACCTAGATTTTTCCTTATGAAGAAAATATATAGCCAGTAACCCATGGATTAGAAGTAAACAATTTTGAATACAGCATGTAAATACGAAAAGAATACTTATTTCACAATTTGTACCTGAACAAATCAAAACACTTTCTCACATTTTTTCTCTCTCTTCCCCTTTCACAAATGCAATATGTGATATTAAAAATGTCTATGGACCATTGCCAGAAGACGGACTGAAACCAATATTTGGCTAGTTGTACACTTGCCTGCCTATTTTGCTATTGTATGAGCACTATCAGTGCACACATGTCCCAAAACTTTTTACACACTGCAGTGAGCAGAATTTTAAAGAGAATTTTTTGAATGGACCAAGCTTAAATTTTTCATATTGTTTACTCTTTGAGGCAGTCCTGGATACAGTAGATTTGACCTAACCACTAAAGGATACAACAATTTTTTCATTTAGGCATCAAAACTGTGAATAACTCATATAAACCTTTTTTTTTTCCACGAGACAGAGGCTTTTAAATAGTCATAAGCCAATATTTTTTTAAGTTTCATTTGGCTTCTTATATGTAGATTTAAGAAAATGTTTGTATATGTTTGAAACTTAAAGTTACTGTATCAGATGTGAAGGGAACAATCCTAATTAAAATAAATTAAAGGATGTTTTATCTGGAAGACATATGTGCTCTGAATTAAAACTTGCAGTGCATAAGTAATGTAATTATCTATTGTTTTGTAATTATCTGTTGTTTTGTAATTTATGGTTCAGTGCTCACCATTTAGAGGTTTGGGTTTTTTTTTGCCATTTGAAAACCTTTTTAAGTCTTTACATGAAACATTAACAATAGGGTCCAACTGAGCAGAGGAGGTGCATTTGAAAAAAATAAAAATGAGGGCAGCTATTACCATGAAAGAAATTTCAAGGAAAAAAAAACAAAACCAGGAGGTGTAGCCTCCTCTGGAAATGTCCCCCATAGCTTTCTGTATGCAACGAGCAGAGGAGAAATGGGAACTCACAGCACTTCCTTCTCTAATTTGCAAGTGATCATAAGGCCATGGGGAGCTGCCAGTTTTTGGAACATCCCCGGTATAATTACATTAACCTCATCTGGTGAAATCTGAATGTAAATTACTTCACTTAATAAGGGGATTTAATTGAAGTTGTTCTCAGTCATTGTGACAGATTTCTTAGGGAAGGTTTGATATTATATCTATTTTAAATGGTTCTTGTGTTTAAAAAAAGTCTGTTGAGAAGGAATTTTACATCTCAGTGATTTTTAAGAATGAACTTCAAAGAAAGCAGGAAAAATAAGTATTCTTGTCCTCACTGCAGCTATAAATGGTTGGGATCTTTAGTCATGGTAAATGAGAACAGGCGCAGGGATTTATGAATTAAAGTATCAGCCAGCCAATTAGCTGTAGAAATAACATCCTTCCCCTCAGGATGGAGTCATCTCTTCCCAGTTATAGCAGCTCAAATGTCAAATGTGTAGTAAATGTTGTGAATGAGGATATCTCAACACCTCTTTGCCTTATTTTAAATTAAAACAGGAGGGGTTTTTTGGTTGGTTTTGTTTTATTTTTTTTTTTT
>VZRN01006753.1:396008-523809 GCA_013397935.1 Dasyornis broadbenti | reverse complement strand
TTTTTTTTTTTTTTTTTTGGTAAGTATTTATTTGATCACCCAGCACAACTTTCTTCCTCCTCTGACATTGTCAGAGGTGGCAACAGCGGAGGGGGCCAAAGCACTTTTCAAAGTGGTTAGAGAACATTATAATGTTTGGCTACTAATTTTCTTCTCCCATCATTGAATTTTTAGACGCCTTTCTATACTTTATTACTGAATACTTTTAGTGGTATTTATTGCCCCTTAATAAGCCTCGAGGTGATGAAAGACAAGAGAGAAAACTATAACAGAAATTTCTCCAGCTCAACAGAAAATATAACTTATATTTTATTAATTTATTTTTATTTCTGAGTTGAACAAAACTGTTTGTAACTTCTTCTGCACATTATTTTTCTCAAAAAACTTATTTTTGCTAGAAGATACTTAAATATTCTTTATATAGCATTTTCCACCCTTGTTTTGTGAAACATTCCCAAGAAAGGAAGACATGTAAGAACTAATTTCTTATTAAACTGACTATTTAACAGTTGGTCACAAAACCTCTTGGCATCTCAGGGAATGCTTATGTGTTCAGTTTCTTATTCCATATCTCCACCCCCTTCCCCCAGTCTGTATCAGTTGGTCTAATAAAATGCATGACCATACCCTATGATCCTTATGTCTCTTATACCTTTGGATAATCAAAGATAAATCATTAGTACCCTTTAATAAATAAGGTAATTTTAAAATGCTTTAACAATTCCAAAATGCTTCTTTATTGTAAAAAGAAACATGCTGAATGGAAAAAAAGAAGTGCTCTGGCAAAAAGATTGGTGATATTATTACTAAAACCTTACTGAAGAGAAAAAAAAGTATGTTTAATTACAAAACCTCCAAAGTAAAAACAGCTTGCTGAAAAAAACAACACAAAGATAATAAGCTATAACTGGAATCTGACACTAGACAATTTTCAGCTAGAAATAAGATGCAAATGTTTAACAGTAAGAGTAATTAACCATTGGAATAAGTGACATTAAGACGAAGACAGGATGTTTCCTAAGAGGTATCATTTACTTTAGCAGTATTTATGGAACTGGAAGCAGGAATTAATTCAGGAAAGTGCATCCATTAGATGCCATGGATGAGTCAGCAACATCTCAGAAGCAGCAGCATCAATCTTCCCATGAAACTATCATGTAGCACTTTGTCTCTTACAAGCAGATCGTTGACCACAGGCATTAATATCTGCCTTGCTCTGTAATGTAGAATGTCCTGGAACTAAGGTGATAACAACCTAAGAAATTCAGATGGATTCTGAATCAGACCATCTTCACCATAATTTTTTCTAGCTAGGAACACTTATGAAAAACAGGTTCCTGTTAGGCTTGTTAGCATCAGGTGATGCTAACAAATATCGCTTATTTAAGGGTAGCTGGCTGTCCCAGAATGAGGCATGAGTAATGCCATAGCAAAAAAAAAAAAAAAAAACCAAACAAACCAAACAGACAAGGAAAATAAATTTAAAAAGCAGAAACGGAGAAAAAACCAATCTTCTTCATGCCCTGTTACACTGTCACAAGCGCAGACCAAAAGTCTGTGCCAGTACTATTTAATATAATATTTTTGGGAACCATTAATGTTGGATTTATTTTCCCTTCATGTACCAGGGCTGAGGCAGATCTTTGTCTCCAGTGCAGCAACAAGGAGTTTTCTAGGTGGTCAGTGTGGGATATGCCATTATTTCCCTTCTGAGCTCTCCCTGTAATTTTAACCTGTCAGATGTTTGACGCCAACCCAAATACTGCAACTTTTTATTGCCACACAGTGACAGCTAAGAGGTTCTTAAAAACAAAAGGTACGGTTTTGCAGATGCAGCTGGTGAGAATTGAATCCTGTGAGATGCCACCTTTGCAAACAGCCACACACCTCTGTTATTCATCCTCCCTGTCACTCCTGGAGGTTTCCTGTGACATATTGCATTGTCTCTTTTACTGTAAAGAAATCATAAACATGTTCAAAGTACAGTCACACAGCAAATGAGATAATAAATTACTGTGTTACTCTCAGCCTAACCAGATTTCTTTAAAATAATACTTCTGTTCAGAGTAAGACCTTCCTATCTCAGTCACTGAAGCCTGGTTCCATGGATGAGCTTAAATAAGTTATTTTGTAAATCGAGATGAAGTTTTGTTAAAATGGAATTGGTTTAAACTTCTAGTCAACAAAATCTTGCAAAGCATATGAGTAATGAATTTTTTTCCCCCAACATAAACTTCTACATATCTGTGCACAGGATGAATCAAATGTCAGTCAAATAATATAAAACAGACTGTGCCTCTTTTCCAGACACCTTTGTCCAAGACCAGTGGTTCCCCTGTAAAATGTGAATTTAATGTGCTGCAAAAACATGATGCAAGATGGTATTCTCAACCCTGAAACCAAGCGTTCAGCTGAGTCAGGAGCTGCCCTCTCATTTACAGCCAGTGGAAATCATCCTGCAGGACACGCCACTGCTTCTACTCACCACTGCCATGGGAGTTTGTAAAACAAGGTTCCATTTTCTTCAAATGAAAAGTCATGAAACCATCCACCTAATAAGAATATTTCACTTACTATTATTTTTATTTTTTGACAATATAAAAATCATTTAGACACAAAAAGCCTGAAGAAGCACCTTCAAATTCTTTCTGTTCAGTGCAGAGGGATTATTTTATACTCAGGTACATAATCAATGTTGTTAATTTAGGAACAAAATTACTTTAAGACTTGAGTAGCAATATTGATGCCTCCTTTTTTTTTTTTTTTTGTAATCAGACAACTGAATTCCAACTACAGCAATATGTGCAACTAAATAAGATTATGTTTGTAATTTCTGATATTATTGATAAGTCTGAGTTCCCTTTAGTATGCTATTTATAACTTTTATTCACATTATTTCATTACTTCTAATGGAGGATAATAGGAAACAGGAACAAATAGTAGATTTTTATTCTTTTTTTTTTAAACAAGACTTTATCATGACAACCACTTTATTTTAACATCATCTTCTGACATGAGATCATTGTGCAGAACATTACAGAGAAGTGCCTTGTGAAGGAGCAATTACCCTGACTAAATGGATTTCTAAGCAGATTCAAAGAGAAAGACATCAACAGGCAGCAAAATGTACATTAGAGGAATAAAGCTAAATCAAATAAGGATTCGAAGATGTGGAATAATCCTCAAATAACGCAGTATTCTAACTGTTTAATTAAAAAATGGTTGTCATGTTCAAGAGACCATGTTGCATTGTATTTCAGTCATAGGATTTGCAAAATTGGCTGATGGGGTTCCTCTGTGCCTGGCTCCTCCAGTTGTAACATAATTAATAAGAGCAGAGACTGTCGTAACAGCAAAACAATTTGAGTTATGTCCCATGTGCCATCACCCTGAAGATAAATCTAGAGAGAAGTGGGGCTCTTGTCTCACAGCAGCCCTGGAGGGATGTGGCTGTCCATGGACGTGGCTTCGTGCTGACTCAATGGCAGCATGGGCACTCGACTGTGATGCTGCATGGAGCAGCAGGGACCAATCTCATTGCACTCCAGCCAGCAAGGTCTGTGATGGGATCTAAGACCTCCTGAGTTTCATAACATTATGTAATGATTTGGGTTGGAAGGGACCTTAAAGATCATCTCATTCCAACACCCCTGCCACAAGCAGGGACACCTTTCCCTAGACCAGGTTACTTAAACCCCGATCCAGCCTGGCCTGGAACACTTCAGAAGTGGGGCATCCACAGCTCTTCTGGACAGCCTGCTCTAGTGTCTCACCATCCTCACCATAAAGAATTTCTTCATATCTACTCTAAAGCTACCCTCTGTCCTTTGGAAAATATTCCCTCTTGTCCTATCATTACATGCCCCAGATTTTTTGCAGGCCCTGGGTACTGAAAGACCACAAAAAGGTCATCTTGGAACCTCCTCTTCTCCAGCTGATGCTTAGCTCTTTCTCCTGATGAAATGAAATGCTCAGTATAATCAACTTGAATGTAATGCTCAAGTTTCAAAGCTTTGAAACTTGATTGCATGGATTGTAACATTTAGCAAGTGTTTGTAAAAGCGTCATACAGCTGAAGAAAGGCCTGCAAAGTTTCTTTCAGGTGTTCTAGGAACAGTGTTTTCGGTGCACAAGCCATTTCACTTGTTTCTCTAGAAATTTGTCTTTGACACTATCACATTTTTTTCAGGGTGTATATATTAACAAAATACTTATTTCTTTAAAGAGGTAAAGGAAAAGAATGGCTTGGTACATAATAGGAGCTTCTAAATCCATTTTACGGATCTTCACCAGACTCTCCCAGGCTGCACAATCCATTTGTATTGATCATAGATTCAGCACCAAATCCTGCTTCCCTGCATCATTTGAGAAGCCCACTATCTGAAACGAGATGAACTTGGGCTCTACACAACAGCTTATTATGATGAGGGAATGATACTTTTGCAGGTTAGTGGCTGAAATGTTGAGACAATAAAATACTGATATTAAAGCTCATTTAAGGAGTCTTGTACCTCCCTGGTTCCTTCAGGCCTGCCATTCCCCAAAACAGAAAGGGAGATACGTAGCCTCCATTTTAGTGAAAAGGAGGGCTGGGTGGCTGGCCTGAGAAGGATTTGCATAGAAGTTGGGTCTCGTAGCATACAGCATAGTAACACTTCAGAGAGCAGAGCAAGTAGAGTTTGGGACATCAGCCTGCTCTTACTCAGTTTTACAATTTCTTTGGTTCTGAGGCTTTGGGCCTTCTAGCCATAGTCTAGACTATAAACATAAGTTTAGTCATGTCAGGCTTGTGCCTAGAGCAACTAAGCCTCCTGAAACAAAAGGTCCAGGTGACAAAAAAGGAATTAGTAACTTAAGCTCCAAGACCAAGTAATGAATAACACTCTAATTTCTCTGATCTTGTTTTGACTCACCAGCTACAGTAAGAGAGAAGGACTACTGCCTCCACAGCCAACTCTGTCATCAGGTTTTTTTGTTGGAGATTTTCATGAAAGACTGCAGGATTTCACTGATGTTGCAAGAAATCGGCAGACCATGTAACATCTGTGTGACCTTGGTCCAGATTTAGCAGAGAAGAAAATGTCAAGAGGCCCTCCATAGCCACTGACCTCACTGCAAGTTTAAAACCCAATTTGTTATTAGAATTGAAAGGAATGATAGTAATGCTGTACCCTGAAGGAGAGGCAAGAAATTCTCAAACTGAAGTAATACAAGAGATTTATGCAGCTGACTTAAAGCAGGGCTAGGCTTTTACACTTGCTGGTAATTTACACAAAACAGCTGTTCTATAGTCATAATCAGGAAGTGTTAGGATGCATTTATAAAATTAGACTTTGGAATACATTGCAAAACCTCAGAAGCGAACACTCAAAACACCAATTATTCAATCACTATGAAACTGTGTTCATTTCCAAGAGAGAACATTTTGTTTGACATGCCAGCTCAAGGCTTCTGTGTACTTGACTACGTCGATCCTTGAGAAATTACATACATTGGAGGTTTGAATAACACACAACAGATTAGCTAGAAATTGGAAAGCATTGTTCGAAAATGAATTTCAGACTACAAAAAGCTGAGCTGCGTTGGCAGACATCCTTGAATTAGACAACTGATGCACAGAGGGCAGGAACAAAACACTTTTTATTTCTGGGGGATACTCTCTAAGGGAGTTCTCTAAGAAAGTGTTACAAAAAGTACAATAGTGACAAAGTAGTAACTACATCTTGTTATCAGTGTGAAAGTCAGAAGAGAATTAATTAGAGTCTGTTCTCATTGTTGTTTATGTCACAGTGGCGTATAGACTCTCTTATCAATGCACAGCCACAGTGCATATGGCACTGCACAGACACATCATTGTGTGTGGTTCTGGGAAGGAAGAAGGGACAGAGTTTGCTCATGATCTCCTTAGCAGCACTCAGCATCTTGCAAGATTGACTCAAGCTTTTTACCTGAAGCGCCATGCTTAAAATAGTGTGGAGCCCTTTGCATATCTAAGCACTAATATCAAAATCTGACTAAAATATTTTCATTTGTCTGTTCAAAATTAATTTTGAACATTGAAACCACATTTTTGCAGCTGTCGTGCGAGCTAAAAGGGGTTTGGTGAGAGAGAAGAAAGCAAGGATGATGGAGGAAAGGGATCGATTTTTGTTTGCTACATCCCAAAATTATGACAAACTTCTTCCTCTGTAAACCTTATTCCTTCACTTAACCCTCCCATGTTAGCAACCAATCCCCTGAGACAGGATGACTTCTGTAACATAATTTAAAAGAAATATTTGAAACCCACAGAACAATTTAATGTCCCAAATTCCATGAAAGACCACTGATCTCCTGAAAGATATTTTCCTGCCTTATTGATCTTCTCAGGTTTTAGTGGAATCATATAATGAATATGCGTTTAAACTCTATTTTAAATTTAGCAAATTCTTGAGTCTACAAAGGTAGTGTTCTAAAGTTTTAGCTACTTAAACTCCTTACTGTAAACTTTCTTTGAGCCAGTTTCAAGCCACCTTCACAAATTAACATCTGCATTGCTTGACATCACTCCATTCAATTTTTCTAGTGAAGTGTCACCTGCTAATCAAATGGCACTCACATGGATGGGCAGTAAATCATCTTCCCACCTCATTCCACTACAAAGTATATTCACTCACTATGTAAGAATTCTTAAACAGATTAATTCAATATATTGCTTCTTATTAGCCGTATGGAAAGGTTTCAATAAATTCAAGGAGAAACCTTTGCTGAAGACCAGAAGATAAAAGAAATTAATATTTAACATTAATAATAAGTCATTGCTAGGTGTTTGCTATTTTGAAATATTTTACATATGCATATACATTAGAAGAACTGGAAATCTATGCTCTTCAGTGAGTTTTAGGAAAAATATTTACCATGATAATTCATTGCCCTATGCTTAACCCATACACAGAGTAAGTTCAGTCATAATGCCAAGGGGCAATAACTAAAATAAAAATGAAAAGTTGTTGACTTGGGCATCTTAATCCTACTTAATTATTGTTGCACTTGCTAAACCTAAGATGACAATTCTCAAAAGTTTTATTTTATCCTGTCAGTCCTTGTCCATTAAGACCTTTTGTGCTTTCAACTCATTTGTGACCCACTTCTGCCTTTCCCCAGACCTTCTCTGTAGAGATGAGCACCAGCTGAGGAGGAGATGGGTGGAACATCCCAATTCCCAGAGCAATCATTGGATGGGGTGAGATGTGTGTAGGAGATTTAACCTACGAATTACACCCTTTAGGCACCATGTGTTAGCCTACAGTCTCCTGAAAAAGACATCCACCCTCCAGTCCTTTTGCTGAAGCTTTCTCTCAAGTAATGAAGATAACCTGGGCAACAAGGGGTGCAGGAACAGTATGGAGCAAAACCCCATAGCTCCAGCCCCATCACAGAGGGAGCAGTTCCTGGCTTTCTTTCCAAAACCCAAGTGTTGTTGATTATGAGGGACCCTCAAGTAGACCCCTCTGTGCCCAGGCACACAGCCACAGGGCTGAACTCTACGTGTCCTTTTCTCAGAGCTCAGATTCTCAAGGACACCAAAATAGATCTGATACTGGCATTCTTCATAATGCAAATCATCAGCTGCAGTACTTCTTTTAAAGTATCCAGTCACTGTCATTCCTTTGGAAGTGGTGACTAATAGGCAATAGACATCAACATGAATTAACTTGATATTAAAGCAGCTCTCAAGTGGGGTTCCAGAAGTGTTTGTTACAGATACAGCAATATTAAGACATTATGGCAAGACATCCTTTGTTTTAAAGGAATGTGGCATCTCATTTACTCTGCTTATTACATTACCTCGTGTTGTCACAACATGGAACTCTAATAGAACCCTAAAAGAAAAAAAAAAAAGGAAAAGGAAGAAAAGTTATTTTTACACTAATTTCTCTGGTTTTCAGAATTTATCTTGGAGATATTTTTCACATAATGAGATATTCATTCACTGCATCAAGATCACTTTTACAGTCAGACAGCAAACTGGGGACAAGATCCTTTCCTCTGAATAGACATCATAGCAGCAGCTTGGACTGTAGGAAGTACATCTCCGAGGTTCTCTGTATGTTCTCACATTACACTCTGGTATGTTTTACAGTGACCCTGGGATGGGTTTTATTACCTTTTTGGGTGAAGTATCACTTGCTTAAGTCTTTCTAGAATTTAAACAAAACTACTTCAAAGAAATTTACATTCACATGGTATATTGCAACCAAAGAACAAGAATTTGTGATACTCTAATATTTTATATCACATAACAAACAGATATAGTATCAAAAGCACAGCACATACAGTTGGGGTTAAATTCTCTAAAGATGTCAATTTCCCCTTTGGGTGCACAGATTACTCTTTCTTTTTAACTCTAGCTCCACTTTCAGACAGGTTTTAAAATCCTTGCCCTTGGTACTGGGTTTTTGGTATATATTTGACATATTGAATACTTAAGAGCATAATGCCTAGTAACAAATACATTTGGACCTGAGGATTGTGAAAAAGATGAACTTGGGGCAACAGCAGAGTTGTGTTTAGCTATTTATTTTTAAGTAGGAAATAATACAAATTCTAAGACTGAAGTTGAAAGTGTGAAAAGGGGGCAGGACATGGGATAGAATGAGATAAGATATGAAAAATCCATTTTTTTCCCCAGATAAAATGACATTTCAGAATCAGTTATGTCTAAGTCACATAATTTATCTCATATGAATTAAGCAAAGAATCTAAGTGAGAGTAGTCATGAAAACTGCTCTGTAATTACCATGGAAAGATACAGCCTGTCTATTTGCATTAAAGGGCCAAAAATCTTTTGCATATCTGATAAATTAGCTTCATTGTTAAATGCAGCTTTGAGAGGGTTCATTTTTTCCCTTTATATTTTATATTACTGTAAATTACACTTCCATGGATCTCTTTCAACTACTTTTGGTACTGGCAAATGGCCATTTGAAATCAGAGGAGCTGGAAAGAGATTGGCATCCCCTCACAGGCAGGTCCAATCTCCTAGAAATACAAACACTTAGAATTCAGAATAAAGTATGAAATGTCAGCGCCTCCCATAGGGTAAGTTTCAAGGAACTTTTTAACATAATTTAGAAATATTTAATATAGATGTCTAAACTAAAAGATTAGAGATACACATTTGTCCAGTATATAAATAGGTGATATTAATGTTAATACTTTTAAAAATCATTCTTGTCATACTGGAATTAAGAAACTGGATTACCTTAAAGTCTGTATCAATTTTTAAAACTTTTTTTACACTTATTCTAGGACATAATTATGAAAAATAAGTATGTTTTTTTTCTCAACAAAAAAGGAAGCACTGTGAGTCAGAAGATCTGGCTCTGGCCCCAGATACATCCTGTGATTAATTGCTCTGAATGTATTCTCTGTGTATCAAGGTTCTTTTTCTCTAAAATGGGAATAGTTACCTAACTCTGAATAGTTTGCATTTTGGACAGCAATTCAGATTGTTAGTGAGTAGAAACTCAGGGAATACCTGTGCAAATTCCCTGAGCATTGTTTGTGATACACAGTGATAAATTTAAATTAATGTATTTTTTAAATAGTGTGAAATGATTGTCATTAAAATAGTTGCCTCATTCAGATTTACTCTTTAGGCACTCTAGCACACATTAGGAGAGAAAAAGTTTTCAGTTCCCTGCAAACAGAAACATTAATTTCCTGAGCATGCCTTGCAAACACATATATTTTACATTCAGGTCATGGATCAGAGCACACTTTTCTGAAAGCGTTTCTTTAACAGCTTTTCATCTGCTCAAGCCATCACTACCCAACAGCCACCCCTGGACCTTCCCCCTCTCACACGTACCCTGTGGAGGAGTGCAGCATGCAGGTGGCTGCATGCTAAACCCCAGCCAGGAGGGGATTTGTCTGACGAGAGATGTTTTGCTGGGTTCCATTTCACACAGCTTCCTGATCCAATGGGAATTCCACCTCTCGTGCCAACACATTTTGGAAGGCAGCACGGAGCAGGAATGAGCACCTTTGTGTGCTGGAATACACGATGCCACAAAATGCGTAGCCCTAGCAAATGCCATTTGTGAAACACAGTCAACCACTGGTACTTATGAAGCACGGCAGATGTAAACACTAAAGTAAAACCTTACCTAGGGGCTGTGCAGCCTGGGGCAAGTGGCATGCAAGGGGAAGTGCTGAAGGGGGCTTGTGAAAAAGCAGGAGAATGATTTCTTCACAGGCAGACAGTGATGGAACAGTTTTAAACTAAAAGAGGAGAGATTTAGATCAGATGTAGGAAGTTCTTTACCAGAGGGTGATGAGGCACTGGAGCAGACTGCCCAGAGAAGCTGTGGATGTCCCATCCCTGGAAGGGTTCAAGACCAGGCTGGATGGGGGTTTGAGCGACCTGGTCTAGTGAAAGGTGTCCCTGCCCATTGCAGGGGTGTTTGAATAAGATGGTCTTTAAGATCCCTTCCAACCCATTCTATGATTCTATGAAGGAGAAGGACCCTGCAGAAGAGCAAAAGGGCAATCACAGCTTCCTGCATCTGCACGGTGTCCTGTCAGCTTTATGGGAGTCGCACATGCAGCAGGTACTTTTCACACATTAATATTGCATCCATGGGATTAGTATCACAGGGCACAGAAATTTATATCTTTTACCACGTCTTAACTGCTGTGGCACAAACCTATGGCTTCTGGAGTACTACATTTCTTCTCACATCCAATGTCAGTTGACTGGCAGCAAAGAATATAAGATCTGGTACTAGCTATTATTTGAAGACAAGACTTTTTTTGTGGGTGTTGAATTAAGTTTCAAGTGGGAATTAGAGCTTTTTGTAACTAAGAGAGAATTTGATTTAAAGTACAGGATGTGTATAAAGGTCATAAGAGAAAAATGAGGCAACTGTAGATTATGTATTATTTATGGATATAGAGAGGAATAAATATTCATAATTCAAGGAAAACAGATAACATGGGGCTAAGTTATTGAGTGTTGTCTACTAAGAAAAAGAAAAAGTCCTTTTAAATGAAGAGAGATTATTCCTTCCCGTATGTGTAAAGACAGTTAGAAAAGTGTGATTTGTTTGACTGTGACTCATCCCTTCAACATTTGACGGATATGAATCAGATGACCTTCCCCTGGGAGCATATGCTGAAAACAAACTGAAGTTTCTGATTGTTTAGAACTCTTCAAAGATAGTTCTTGCAGTCAACAGGATCATCTTCATTTAGTGCTCATTTTTGTGGCTTTTTCCTTTTCCTATCAGCCACAGTCAAAGAGTATTATTCCCTGATAATGACTTATTTCCCCAGTACAGAGTGAACAAGGTACTTAAACAGATTATGTACTGGACCAGAGGATGGGAGATATGGAAGAGGAAAGACTCCAGCTGAGCGTGTTGATGGTTGATTTGACACCACTGTGCCACAAGAGGAACATCCGGGGGCACCAAGCCTGAGTGAGAACACTTGAGTAAAACCAGTAAATTGCCCTGGGAAAAGGTCTGATCTTCAATTCATGGACAAGTCACTTACTGAGAAGGTCTCCCTGGAAACCTATTTTAATTTTTATGAAATGTTCTCCATCCACCTAGTGGACAATGACAAAGTTGGTTTGTAACCACTCCAGCTCCTCTGAGGCATTTAATTGACCTTGGGAAGAGGTGAAAGAGTCAAAGCAAGGAAGCTGCCAGTAATGAAAAAAATACTCCTTTTATTCCCACAGTTACTGTTTTGTCTATTACACTTTCTGAAAGTCAGCCTACCATAGCTGATAAATCTGATTACAAATCAACCGCAGAAAATTTGAGACTCAGCTTGGATTCTCCCACAGCAGTGAAGAATGCAGCTGTGGGCCTGAAGAAGTCCATGAGAAGAACAATTTACATTCAATAAGCAGACACTCACAAGCACTTCCATAGGGTCACTCACATCCTTGTGGCTCTGGATATACACCTTGCACTGGAGGAACTAAATCCCAACTGTCCTCTGTACTGCGAAAGTCTTTCCAGCTCCATCAGTGACATTTTATATTCTCTCGGTCATAATAGACAAAGTGTTCTTTTGCCTTAGATATCTCAATTTAAAACCGAAGACGTTCAGAAAATGAAGCAGAGCCTAAATTGATTTTATTACTATGAATGAATCCAAAAGAGTAAAGTACTGACATTTTTCTCAGAAGATTGGGGGAAAATTTGAAAGCAGTAAACCTGAACCAAACCTAAGAGAAATATGGAGGGCTAATGGAATGGGAGTTTACAATGAAATGTGGCCAGGGGAATGAAGAAGCCCTGTGTGTACTCGTCCCTGCCAAGGCGTACTGTGGAGGACCATGGGCTCCAGGCAGTATTTGGGTATGCCGCAGTTCCCATCGAGGTTTGCTCATGGAGCTCGTGCTTGTTGATGTGGAGTGGATGCTGCACAGGCTAATCTTGACTGCAGTTTGGCAAAATTACAGGTGCCAAATAACAGTCTGTCTTGTCTGAAAGGAGAAATACAGTGGAGGGAGAAGAATTAAGACGTATACAGACCTATCTGGAATAGGATGCAAAGAAGAGAGCACTATTTTGACTAATTTCACAGGGAAAATATACCTGACAGTGAGTTGTCCTGGACTGTATCCTCAGCTCTGAAAGATACAGAAGCAATTCTCTTACTTGAGATACTTGAAATTGAATGGAACAAAATACCAACAAAGATGCTCTGGGAAGTAGATTTCTTCAAGCAGGAAAATACACAAATGTGAGAGTTTTTCACTAAGATAGAAGAAAAAAACAGAGATACGTAAGATTTAACAACGAAGGGTAAAAATGCTGGTTAATGAATTATTCTAACAAAATTACCAGGGATTTTCCACAGCTTCTCAGAAGTGAGAAAACACATCATTAGTTATTCATCTTTGACAATTCATGCTAGTACAAATCCCAGAGCATCACTTTGTTAGCCCTATCTCCCTTCCTTTTTGACAGATTACAACAGTGCCTCAGCATGTTGCTAGAAGCTGATGAGATCTTGCAGGAAGCCCAGAAACAGAGTACCATAAAAGATGGGGAAACATATAAATAATTTACAGCCAAAATAATGCTGAAGAGATTTCTTACATTAAGATTCAGGAAATTCAAAAGCAACAATTTAAACATAAAGATAAAATAATAAATGACAGGTTTCCTCTGCCTTTCAGATCTTTGTGTCCTTTTTACATTGCCTTTTGCTCCCTCCCACTGTAATTGTAGTTTGCCCTCTGTCAGCCACCTGAAGCAGGGTGAGGGAATCAAGTTTATTTCTGCTTTATGAACAAGAAACTGATTTAACCTCTCATTTTTGTAATTGTAAAACTTGGCATCTCTACTGCCAAGCAGTGCTGGACAAGCACATCAGCTTTACTGCTTATGTACCAAATGAGGCTCAGCTCACAGGTAGTCTCTGTTGATGTTAGGTTGAAATGCCAAATTAGTTTCCATTACTTCAGGACATCAATCACCATTGTTTACATGTGAGAACCATCTGAACAACTAAATCTAACTCTCTTCCCAAGGCTTTAGCTCAGTAATTTTGTTGGATGGGGCTTTTTGCAACACCGTCTAGTGAAAGGTATCCCTGCCTAAGGCAGGGGGTTGTAACTGGATGATCTTTAAGGTCTCTTTCAATCCAACGTTTTCTATGATTCTATGAATCCTAGTGCTTTTTGAATTATAGGAGCACAAATAATGAAATATGAGCATGGCTGATGAAAACTGAAGCAAGTCCAATGTAAAAGAGAGGAAACCTACATTGCTCCTATTCAATCCCCTAGGAAAGAGAGAAAATTCCTGCACCTCCGCTACCAATTCCTTTGCTAACCAAGTCAGGTAAAACAGTTTCTAAAGGGTCTTTCTCAAGGCAAAAAGCAGGTTTGCTATAGAGCAAGAAGGTTGTGTTCAAAAAGCTTTGGGCAGATCGTACAGTTAAGAGAGTGCAGCAGGAAAAACCACACAAGTACTGACACTCTGGAGTGTAGTGTCAAACATCATTAGTGCAATAGTGATATTCTACAATGCAATTTAAAAGATATACCAACAGATTGCAATTTCAGCCCCTGTCATGGGAGGTTAGGGAGCACATTCTGAATCCAGAGTCAGATGGAGACACAGTATTGAAGAGGGAAATGGTACTGGATTAAGATTATATAGAATTTATTTAGAAGGAGGTTAGAGCAAGAGATGTGAAGCGTATTAAAAAAAAAGAAGTTTAATTAAGTAAACCCATAACCTTTGAGGGCATGCAATCACAAGCAGCTTCCAGAGGTCAAGAAGTTAGTTTACACAACTCAAGCCATGTTCTACACTGCCCAACAAAGGTGAACTCTTAACTAAAGTCAGTTAAGTTGAGTAAATATCCTGGCAAAGACAAGGCAGTCTGTAATTTCACTGTGAATCATCAAGCTGAAGTGATCCTATGCTGTGAGCTTTTGACTCAACCTGGTAAATCACACAAAAATTACATCATGCCTCATTGTCTGTACGTTGTCTACCTGAAGTTAAAACCCACAACTTTTTGCAAAGTGAAGACAAAGCTCCATGTGGAAGACAAAGAGGTAGCTTCTGCAGGGATCTAGATAAGTATTAATCAATCTCATTTTTAAAATCTGGAGATTAAACCATATATTCTTAACCAGATGTGAGTGCCCACACAAATCTGTAAGTTTTGCATAAGCCTAGCTTTGGAAAATCCTAGGCTTCACTTTCAGTTTTGCTGTCAGTTCAGAGTCGAACTAATAAACAGATTAACGAGATCATCAAGTAATTTACAGCTTGATGGTTCATTAGAGATTAAGGTGCCCCTAATCTACTAACTTCTAGTAAAGCCACTTCTTCAGGTGTAAAGTAGCAAAAATATATGGGGAAACAGCCTACATTTATACTTTGCTAAGTATAGAGAGAGAAGGTGTTCCTACCAAGAAGGGCTTTGAGGGGAAGCTCTGTGAGGAGTGGCTGATGGCATTTGCTCTGTTCAGCCTGGAGAAGAGGAGACTGAGGGGAGACCTCATTGCAGTTACAGCTTCCTCGTGAGGGGAAAAGGAGGGGTGGGCACTGATCTCAGCTCTCTAGTGGCTGGAGACAGGACCTGAGCAAAGTGAAATTGTGTCAGGGGAAGTTTAGATTGGGTATCAGGAAAATGTTCTTCACCCAGAGGGTGGCTGGATGCTGGAATAGGCTCCCCAGGGAAGTGGTCCCAGCACCAAGCCTGACAGAGCTCAAGAAGTGTTTGGACAATGCTCTCAGGCACAGGGTGTGTTTCTTGGGGAGTCCTGTGCAGGACCAGGAGTTGGACTGGACTGGGATCCTGATGGGTCTCTTCCAACTTAGCATATTCTGAAATTCTGTGATACCATCTGTAGCTATCTAGTACAGTATGAAGATGCCAAACATTCTTTTAGGAATTTGTATCTACAAAAAAATAGTATGCAGTAACATTGGAATGTTTGGCTGGAAAGCACTGATATTTGCGTGCTGACCTGTGTAAAGCTAAAACTGGCATTGCAACAATGCATATTAGCAAATAACAGGGCTGTATAAACAAATATGTACAATGGGAAACAATGCTAGTCTCAAATATTCAGAAATCTCTAAACAGATGACAAAAGAAGTCACAGAAGTCACTTACATTTTCAAGAGTTTTATCAAGGAATAAATGCCCGGTTCTAATTACTTCTAATTTGCTGCACAATTTAGCAATATTATTCAGCTTTTAGTGAAATCCTGAGTGCCAGAACTTCTAAAAAAAAAAAATATAGCTGATATTCGTATGAAGTTCCTTGTTTCTGGCATCTAATTTGAAAGTTTAGACAGCAGTATTCTGAGTTTTGCCATAAAACTGAGTCTTGTCAAACGAACATATTTAACCCAAACCAATATGATAATACGGTGGAATCATGCTTTTTCAGCCTGAGATTAGAAAACAAAATAAGCTAACTCAGAAATACAAAAAAAAAAACAAAAAAACCAACAAAAAAAAAAACCAAAAAAACAAAAAAAAAAAAGGTTAATGGTCGATCCTGACAAAGGAAAGGAAGCCTCATTCTAACTTTTGATGTTCAATTTATGTCATAATACCTCTCATTTCTTCTGTACATGACCCATGAAACTAGAGTTTTATTCAAACAGATAGAGATTTTATCCAAACTCTTTTACTTATCTCAAATGTTGCAACATCCTACCTTGACAAATGCAACCTTGCCCCTCTCATCTCCACCAAGAGAATTTTTCTGATTCATCTGCCTATGCTGCTTCACTTTTGCATTGCTTATGCTAGACTCCTCTTACCTCCAACCAGTGCATCAAACCTCAACTACTCACTCCAACTGCTAAGGACACTCTCTTTGCCTGTCAGCCTTCATTCATTGAAGAACATCTGTTGCCATTCACCCCTACATACATTCCTTTTCATGATGCCTACAAAACCAGAATGGGGGCTGTGTCTAATTCCAGCCTGCTTTGCTGACCAGTACTGTCTCCTTTCTTGGTATACAGACTCATAGAATTATTAAGGTTAGAAGAGACCTCTAAGACCATCACGTAACATGCAATCTCACCTTGCAAGCTCTTTGAGGCAGGGGTTTTCTCTCAATTGAATATTCTACTGGTTTTGGGTCCTTTCCTTGTTAAAACTCCTAAGCACTACCACCACAGAAAAACATATGTAATAACAATAGTTAACCATTAAGTAACTGAAGACTTCCAGAATACAAACTGATGCAGTAATGTGGTAATAGGCAATGTTCTATCCTTTATTGGAGACCACTGCAGAATGCACTTTATCATATACCTATACCACCATCACTCTAACCCAGAGTGAGCAAAAGCAGCTTTATGCAGTAGTGCTTGTAAATGTTTTTAAATCCTTGCAGAGGGCTCTGTAAGAGCACAAAATTCTTAGTGCTAATCAAGAACAGGTAGCAATTGGAAGTTACCGGTTTTGTGCCTTTTGTTTCCTATCTAGAAATACCCATCCATTCAGACTGAAAGGCCAGGCAGAATGTATTGGGTCTCCCTGAGAAAGGCATACACCTGAAACAGAGCCAAACTCTGCACAGCTGTTGTTTCTGTTGAGGAAATCTTAATTTTCCAAAATGCATAAATACAGTACTTTGAAAATCACAAAAGCGGCTACAAATCCATAATGAGGTTTTGATGTTAAATTATTATCTAAATGTATATTTAGTGCTTATCCGCTAAAGCTTGAAGTCTGTCTGTTGAATCTCATACTTGCTCCTCAGAGGATTTTTCATAAAAATTAATAGGAAAAAATTAATACAAAAAAATCTTTTACATTGATAAAGAAGCATGTGTTTTTGTGACAAGACCAAAGCTAGCAGGCACCAAAGCATTAAATGTTTTAATTGGAGCAAAATCTTTTGGTCTTAAATTTACTTATCTTTCTAGGGGATGAAAATAGTCTTATATTGCTTTAACACCTTACCCTTTTTTGATACTCTGAAGCTTATAAAATGGACTCACTACTTTGTGCATTTGAAAAAAACAAACCAGAATAAACTATACTACAAAGGTATAAAAAGCAGAAGCTGAAGTTCTTACAAAGTTCTTACAAAGTTCTTAAGACTGGGCATTCAGGCTCATCTTTAACTTCTTATGTTACATTTAGGTTTTAAACATTCATCATATTTCTGAAATGTTTGAATTCTGGGATTACAGTGTGAGGTAAGATTAAGGGTCTAAGGCCGAAAATTACTTCCCTTGGAAACACATTTACCTCAGAGTGTAATTTCTCCTAGTATGGAACTTCTTGTTGAGCTTCTTTCTTCAGCTGTGCCAAATTGGAACTTGAGCAATGCAGGGATGATGATATTGAGATGAAGCTTTACTTAATCTAGTTAGGGTAAATTAAACTTGAAAGGAGAGAGGTGTAGGATGGTGTGCCAAGTAATTTGCTCAAGGTACTGAGCAGATAAATGAAGCACCTGTTAAAAATGTGTACGTGCTAATCTTTGAATGGATGTGTATAGCATTCGTGGATGTGCTAGTGTATCCTCCACATGCTCAGGTAAAGCAGTGCCATGGTTTAGGAATGCTATTCCCCTATTTAGTACTCCCAGTAAAAAGACCGCTAAAAAGCTCTCCTCCCCACCCATCTCCAATGGGAAGCACAAAAGGCAGGGATTGTGGGTTGAGATAAGAACAATTTACTGGAAACAGCAATGAGATAAGAAAAAGAACGGTAACAACAACAATATTAATAACAGAAGTATTAAAAAGAGAGGGTGATTCACATAAGAAATATTGTCCCTGGGATGCAGTGATGAATAGAAATGATTCAAAGCTGTGCTGGGGTAAGTTCAGACTCGATATTTGGAAACATTTCTTTATAAAGAGGTGGTCAAATGCTGGAACTGCTTCCTAGAGAGGAGGGCAATGCCCCAGGCCTGTCAGTGTTTAGAGGCATTTGGACAATGGCCTCCATAATATGCTTTAACTTTTAGTCAGCCCACAAGTGGTCAGGAAGGTACAACAGATAAACATGGTAGGTCACTTCCAAATGAAATATTCGAATCTGTTCTATCAAACTTATAAATCATAGAATAACAGACACATAGTATTGCATATCTACAACTCCTGTGTCCACAACTGTCATTAACAGCAAGTATTTCTTGAAAGGAATGCTCTGTGTAACACAGCATGAAGTAATTCATCAGAAATAGAAAGACCAGCAGTCATTTTAGTCCCCCATGTCTTTTATTTACATTCCTCTCTTTCTCTATGTGCAGATATAAGCGCACATACTCAACCCCTACATCTACATGGAATTATGTTCCCATTCCCATCTAGTCTACATCTCACCTCCAAATGGCAAGAGCAAGCCATTTTAATCAAACCACATCTTTTATCTCCATTTCCAGAGAGATTGTGTTGGCACTATTGACAGTCTTTGACCACAACTGTTTCTCTTCTCCTTTGTCATATTCTCTTTCCTTGCAATAGCATCAGTTCTAATTGCACAGAGATTTTTCTTGCTTTTCTTCCTTTTTTTCCATGCACACAAGACTTGCAGAGACACTCTACTTCCCTAGATTAAGTGCTAATGAAGTCATATTCCTCATTTCCCATATGATGGGTTTAAGGATTCGTCAGAGGATAAAATATTTTGCAAACAATTTATTCAGTGCTACTGAGCACATGTCAAATCATGGCCCAGACCACTGAAATAGTCTGTTATTATACTTCTGACAGCAAACCCCGAATTTGAAACACATTTGTGTATTCACAATTTGCCCTAGACAATCACCTAATGATTGAGCTGTACAAGGAATCGTCTTGTACTGCTGCTTCCATGTTATATTACCTAAAGTGTTCAATTATTAGTTTACCTGATCATGTTTCTCTCACTTCCATTATTTACAAAGGCTCACCCTACAGGGAAAAAAAACCCCAACACAAAATTTGAGGAATTCAAGGCCTGAACCTGAAAGAGTGTGAAGCAGCACCTAATCTGAGGCCTGTCTCATCTTAGCATCCCTTCAGACTCATGCACAAAGTACTCTAGGAGACAGACAGGGACATGCTGGCAGATAATATTTCATTATTCCTTTGATGTTCCACATTTAAGTAAACCATGGCAAATGGTCCAACAGGAGCAGAAGTGCAGCCCATTACACCGTGGGCAGGACTTTTCTTGCTAGCACAGAGAAGGGCAACACATAACAGGTTAACACAGCGGAATGCTGCCACAGTATCAGTCCAGCAAGGAGAGCAGCTGGTGCATTATAAACACATACCTCCTGTCTGATGGATTTATTGTCTCAAGATATGGTACAAAGAAAAGGGATCATGGGAGCATTTGGAACACTTCCGTCACCAAGCCGCGCTGCGCCTGAGAGCAGCAAAAAGCATTTGCTGTTTTGAAACAGGACACCAAGAAGCAGGCGTGCCTGCCATTGTATGGATAACCAGACCCTCTTCCCAGTCATGGGGATCTTGGCTCACTTTCCTCACACTGGACAAGAGTGACATCTGAAAGCTGGTGAGCAAAGCTATCGCACAACCAAACATGCAGCTTTCGCCCGCAGCCAAGGCCAACATAGCCTGAAAACACTTGTGTCCTGTGACTCCAGGCTCTAATTACAGATCCATCTGACCTCAGGAACGGGAGGAGAGGAAGTGTGAAAGCAGATGGACAGGTTAGAGGTCACCTGAAAGTATTTAATGAACTGAATATCTCCTATAAACAAGAGTCTAATGCTGAGAAATATTTCTGCCCTCTGCTTTTGCTCTACTATCAGACTCCTATGCAATGATGCTCTGATGTTGTGGATCAGCGCTGAAAGCAAAATCCTTGTCATAAAGTCAGATATGACATCGGGAAACCAAGACAAACACAATTTTAAAGCACATTCTTGCACAGTAGTTACTTAGCGTCAGTGGCTGAAGTTCACCGGTATTTCTCCCTGAGCTCTCATGGACCCTGTGCATGCTTCCAGGAGGCACAGAAGCTTCTGCTTCTCCCTCACCCCCACACACTGAATCTAACCTATCCCAGTGCTGTTTTTCATTGTTTTCCTTCAGGAGAACAGGGATAACTTGGGCAGAAGCCATTGCATTTAATGAAAATTAGGAACAGAGGTCTTCCTTCAGGCCAACAGGAAGATCATTTTCCTAGGCTAACCAAGCATGCAGTAGGTACCATCAGGCACTGCTCTGATCTAGCAGAGAGCCCGTCTGTTGGCACTGACAAAGTGATTTTCACAGGAAAGGGTGTCTATAGTGAGGAACGATAGGCACCCAGTGTTTATCTGAGAGATTAAATGCACAAAACCTTCACATTAACATTATTTCAGTATTATTTTGCCCATTACCTTCTAAAGATTCAGTCAGGTACCTTGCTAGTTAGCACACCTTCATCTTGGGTGCATTAAAATAGGAAGCAAATTTGCTGTTCAATACTAACCCTATAAGAATGGAGATAATGCCTCTTTAGCCATTTTAAGAATATCACATACTAAGCTGTTGTAATTTACAACCAATACCTGTCATTTGCTAAGCGTGAAACTAAATCCACTAACATAAATCTGATCAATTATTTTTCAATATGAATCAACAAAAAGCAAACTTTGAGCCCTCTGAACAGCAGTTAGACATCAACAATTGCTCTTAGCATAATGGTTTTGTAAAATAGGTATGTTTGCAAAGTAAGGCAAAATCTTGGATGATTTCTGAGAGCTATGAACTCATATATATATATATATGTACACATATACACATACACACACCCTCTTCATTAGTTCTAGCAAGCCTGTTCAAACAGCTCCCATCTTCAAGGATCACATTTTCATTATCCATGTCAAAACACTAGAAAAGAGTGAGAAACTAGAAACTCTGAGAGTTTAGCCAAGGCATCTGATACTTCAGCTTGTCACTGTGCATGAGTTTTCCCATCTTTAAAAGTGAAATAGTACATCTCTACCTTATGCACTGTTTCTTGCTCATTTCATAGGAGAAAGCTTTGAGGTTCAAAGCAGATTCAAACTGAGAGACACAAAAATATTTTCAATGAAAGTAAAAAAATCATCAAAATCTACTGAGACATCATTTTTCCCTAAAAAAAGAAATCAAGCAAAAACAAAATGAGAGGGAGGCTTTCTGTGCAGAATAAACCCCACTAAATCTTATTCTATCTTGGATGTCCTAAAGCTGTCCTCAGAAATCTAGCTGTTGGGTCCTTGGCAGAAATCTTTTGCCTCTCCCATCTTCATGTCTTTCTTAAAAAAAATGGTCTTGCAAGCTAGTATTCCTGTTCACAGCTGAAGTGTTAGTAAATTCACTTGGAATCACCATGAAGCAGGTGGGGTTTAGTTCAGGTGTGAGTTCAGATCTATAGCTATGCAGTTGTCTGCCTACTCGGCCATTGCAAGCTCTTTCTTTACTCTCTTCGTTCTTCCCTGGATAACAGCAAAATCACTCAACTATCCCGGCAAGGGAGGAAGGGACAAGTCTGCTGGCCCCTGAGCCACTGAAAGATGTTAGGTAAAGACCAGAATGTCTTTTCACATATGCCATATCACTGCAATCATTTAGTCATAATATTATGCCCTCTAACAATACCAAGCTGTGAGCTGTGGAAGGACCAGATTTCTACCTTTAGATTTAGTTTTACTAAAAAGCCACTAAAATAGTTGTCTACTAATTGTAGACTAAATTCGAAACTAAATTGGACAGTTTGCACTGATTAAATTTTAGTAGAAATGTATTCAGTAATTGAAAGTTGTCCCGTCCCGCTGTAAAAAAGGGGAGTTGGGAAGAATTCTTTAAAATAGATTTCTCGGACAAAAAACTAAGTGCAAATGCGGCAGTATTGTATCTGAGAATTGTTTACCGATAAAGAAGGGTAAGTGTTTCTACCAAGAGGGACAAAAAAAGGAACAAAGAGGGCAAAAGAGAGATGGAGAGAGAAAGAGAGCACCGGACAGATCGCTACCGCTGTACCCCGGTCGCTCAGTCGGCGAGGGCTCGGCGGATGGAGCGGGCGGTGAAAACTGCGAGGAGCGTGCGCGGCTCCCGGGGCGGGCTGGGCGCGATTTCCAAACAGCAGGAGCTGCGTGTCCCTCACGTGGGCGAGGAACGGGAACAGGAACAGGAACAGGCTGCCGTGGCTACGGGCGCACTCGGGGAGCAGCTGCGGGCGGTGAGGGCCGGGGCGCGGCGGCTGCGGCCTGGGTGCAGGCAGGGTGCAGGCGGCGGCTCCGTCGGGGAAGCATGGAGCACGAGGCTGTCGCGGCCACGGAGCTGCCTCGGGGAAGCGGCGAAGCGGGGCAGCATCAGGGGCGGGCAGGACAGACAGCCAGGGAAGGAGCAGGACCGCAGGGAGGAAAATGCGAGGGCAGAACAGGGGCAGAGCTGACCCTCCAGGCGAGGTCCTACTGCCTCCAAGAAACCCAAAGAAATTGACCCCCGGGGTTGTGTAGCACTTAACTACTTTTATGTGTTTGGCCCTACTATAGCGTGACTTCCTGCGCATTTTTCCCCGCGCATCCGGGGATCTGCCCCATCAGCAAGGTGGGGGTTCCTTGCAGAGCAGGAACGGAAGCTTTCTCTCTCCCCTGATCGGCTGTGAGGTGAAGCCTCCCCGGGGACAGAGTTCCCAGAGTGTATACAGCTCCTAAATTAATTTGTCACCTCATGTTTTACATATGTTGAGGCATAAGTAACAATCAGATTGGTCTCTCTCACATGGTTTCAGTTGGCACATGCCAGTTAGTGCTTTTAATTTCTGATGGTCCTTCTGCTGGCGAGCAAAGATCTTCAAATGCTGCAATTCTTCTTCCTTTGGTCATTTAGTGACAGCAGTTAAAATGAATGTCCTGGCATTCCAGTGTCCCAATGTGGGAGTCAAGACATCTACAACAGTCTTTATCTGGCTGTTGAGTTAAAGTTAATAGTAAACACATAATATTCTGGATTAGCACTTCAGCAAATTACTTAGTTATTAATTGGGATACTGGAAATTAGGGTTCATCTGTATTATGCTCCTACACATATAGCTTGAGACAAAGACTTGGGTTCTACACATCTCTAAGATGCATGATAAATTTGAGGGTAAGCAGGCCTGTCATAGCTGTCTTACACAGGTTAGAAAAACTGAATTTATATCTCATGGCCAAAGCCAAAGGTAAGTTTACTTTGCCAGCATTAAGAAGGCATCCTAAAAAGAAAAGAGCAGATTTTCCTCAGCTCAGTTGTTTCTTGTTCTTGCCTCCTTATTGTCAATTTAAAGAAGCAGTAATTTTTACTTTTATTCTGGAAAGAATTATGGGCAGTTAATACATGTGTGGAATATTGGCATAAATAAGGGGGGGGGGAAGAAAAATAAACATAAAACAGCTAGGCACAGTAAGGTGAATTCTGATGAGAACCAAATTGCAAAGATGGCCAGTATAGCCTTTTTAAAAGTAGTTCAGGTATCTGTCCACTACAGTTGGCACTATTTACAGAGAATAGATAGTTTCAAATCCAAATTTATACATTTGGCATTCTGGAATATGTATTAAATTTGAGTACTTGTAAAGTGAATACTGTGGTAAAAGACTCAATAAAAGCCTAGAAAGTGTTTTCCTCCTACCGGGATTTCATCACATCTTTTGAAATCAGGAACTCTTGATGCACATTTCACTTTCTGTCTATAAAGTATCTGCTTCCCCTTAATACATCCCATATTCCTACCGTAGCTTTATAAAAGATAATACAAAGCCCTACATATATTTGGCCATTTGTGAATATCTCCTTCTTACAGAGCTTTTCCTGCTTCTGGGAGAAAGGGACTGGTACTTACAAAAATTTGGGAAAATGCATTGTTGATACATTAAAGGTCTGATCTTCTATAGACTTTTGTTAGCTTAGCCAAGCAATGTTTCACCTCCAGAAATAACATACATATATGCAATTTTCCTTACATTAGTAAGGTTTCCGCATAAGAAGAGCAAAAACTTAATATTTCATTCTAATAAGAAGTTTATGGAACAGAAAATACTTTGGGGCTTAGAACATATCAGCCTCAGAAAGAGGCAGTAAATGCTCTCCTCCTCTTCTTCCAAAAAAAAAAAAAAAAAAAGAAAAAAAGCCAAATACAAAAGCAGAAAGCCAGTAGGGAAGGTATGGCAAAACCAAGAGATGTAATTTGTCCCAAAGTCACAGTCAAATAAGGGATAGAAAGACAAATCCTAACAGGCGAGATCACAGCTGGTTTTGACCAAAGAGACCAAATCATTCAATCATTAAAAACCTTGAAACTTAAAAACTTGTTTCTTAGCAACTTCCAAAATAGAATTATTTGCATAACCACAGTAGTTCACAAATTATAGCAGTCTGTGATATATGTGTTTCCACAAAGTGAAATTACTGAGGAAGAGGTGCATGTGCTGTATCCCTCTGACAAGAAGAAAGGGTTAAATCAACACTATCAACTGTCCATCTCCCAGCATAATCAGCAGTTACTATAAATCCCTTTTTATTCTTAAATTGAGTCTGGAATCCCACACCTAAGTTAAAAATAAGTAGGGCTGACACAATATGATGCTAAAAGTTAGTATTTATCTATATGGATATTTATTACAGCACAGATAAAGGGAGGTGCCAGTTTTATTGACACATTATCAAGAATTTATTGATGATTATCAAACAGTCTGCTTAAAGATGACAATGCTATTAGACGACACAGAAGGATCATACTTAAACAGTATCAGCCACTTACAAGGTTCCCAGAGTAGCAGCCAAGAAGACCAGAAATCAGCCCCTTTTTTGCTTCTAAGAGGAAACAAAAAAAATCCAGTATACTAAGATGTTAAAATTACTGACAAACTCTGTTTTCTAGGGACTGAAGATTAGAAAATTGGAACATCCTCTGAAATACCTCCCCGTACGAGATAAGAAGACAAGGCAGAAATTAAGGAGTTCTCATTGAAAAGATTTAACTACCTCAAAACTTAATAGCAATTATCTGTTTTTAGAAAGTATTTTTTCATTATGGCCAAATAAAGAGATTGCAGTACTAATGAAAAATTAGATTTTGACATTTAAGAAGATTTTGAAAGAAACACCTATTGTTTTTATGATGACAGACATAAGACACCTGTTTTATGATGGCTTTGCTTAATGACAATGAAAAATACTTTCATTAAAAGAAGACCAGGAGGTGAACAAAACCAAGAGGGGACCATACATATGTTGCACTTGTAAAAATTTTTCCATGTTTGCTGTAATTCCACTCTCTGCAGTAATTCCACGCAATTAACATAACTGCCGCAGTTGAGTCTGGATACTATTTTCTCTACTTAAAATAACGAGACAAATGAGGCCATAGAAGTTTCAGTATTAAATAAGTTAATTTCAGTGTTAAATAGTTAACTGACGAGAGGATAAGGCAGCATGCCCCATTGTAGGTGTTGATGGAGCATTTGCCCTTCTTTAATGGGTTATGGTTCTTGCTTAGCTTATGCTTGTTCTTCTGCTGTGCATTGCAAATCACAGTTTTGGATTTTAACTGACAGATTTCCTTCAAGATTATTTTATTCTCCACAAAGATAACTAAATACAGTCTTTTAAATAAGTGTTAATGAGTTAACATTCTGCCAATGATGTCAGTATGTAATTTTACAAGTGTGTGATATCTTCAAACTATTTACACATTGCTAAAGCCCAAATATATAGAATTCAGTTCATTATACAAGCATACTGTGATAATGTATGTAGAATTTCAGAAAAAAATCAGACCATAAAGGTCCATAACAGCTCTTCTATACGTATACCAAAGAGCAGAACAGTTCACACTAAAGGATTAAAAGACTGTTAATACTAATACCTAAGTTGTTTTTCTGCAACATTCTTTCCTAACACTGAATTCATGTTGTGCATGCCTACCTGCCCAAGATGAAACATTTTCTTGCCTCTAAAAGTAGTCCAAAATGTAAACATCGTTTTGTATGTTTTTTTAGTGATATATCTTATCAGCAAATTCATGTCAGTGGATGCCCTATTAATCATAGGGAATATTTCATCCAGTGTAAACAATTCTATCGACTGAAATGCTATTAGTGTAACTGCAGATTTCAAAAAGGTTCCTGTCTTTAAGCACATGATTATGGTAAATGTTACGGGAAATGCACAGTGCATATTTTACATGTGTACATTAAGGGCCGATCAAAAAAACCTCAAAAAGTAATTTCTGAAAAACTATTTAAATACAAAGGATCTGAAATTTTTGCATTCTATTCTGTTGTTGCCTTAATTTTACATCTTTTAAACCGATACATATATTTGTGAATATTATAAAATATGTTTATACACTTTGACGTATTGAATGTACTTTTTGGCAGATTAATTTAAGAAAAAATGTTTTAATTTAAAAAGAATTTTAGAAATTAATATTTGAAATATTGACCAATTAGAATTTTCCCCTCATAAAAAAAGTGGCAAAGGAGGCTATTAATCTATACCCCCTCCTTTTGTTATACTTTTTTCAATAGGTCCATATATTATTTAATGGGTTTTGTAGAGATACACTTACATGAGTTCTATATCACATTACAGCTGATGAATGCCCAACACACAGGTATGTTATGAAAGGTCATCAGTTACAAGGGAAACTGCATAATGTATGCCTGCTGAATACATTTGCAAGTTTTTTACACTGAGGCTTGTGTAGCTACTTTGGCAAAACCAAGCAGGGAAGCTTTGAACATGAGTTACCCACGAACATTGTTTAACTTTAGGGAGTTCCTGGCAGGTCTGTTGGCTTGGAGGTTGCATTCAGCACAGGCAGGGTTGGATGCAGTGGGCATCTGAGCTCCTCTCAGGAAGAGACAATGAAAATGAACCCCGATGCTATATCCTAAAAAGACCACGAGGGAAATGCCCAAAGATTTCCATAATTATTGCAAAAATTTCCCGACTCCTAAAGCTTTCAGGTTTTCTTAATATAGAAAGAACCAAGGAATCATTCTGCATATAAATGAGAATGAGGATGAAATGACCATGACTTCTGCTGTCTCGCTGTCTCTGATTCTGTTCCGCAGCAATTCTTTTGTACTCTGATTATGAGAACGCCTTGTAGCTTGTTCCTGACATTAGGGATGTGCTCTCTTTTGCTGTCCAATTTTGTTAAGAACAAAAAGCAGTTGCCTGCACTCTCCTCCCTGCTTCTTGCCACTGCTAGCACTCATACAAACATCTTCCAGGCTGACCTACTGCTTCAAGGAACTCTTGAAGCATAAGAGGGTAGCCTTTGGGAGCTACAGTCTCTCTTACTTTAGTTGGGAAGGATTTCCACATGCCAAGAAGCATAAAAATATGCAAGTAAAGATACATTCCATCACTCATTAGAAGGTCATGGCTGCACACAATATTTAAAAACTGAAATATGATTCTGAAAAAGCCCTATATTCTGGCGATTTTTTGATGAGATTAAGTATTGTATAAAATTCTCCTGATTGTTTCAGTCAAAATGCTTGTGCAACCCCCCACAGAGCTGAGCCTTGAGAGCCCAAATCAGGTCAAGTGGGGCTGAGCACGTGGGGAGAAGGTGAGGTTAAAAGCAAAGCCAGCCTGACTACCCATGCTCATCTTACCTGTGAAATCCAGCAGCCCAGGAGGGTGCAACGCAAGTTGCTCTTTTTCCAGCCTCTGTAGGCTTCAATCCCATTAGGACTGTGAAAGTCTGCTTCATTATCCAGACATCTATTTCATTATGAATATCTGTCTAGACATGGTAGAGATCAGAGTACAGCATCGCTCATGGTCCAACACACAGCGCAAGGGCCACAAGCAAAAAGCTGCGCAGTGGCCTGAGCTAACCCCTGTCAGCTCCCGCTTGCAGAGAAAACCAGGGAGCAGCAGAGCAGCTGAGGACTCCTCACTGCTTGCATGAGGAACCTTCCTCCCAAAGACCCAAATGAAGAGCTGACAGTATCTTTGCATACTCCTGCATTAAGTGAGAACAGGAACTTAAGACGTTTTCTCCCTGTAACAATTGGTACGTTTTCAAAGAAGTAAAAATTAAAGTCTAATTAAAGAAGAAAGCAGATTCTGTTGCCACAGTATGTCAGTTTCCTATGGATTTCTACAGGATAAAAAGGAAGAAACATGGGTTAATAGCTTAACATATGCCTGGAAGCATTAACACCTTCTCAGAGTAATATCTGTCAACAGCAGTAACATTGTTAGTGGCAGTGTACACAGTGCGGCTGTAGGAACAGTTGTGCATTTTATCACCTTCATTCTCCCCAGAATCCCCATCCAACTGTTTGTGTTAGTTCTTTGTTTTACCACACAGGCTTTTAAAAAATTGTGTGTTGAAAAAAAAATCTAGTGATAGTCTGGCAGCCTTTTTTAATCTCTTGCTTCATTACCTTGTGGATATAATTGAATCAAGTAATGATATATTTACTTTTTTCCTCTACAAATTTTTGAAGCAAATTGACATAGTTCCAAGTCTACTCTTAAAGTTATATCTAAACACTTCCAGAAATGCCTAGCTGTGGATAGCACTAATTTATCGCACGATTTTAAAGAATAAAAATTAATTCTCCCTTTGTTAACTTTTACTACCAACTTAATTAACTTTTTAATATTAACTTATTTGGTGTTATATTTTGGTGCTTGTTTGTTAATGAATATGACACTTTACATAATTCAAGTAAGGGCCATGTTAAAATATTTTCCGGGTAACTGAGATTGTCTTGTGTGGAAAAACAAACACTGAAGCACTTTTAGAAAATAACGATGATGATGAGAACAAAAAGATTAATTGTGCATGAATCTGTAGGGGCAGTGTCTTACATGATCTAATTCTCTTCCTAAAAGTGAACAGCATCCAGAAAGCATGTTCCCTTTTCTTCAGGTTCCCCTTAGGAACTGAAAAAGTTAAGAGCTTTTTTTGGGCTAATCTTTTTATAACATAATTTAGTAAAAATTAAATAAAAATTTAAGCCCCCAAAGAGAAAATTAAATTAGGACACTTGGACTCTCAATTTTACTCTTTCAGTACTGGATTCAGTGGGATATTTTGGCAGGGATTCATTATACAGCTACTATTCTTGTTGAGTATACAATTAAAAGGGACATGTATTTTGTCTTCACAAGAAAAAAATTTGAATCATTGAGAAATAAATATTGCAAAAAATCCCTCTTGGTTTCAAATTTTTCCTTTTTTTTTTTTTTTTTTTTTTTTTTTTTTACACCTCTCTTNCTTTTTTTTTTTTTTTTTTTTTTTTTTTGACACCTCTACTACTGGAAATGGGCAGATGCAAATACCATTCTTTGCAATCCTTAGTGCCTGCCTTACAGCTGAAAATCTACTTGTTCTGCCACACATAGCAATGTCCACCAAAGATCCTTTCTTTCTTCTGACAGCTGACAGTGTTCACAAACACACAGAAGAACTTGAATCTCTCAGAATTTGCCCAGTAAATATGTATTCCTTAAATTCTCAAGTCAGTTTTGAGCACCTAGCTGGCCAGATTGCCTAAATGTGATCGTTTAAGAAATTAAATTTCTATATGAATGACTGTTTTGATATATTCATGCAATTACCAAATGATTTTGTGGTTTTGGGGTTTTTTTTCCTTATTTGTTCATTTATTTTATTTGTTTGGCTGTTTTTTTTAGTTTGTCAGTCCCTGTACTGTCTTATTTTGTCTTTGTCTATAGTCCAGAATGTCCCCATATGGGCCAGTTACTGTGGCATACATTTAATCATCTGACTTTCCACAAGTAAGTATTCTTTTTTAACAACTCTCAACTTGCTGCACAGGTGTCACCATTGGCTGGAACATGTCATGCTTCCCCCCGAGGGTTTTGTTCCCCCTGCTGCCCGTCCTGCCTCTGCTTTGTGCCAGACTGAGCTGTAGCATCAGCTTCTGCAGCCTTACTCCTCCAGCTGAGGGATGTGCTGACCACATGGATTAGTAACACCTACCCATTTCCACTAATTTTAATGCTTTCTTCCATTCTTCACTATTTAAATATACATGTTTAGAGGAGATATTGAATAAGATTACAGAAACTGTGCAGCTTTGTTCCATCCACTTCTAGATTTTCATCAGCTTCTGATTTCATCTTCCATTATAGCAGCTGGACTGGAATCAGTAGAGCTGTTAACTGGAGTTCCTGCTTAAACATTTACAGCTCTTACAGCTCTGAATAGTTTGAACAGTTCTGAGTGGCTTATTTCTTTTACTCCATGAAACAAAGAAGTTTGGTGTTGCCAAATCTGTAAATCCCCATGTTATCTGATTTAATGGCATCCTCAGGTTCATGACAGCAACTATAATGCATTTGCCATGTTGTTTCCAGAAATCTTCATTCCTTGCAGTCATTGTGGGCTGTGTAAAGTTCTCTGACAGGTACTTGAAAAATGATGTGTTAGGTTCAAAAAGTGTAGGGCTGCTTTTAAACCGTATCAACAGGATTCTCTCAGTGGATGATTAAACAAATATGTTTCAGTTACTTGAAAACACGTTAACAGCACTAGCTAAATTCTGTACTAAGACAATGTTTGAGTGTCAAATCAAAATAACATTTTTAAGGGTGCCTGTGCAATATGAACCTGTCTCTGAGTGTCCATTCGTACAGTACTGATGCCTTTCCCCGTAGCTTCAGCAATGCTTTCTCTGCTGCTCCTGACACATGGAGTGCCTTGAGTGGACAGCACTCACAGAAGGGAAGACTACTGAAAAAATATTCTTTTGATACCCCTCTCATGCAGTATATACTCTTATGTGTTATTGACTTACCATAACCCAAAGCCTACAATGAATACAGAATTATTAATTTCCTTATGGGATTTTGTATGGTGATTTCACTACAGCATCTGAATTCTTTGAAAACATTAATGAACTGATCCTCCCAACACCCTTTTGAAGTCAGAGGATATTTTTATCACTATTTTACACAAGGGAAACAGAATATTTAAGATAAAAGCCAAAATGTTCAGAGTGTCAGCTAATTTTGTTTGCCAATTTTGAAAGTCTAAGGTTCTGAGTTTTCCAAAAGCTAAGGGTTTTTTTAAAGCCTTTTCATATGTTCAGAGCAAAGAGCCTGATTCCACCAGTTGCTGCCATGAATGCAAAATATTGCACATGTTCAACATTTTTTGATACCTCGCTTCAGTTGTCTCAAAACAAGCACTGAAAATGGAGGGACTTGCAAAGGTTTGTTGTGAATGGTGAGCTCACTGCCTTAAATGAACCATGATTCTGGCCAAAAACCAAAACAGCATTCTTTCCCTTCCTTTGTGTCTTTCGCAGGATTACTTCCCTCTTACACAGGAAATGAGATTTTGCGTAGAGCTCTATTCTCTTCATGGAATGACTCCAGAGTGTGACAAAAGCAATTCTATCAAAAGGGCTAGATATTGAAGAAAAAACATTGATCTTATCTGTTTAAACTGGAGACTAGGTGAGATACCTGTGTACAAAGGGGAAGCGTTAGAGAGACACATACAAATTACGATGCATGAGCATTCTGATCATCAGTGAAAAGTCTTAGACCAGGGACTGAGGAATGGGAATTGATTAATTAGGAAAATATTCTATAACTTCAATATATTTTATCATATTCAGTATATATTTCTGTGAGTTTCCATAGCACCTTCAATTTCTGGATGTATGAATTGTGTGAAGGCAATACAGCTTTCAGAAGTTTCCAGTGGAATTTTCAGTACTTAAAAATTTCTTAATCTTTAATGTCTCAATGATTCTCAAATGAAATATCCTAAAGCAACCACAAAATTAATTTCTTTCTATCTTTCAGAATGTTCAACATATATTTTCTCTTCTATGTGAACAAGAGCAGAAGAAGTGCCACAGAATGTTAGGAAGACTAGGAAATGCATGATTTAAAGGTCAACTGGAAGGAAGACAAACTGTGAATTAAATGAAAAAGCAAAGCCAGACTATGCAATAAGATTATGGTACAAGATGAAAATCACTATTTCCAACTTTTATAGCAATATTGGAATATATGTGTATTATGGTTTTTGTTTTTTTTTTTTTTTTTTTTTTTTGGTTTTTTTTTTTTTTTTTTTTTTTTTTTTTGTTTTTTTTTTTTTTTTTTTTTTTTTTTTTTTTGGTTTTTTTTTTTTTTTTGTTTTTTTTTTTTGGTGTTTTGTTTTGTTTCGTTTGGGGTTTGTTTTGGGTTTTGGTTTGTTGCAGTCTTTTTCTCTTGCTCTCCATAGTGGGAATTCTTCATTTCCATGAAGCCATTACCCTGCTGAGATCAGAAACTAGCACCTGGTGCCCATTATGGTTTCTGGATCTCTTCATCTCAGCAAGGGTAGACTCTCAACTAAGACTTCAAATCTCAGAATGATGCCCAAAACAGGCTAAAAGGTCAGTAACTTTAATCTGTTCTTCATTAAAGTGCATTATTATAAATTTGCACAGTATATGAAGAGTAAACCTAAACTTCACTCGGGAGGAGATGTCCAGAGTGCCAAACTTGAACGTCCTCTAGGAACAAGACTTACCTGCCAGGTGAGTGTATTACCAAAATACTTGCTATTCTGAGCTGCCTTCTGGAAGAGAGTCTCTTCCACCCTCTTTTTTCTGTTGACTACACAGATGTCAGGAAGAGTGCCTTCTTGGCATTGAGCACTTAAAGTATTAAGGGAAAACTCAGACTAGACATACTAGAGTTAAAAGTCTAGTAAGCCCTGTCTCCTCTCTTTACTATACCCCTTAGGAGATACTGAAGGAAAAATCAGAACCAAATAGACGAATGGCACTGAGCATACCCTCCTGCCTCTCCGTATGGTCACTGCTCTGAGCACTTGCAGAACCAGTCTCTCTGTGTTCAATAGCTCCCCATAACCATTTCTTCCACAGATTTGAATAATTAGTTTTGAGCTCAAATCTTTTGACATCCATCACATTTTAAATTCCAGACCTTGTCATCAAATATGCTATGCAGGGAAGAAATTTCATGTGTTTTGAACCTGCCGTTTAGCTTTCATACAGTAAGAAACAGTGAATAATTGTTGCCTAGTCCCTCTTCCCATGACTCGTTATTTCATATGCCTTAGTCATAACTCCTCAATCACCTGCTTTCCAGGGTGAAGTGCTCCAAAACTACATTACTGTTATTCAGGCTGTTCACTACTTTAAATTGTTCCTCTTATCCATCTTTATACCCTTTGTTATTCAACTACATTTATTTGAAGTGTCTAGGACAACACCAAGATTCAGGCAAGGAATTTACACAGTGGTTTGTTCTCTATTCATTTTTGCGCTTTTTTGACCACAGAAATGATGTTTTCTTGGCATTTTTACAATAACTCCAAGGTCTCTTTCCTGAGTAATAATATCCATTTGAGAACCCATTGCCATGTATGTACAGTTTGGGCTGTTTTCCTTCTTCTGCATCATTTTGCATTCATTGACATTGAGTTTCATTTGTTATTTTATTGCCCAGTCCTTCAGCAACTGACATGGTCCTCCAAATCTTCATAGCTAGCTTTTGTTTCAGCTAACTGAATAATTCAGTTTCAATAATTTTTGTCAGTTTTCCATAGACTGCCTTCTTGAAATAATTTGTGAATATATTAAACCCTATGGATCTAGCACACTTACCTGGACTGCACCAGAACTCTTTCTTCTGTTCTAAAACCTGAATATGTATTCCTACTCTTTGGTTTTGACTTCTAAAACATAAATTAACTTACATGGATCACCCCCGCCTTTCCTCAAAAGGAGTTTTATTTCCTTAATAGTTACCATGAGCTATCTTCTGGCAGGTTTTGAAAATATAAGTGGACTGCACTGATCAGAGTCTGTAAAGCAATCTAATAGATTGTGAGACATGACTTCCCTCTAATGAAAGACTAGACCATTAGACATCTTGACCATGCTTTCTAACAAATTTCTTATTATATTCTTTATTTCTTGTAGAGAATAGTAGAGCTTCTAAAAAAACCCAACCAACAAACCAAACCAAAAGAACAATATTGCCTATTTACAAGTCATTGGTACTAAGAACAACTGAAGCAATATGTTTCACATAATAGTTATTCAGCTGTTCTAAATTTGACCTTTAGTGCTTTTGGCTAGTAAGATAGCTCTAGTAGTAGAGAATTTTTTATGAAATATCTTCTATTTGATCTTCAGTTTGAGATAATTGTTTCCTTTCTTTTGAATCATGGAATTATTCAAGTTGGAAGAAAGCTTGGAAGGTTCATCTAGCTCAGCCTCAAAGTTGTTCAACGAGTTGCTCAAGTTGCTCAAAGCAAGGTCAACACCGATCACCTCACGCAGGCTTTTGCCCAGTTCTTCCTTTACACCTCCAAGGACAGAGATTGGACAGACACACAAGCAACTTGTTTCAGTGCTTAGTTATATTTACCATTAAAAACACCTCCTGTTCAATATAGGACCACTCCTTGATCTTCCACCATTCAGTGCAGCAGTGTTACCCTGTCTTGTCAGCCCCCTCTGATCTGTGTTGCTAAAATCAAACCCTTCCCCCTCAGCCTGTCTCATACTCCAGCCCGCACCACGATGGTTGCAAAGGTTCGCGCTGGTTCTTTCCTTTGGCTCCAAGTGGCAGCCCTGCCCTCAAGCATGGCAGCTGCACCTCCCACCCCCGAATTTGGTGACCCCTGCCAACTCGATAAGGGTGATATCTTCAGCCTCAAATGACAAATCTACCCATCTCTTGCCAAGAAAAGTTCTGATAGTTTTGATTTAATGTATCTCAAAAATTTCCTTTCAGATTTCTACCTCCTTTAAGGTCTCAATCACGGCCTTTTGTCTTTGACTACTTTTTTACTGAACCACTATGCACCAGTCTTTAGACGGGTGAATTATTTAATTATTAACTTGTAGTTTTAGCAAATGGTTTTAAAATTTTTCATATAAATACAAATTCCACATTTTTACTTAGAATATTGAAAGATTCAGATTTTGACTTCAAACCTTCTCCTTTATTTGTCTTTTTGAGTATTTGTTCCCTTCCCTTCCCCACAAAGTCTGATTTGATAAATACTGAAGCTGTTCACCCAAAGTATCTATCTGCCCAGATTATTTTAAAATAATATTTTTAGTTTCCCCTCCCCTTCCCAGGTTAAATAATGATTTTTCTGGGCTTCCCTCCCTCCTGCCCCTGCTTACAAAAGCTGCTGAATGTGAGCATGTTAAGAGATTGATGTATAAACTTTGAGGCACCACCTATGTGCTGCTTGGGCATTATTTTTGGTGTCTAGAGGTATAATTTACATCACAGTGTCAGGAGGGACTATTGGATCTACACGATTAAGCCTCTAATTACAATGGCGTTTTCTGATTTTTAAAGACTATTTTCCCTTATGTCACTGTCTTGATGTAGTTTAGGATGAACAATAGGAATTTAGCTATTTAATTTCAATACAAATATGTTTCATGTTAAGCATATCGTTAACTCGTTCACTGGTTTCCCAGTCTCCTCCAGAATACAGAACTGTTGTTATATCTGAAGTTAGTCTGGCTGACTATCTTTTCTTTTTGGACACATCTTTAAGTAAATGAAATAACTGCTTCACTGAAATGCAAGGTACAGTAGCTTGTGTGTGCATTTGCTAGCTAGTGATGAAAACAGTGTTTTCACCATCTTAATTGTAGTACTTTGTGAAGTATAACTACAAATATTCAGTTAAAAAGAATGAAGAATGCCAGCAATGAAGCAGACTAACATTCAAACACAAAATGAAAATTGTTTTAAAGTCTTTTACAGTGTGATTTATTCTACTGCTAGATTCAATCACTCCCTTGTAGATTTTAGATGTACAACAGTCATGCTACGTAAAACCTTTACACCTATTGCATGTAGCACAATTAAAACAGAAATCAGGAATAATTTTTCCAAGAGCACTACATATAAAAATTAAATAGGCCATTTACCATTACATCTATTCTCTATTAAGTCAGCTCTTAGAATTTCCTGCAGGGAACACTACATATTTTACACCTCCAGTGGATGAATTTTCTAAGAATGTTTACTTTCTCTAGTTGTTAAAACTAATTTCCTCATGCCTGTTTACAGTCACATTTTCAAAAATTCAATTGAAGTGAAAGAGAACTAATGAGAAGTCCAAATGATTTTCATGGTGCACAACTTTGCTAACATAAATCTATTTTTGCATCGTGTTGTCAGGCTTCCAAATAGTACCTGCTGTCTTCTGCAGCCAAAGTACTCAAACTTGCAAGTACAAGAGACACAGCTGCCTCAGTAGAGGATATCCCAAAACATTTGTTCAAATGAACAGATGCCTCATTTTCTTCAGACTGCTATGGAAACTTCTACCACTATGAATGACTTTTCCTAATAATCCAATCAAGTTCTTATGCTTTGTCAGTTTGACAGGACAGCAGATATAATTATTTTGTGTGTGATCTTAATCACACACAAAATCACAGAGAATATTCAGAGCTGGGAGCAACCCACAAGTATTACCGAAGTCCAACACCTGGCGCTGCACAGTACAGCCCCAAGAATCACATCATTTCATAGAACCTGTTGTCAGACACTGGAAATATTGTCATCTTGATTTTGCCAGTGAGCTTTGGTGTTGTTTTGACCTCTTGAGAGTATCTTGTCAGTATTTCTCCCATGTGTCCAACTCAGAGTACATGAACCTTTGCAAGCCCTTTTAAAAGAAGCCTTGTTGAGCAAATTGATTGGGGCCTTACACCTGTAAAAATCTTTGTTTATTATCAGGTTGTTACAATTCTATAAAAATCAACAGAAGTGATTTTTGAGCTGGCTTTCAACAGGCCTATGCACAAGGCACAATACACTGAAGCAGAGCTGTACAGGCCCGCATGCACATCTAAAGGTAGTTACTCAAAAAGAGTCACTAAAATACTTGCCCTTTGTGCATACTTAGTAAGGAAAATAACGTTTTGCAAAATGGGTATGAAGATGTAGAGTCCATCAGAAATGGTTCAGCCTCTACAGCTTCACTGACAACAGTATTGTTCTCTGCATAGTCTTTCTTCTGTACCCAGTTCCATCCCCAGTAACAAATACTCACAACTTCCCAAGCCTATGCTCCAGATATATCCTATAAATTCACTGTCCTGTAATGACAATAAGCAAGTAAATGAGTATTAGTACACACTATACCCTGCAGCCTTTGCATGTTTTCATGAGCATTTCCCAGTGGGACAAGATTTTTAACATCCTTTCCACACTTGCAACACTGACACAATTTAACTCTGCGTGGTACAACAGTGGAATCAATGAAATGTGTACTTCAGATAAATGCTGTTACTTAAATTAGTTTGTAGAGACAAGCCAGCAGGTAGCAGTCAGAGTAGATTGGCAAGCAAATGGAATGGTCTACATCATCCCTCCCCTGCTTCCCAAATACACTTTGCTTTCTACCTAACTGGCAATCTGACAAAAAAACTTATTAGGCAATGAAAAATTATGAAAAGTTTTGTGCCAGCAATGTGTGTGGAATGTGCTGTGAAGCACTTTCTGCTTATGAAGTCTAGATATGTACACACTATGTAAGAAAACAAATGTATGTACAATTAATAGTGCAGAATATTACTCAATAGCAATCTGAAATACAAAAATCCAGCTTCAATCTGTTATAATCTCTGGAAACATTTCATTTACGCTAGTTATAAATGGTAAATACATACCTAGCTAACAAATATATTATCAACTTCTGACTGAATCACTTCTCTTGTCAGTTTTTAATTTCCTCCTTTTTTTTTTAGTCCCTGCAAGTGTTGCAATTGAACCAATTCCACTCAAGGGTATGCAAAACACATTAAGATGAGATTCATCAGTTTTATGTTTTGACTGAATATCAAAATCGTGCATGCACAAGCTTGTCTAAAACCCTTTCAAGATTGTTGTGAACATCTATGTGTCTTACATGCCACAAGAGCAATGAACATAACCGTATAAGCAAAACTCAACATGCCTCTGGCACACGTGATATCAAAAAAAAAGAAGCTCCCTGTGCACATTTTATATTAAACACTGAGAATTCAAAAAAAAAAATACCATGAATCAAAAATGGTCTTTACAACTTTAGTTGGATTGGGTACCAAAATCAAACCAAAATTAATTTCAAAATCTTGTTGTTCATGATGATAGGGAAATGTTAAAGTGACCCTCTCTCTTCATTACTGAAATTACATTGCCTTGCTGTGCAGACAAGTCCCAAATTCTAGTTTTCAGGTTTCAAACAAGCCTGTTCCATGGCTAATATTTTCTCAGTTCTTATTACATTACCAGCATGATCCCAGGCTCACCACAACCATATCACCTATACTCCTTCGAAAATGCAAATATGAGGATTCAATTTCTCTCGTCTCAGTACTTTTAACTAGTACCTCCTACTTCTTAAGAAATTATTTCTTCCTCTTTGAACTTCCCAATGAAGACAGCTTCTGCAACATTGTCTGCTCTTTCCAACAAATGGTCCTGAAAGCTTTTGCAGGCAGTTCCCATTTCCTTCTACAGAAGCCTCTGAAAAATGCTCCTCCAACATGTCAAGAATAAATGCTGTAGCATACTTCATATTACTGAACTGATCAGGATGGAAGCTCCTTGCTCCAGACAATTGTCTGACACCACTGAAACTACTTACACGGAGACTTCTTCCTCTGGCTTTCCCTACACTGGGGAAGGTCACACACTTGCATTTGCGCAGACCAAACACACTAGAATCACGTTGCTAAGGCTGGGCAGGATGTCAAGGTTACAGTACAACTATATACAAATGGCTCTGTCTCTAAATATTAATCATTTACTAGAAGACATTATAAACTACATGTACTTATAAGAATATTTGTCAAAATTAATTCAGACATTTTTCATAAGAGAGGAAAGGAACATTTTTGCTAGAAATACGTTTCACATTATATTGCTCTTAATATTAAAAATTTATTTGAAGTAATTAGCATTAAAACATATTTACAACTGAATTAAATTGAGAAAAGGAACATTTACAGCAAAGTAACAGACTAAAAACCAGAAAGATAAAATTAAAAAAAAAATTGTCAAAAGTTTTTCTAAAATTTCCATCACAAAATTTTCAAAACTATTTACAAGAGGAAAACAAGTCACCCTATTCTCATTTGCTATCCATCAGTGCTGTTTGAAATCTGAACTCAGAACTAAATCCTATTTTTTTTCTTGGAAACTTGAAATAAAGTGTTTTTTGATGTCCTTGATTTAACATCCAGTGGGACATTTCCAATGAAGTTTCTTGACATATTCTGTCCTTGATTCGTGCTCTTCATTTTAATTCCTAGTGAAGAAAGAAATGTTATTAGAAATAGGGAAATACTCATTCAATAAACATAAGTAGAATTTAGCCTACATGGACCTCCTTTTCAGAATACTTCTAAGAATTTTTACACATTTCTTTCCCTTCCTGAAAGCCTAATTTTAATATGCAAAAATGTAATCACCCTCAGCTCAGTAATCCAGTGTTTTAATTGCCTAGTAAGTCCCATGATTAGACCCTCAACTGACATGAGATGCTATTAAATAGGCACAGTGGTCTATACAAAGATGTAAAAATATGTAAAAATGTTATTAATCCTTATTATTATAGAATAGCATTGAAAAATGAACACCATGTCATTAGAGAAAGTTTTGTCTTTTTAATCTGAAAACAACTCTTCCTCTTAGAGATTTGGTTATGGTTTATTCTGGTCCTGTAATGCAAGCTGTTGAAAAGAAATTGTATTTCATATTCAGTTAAACATTGAAGAATCAAAAATTTATTCCCTATTTCAGAATATTCTTCTTCATTACAGTTTCTCAATTCCAGAGTAGTGATTGAATATTAGTAACTTCATAACCCAGTCTATTGTAGTAGACATTGATACTCATATAACTGTGTATGCATTTTGCCAAAGAAGTAACTTGGTTAGACAGTTTTGACTCAGATATTCAGTTTCCAGAAAGTTTCTTGTAATACAACCTCAACATTTCTCATGAATGCAGAATAAGACATTTTCATGTGTACCTGCTCCTTCACATCAGCTTTTAGTTAAAAACATGTATATGCTGTAAAACCAGTGTATTGCCTGTGCCACTGGGAAAAGCTTCACAATGGAACTATTTCATAAGAAAAGCAGACTAAAATTTTAAAACTAATCTTGGATCTCCTCTAAACAGTTCAAGAAGATCATTAAGTGTATTTTTGAAGATAGAGAGGAAAAGGAGATAACTGTGTAGAGATTAAAGGAAAACTGTACGGATTTAGCACATTAAAATCTGCTGCAGGTGCCAAACAACTTACTGCCACGCACTAGAAAAGGCAGAGGTTTTTATAAAATTGTGAAGATATTTGTGAACATCGGCTGGAAAAATTATTTGTAACTGATTTTATTATAGTAAAGATTTATGCAGCTCAGAGAGAGAAGCCATATAATTGTAGCAAACTTTCACAGAATAGAACTTGCTAGTATTATTATCAGCTGTTTGTTAGGAACAAAATAATTCTTCCCCAGTTATTGTTTTTGCCCAAAATAGACCCAAATTTTAAGCAGTAAATCTCTGAAAAAAAACTTACTTGTTAAAACAAATCAATGTGGTGCATAAAACAACTCATTAAAAACAGGTATGGAAATTATTAGAGAATTTTATTTCTTGATAAACCACACTTGGGCAAAGATAAAATTGATAATAAAGTTCACCAAATTTTTCCACAAGTACACAAACAATTTTAGGTGGGAGACCTTGGCTCTTGGGGAAAAGGTTTTGCCAACAACCTTGTAGTAATATTGCATATTGCCCAGATACTATCTATGTAACTGACATTCTGATTTTCTTTTAATAAAAGGATATACTATTCAAACCAATGGCTCAGTGTAGTATCACAGCAATACCTGCTATTAAAATTGACAAAACAAATTGAGTAGCAATCTTAATTTTGCACTTGCTGTGCAATCACTGTTCCCAATGCAGTGTCATCCATTCAAGCTCTGGCACTCACCAGCCACTTGGGGTACTCGCAAGGCTGCTTGGCTTATCGAGATGTCCTGTCGAAGGCGTTTTGCAGAAACTGGGTCTTGCAGGCTGCCCAACACAGTGTTTGATGTAGAACTGGAAAAGTTGCCAGAAAGGAGTTTGCTTTCAGCACAGTCACTAAGCTTATTACAAGCAGTTTAGGCCTTGCTGTGTAGAAACACTTTAAATTATACTATCCAGTGTTCAGAGAATTGTAACAGAATGCAAAGAATAAACTAATTTATTACATATATCTCTGAATACTAGTCCCCTTTTTCCTTTTTATAAATTTACAAGAATGCTTCTCTTGTGAAGATAAGAACTAGTGTTGCCTCCTGTGTTAAAAGGCAGGACAATATGTCACTTTTTTTTTAAACCACAGAAGCCAGTCTGATGGTCATCATATACAAATTATACTAAGAATTAATCTTAAGGCATGTTACAAAGTCCTTGAAATGACCAAGCTGTGTTTATTGAACAAATCACATTTTTTTATTGCTACAATAACTTTTCTACAGCCTCCAACACAGTTGGAGGGGGTGGCTTCATACAGACAATACTTTTCAACTAAGCTGCAAGAAAACTGTTACAGCTTCAAATTCATTAAAACAAAACCTCTATATTTTATCTATAGCATTTTATGTGATGGACTTAAGGTCTACAGTGAAAATTATGAACCCATGTGATCTCACCCTTTTGCAATTGCCTAAAAAACTTCCTCAGTTCCTCTCTGCAAGATAGCCTCATAAATAAGCTAATCATATTTATGTCCCAAGTTCCTAGGCTTTTCCTATTCATGTAATAAATACTGTGTTTTTTCTACTTTATAGTCCCCTAACTCACACTAACTTCCTTAATAATAATTTTCTGCCTAAATGAAAATACATAGCAAACAGGAAAGACTAAGACTTTCCTTGTGCCAGCCCTAAAAATCCATTCATGCATGTTTCTTGCAAGAGAACTTATGCCAATAAGAGTGTAATGTTATTTGGTAAAATAGTCTCTCTATTGTGACTGACTTGCCTCTTATCCCTTATCCTTGAAATATGACACTTTCAAATTATACTTCTAAATTACACAGTATAACTGAAATTTATATTTTTATTCTAACATTAGTAGGAGATGAATGACTGGAGTGAACCACTTAAATCAAGAAAAGCATGGTAGAGAAAAGTGGGAAAAAGTAAGAAGAGAACAGAATGAAGGCGCTATCTGAAAAGTAAGAGCATGTTCCTTTCTTCCTTCACAACTGTGTTTTCTTTCCTTCTCATCATCACCAACTGCTAGACAAAACCATAAAGAATTTCAGTCTACAAACAAGTTACTGAGGCAGAATGATCCCTATAAAAGGACTAAAAGTTGTGGGATTTTTCTGTAGTGTAATTCTAACTTGGAAACCGGGAAATATATGTTTGAGACACAAAAGAAACAAGATGAACAGAAAGAGCTAGTCTTTTGGGAAGAAATAAGCGTATATATACTTTTTTTATACATCTATCTATATATGTTTTGAACAGTTATTACAAAAAAAGTACTTCAAAAGCCTGTCTGAGAACTTTTACCTGAAGACCAGGCAAATGAGGCTCTGAAAGTTCCCATATCTCTCCCTAGAAACAATCTAGAAAAAACTAGCTTGGTTTCAGAGAGCAGGTGATTTATTTTGCTAAATTCATAAATTCATAATCAGCTATTTGAAAATGTGAGCAATGCCTTTTTTCTCATCCTAGAGCAAAAGAGTTTATTCCTCATCCTAGCAAGACAGATTAGAACAGTAATTGATAACAATTAGAACAGTAACATGAAACTAGACCAGGTGAATCTGATCTAGAATAATTCTCTATTTTAAAGATGCTAATAAACAAAAAGGTGCTTAAGTTTCTTCCATGTCCTGTGATCTATCTATTAGCTTGTTCCAACAGCCTTGAGATATTCTTCATAAGACCTGTGTGGTGGTAGCTCCACTCACTGTCTAGCAACAAGTGACTTGTAACATGATTTTTAAAAAGTGTGTATCAATTTTGGCTTTTGGAAATAGGAAAAAAAAAAAAGACCAGCTGTTTCATAGCTATTGAAGTTTAAATACATTAAAAAACCCAAAACCCAAACAAACAAAAAAATTACAACTCAACTTAGTGTCTATTCAGTTTCAGCTTTTCTGGTGCTCCTACTAACAAAGCCTCTTTTAGGGTCATAAACCAGAAAGTTCTTCCTAGAGCAGACTGCAAAAATTAAGTCACAATATATGAGACTGAAAATGAATTATGTTATCAACTTTGTTTTTCTGATAAGTATTGTCATATATATTTTTTTCCCGTGCTTTCTATTTTGGTAGTTTCTAATGTGCTCCAGCAAAGGCAGAATGTTTTCAAAAAACTTAGATTTTTAATTGATGATGAAATTTCTCTTTTCAGAATGCTGTGCCATCTTTCTATTTTAAGTGGACAGCAGCTACACAAGACATGATATTAGTTTGTAATTATTAAAACAGAAGTTTTTAAACCAAGATTAAAAAAAACTACTGAAGTTGCCAGAAAAAAACAAAGAAAAAATTCCATTGAATTCAAACATATTTGAATCAGAACACGTCAAATGCAGGTCCAAATGACTTGTATAAGATGTTTTTACATTTGAAATAGAATACCAAAACTGAAGTATGAACATAAGAAATGAAAACTCATTTTGTATAGAAGAGTTAGTTTAATCTTACCTTAGTACCCTTCTTTTTCTTTGAGCAGCAGCAGTCATTGCCATGTATGAGGGCTTCTCAAATACTGAAGGAGAAGTTTTGGTTCTTAAGGAACAAAGATCAAGCCTGAAATAAAAGAATTACATTTTTGTAAAATATATTCTGGGTAAAAGTCAAGTAAATTTGTTCTTAACTGTAAACAAATATATGCTAAGTTGAAAACCAAAACTGGAAATTCATTTCATTAATGTTACTTGAGGCAGCTTTGCAGACTTCAGACATACAAAGCAGCTTTAAGCATGGCATTTCACAATGTGGAGAGGTTAAGTATGCATTTTACAGACAGGAAACCAGGCTTAGAGACAGTAACTTGCCTGAGGCATCACAATGAATTTCAAAAGTACTGTATTTTCTTTTTCATACATTTCTTATAAAACAGGATAAGCTTTCAACTTCATTTGTTGTCACTAACATAGTACCGTTTTCAAATAATGGCAGAATTGAATCCAGTGTTGATCAAAATTGAGGGTTTGATTTTTCAAAATGTTGGGTTTATTTGTAAAACGGATATAAATGGAAAAACCCAGCTGTAAAGATATATAGGATTAAGTTATTTGGTATTATTTCTTGCCCATATAAAAGGAAAATACCTTTGCACAATGCTATTGCTGCATGGCTGTGACTCCTTCACAGATGAGTTAGTAGACGTTTCAGTTGTTTCATCTGTACCTTCATAGAGAATTACTGTTGAGTTCATGACAGCTTCATCGCACTCCGGGATTACATCACATGTTGTGTCCATCATACTGGCCTTTTTGACCGGCATATCTGTACTACATGCACTGACTTCTTCTAGGCCTGCAAGGTGTAAAGGCTCCTTTACTACAGTCTGAGTACAGAAGCTTTGTACTGGCTTTTTGCAAGAGTCTGGTGTATACACAATAGGGCAGAGCTCCTTGGCAAGAGAATCCTCCAGGTGGAGGCCAGATTGGCTGGAGGCAGGTGGACTTGGAGCTGTGACTGGTGAATCCATTAGCTTCCTCCTAGTTCTCTTCTGTGGTGGTTCTGTATATTCTAATACTTGTGTATTTTTATTCATTTCTTGTGACGGTATATCAAAAGAGGTGCCTGTAAAACATAAGTAGCACTGGTTAGCATATCTACCTGTACGTACTTAAATCTTGCCTTTTCCCTCCTCTTCCCTACTGAGACATTAAGAGAAGTTATTACAAATGCTATTTATTTCATACACATATTAATTTGATCATATCAGTGAAATTATTTCTATTGCAGCATTGTCTAAAATTATATTTGCTCTGTGGCACTCTAAGTATTATGAACATGCATAGATTGGCATAGTTAATCCCAGAGGTTATACAAATAATCACAAGTAAGATAGGACACATGACAAGAGGGAATGGAAGAGTAAGAGTATTGAAAATTATTGCACTACCATGACAAAACTCATTTTAAGATGGTACCATCACAGTAACCTACAGCTGACCACTGATCACAGCCATTTTTTCCCCAGCAAGTACCATGCAGAATAATGAGAGACTGTTGAAAAAGAAATGACATGGAACCACTTAGAGGGACAAAATTCTCTGACACTGCAAATGAGAAAGCAGGGTTTTAGAGAGGGGGAAGCAAAGAAGTTACTAGGATTCTGTCACCCTGCTATATCCACTGTGGGGAGCAAAGCTCTTTTCTAACACTTTCCCCTACCCTCAAAAACAAAGCAAGCAATACTGAGTAATTGGCCATTCTCATTAATCCTGATTTAAACTATTTTTCCTGAAGTGTCATAATATTTTTATTTTCAAGCAGGCGGTAATAAAGGCAGTCTTCAAAGTAAGACAGAAAATGCCTTTCTTTTATTCAAGCTTTTAGTGAAGGAGCATCATTTTGAGACACAGCTCACTGTTCAAATAGGTAGGCAACTGGTAACTTACATAGTTAATAACCAAAAAACTACGGAATTTCTTTTTTAAACAAATCAAGAGCAGGAGAGGGCTGTCAAAACCCCAAGTGCTTCTATATTTAACTTCCAATGCAAATTTAAGAAATGAAGCCTAGTATCCTTAAAATGCCTATGGATTGGCTCCCCTTCAGCTGGCAGACACACATTCATACTTCTTTCTGCATTGCCTACTCCATGCCTATGAGCAACTAAACTGCAAAAAGAACTGCTTTTTAAATTGATGCAAGTTACTCAGGAATTAGCTACGGTATTCCTAGAACAGTGTTGATAAATATTTATTTCTTCTAAAATTTCATTCTATTTTTGCCTCAGACCAAGAAAGCTAGTTTGAACTCCTCAGTCTGAATGCTTCTATAGTTCTCTCTCATGTGTTAACACTTAGGGCATTTTAACTGTTCTGAAAACATTCTTTGAAGACGACAAAGATTGATTAAAAACATGTATGTATTATATTATTTCACCTCCACAAGCTTGATTCGTTACAGAAAGCAAGGCTCAAATAATTGTAGGTTTTTTTCTGCTTACCACTCCCCTCAGGCCCCATTTAATTTTGACCTCCTTGCCCAGTTGCAACCCAATTTGCCAAGATGCTTTAAAAAAGCCAATTCCCCAAGTACCCTCAGAAATCACATCTTGGGGAAAATGCCCAAGTAACATCCTCATTGAAGAAAAGCCAATGAGGGATGATCTCAGCACTGTTTTTACCTGCACATTTGGTACTAGACATGCCATATGATTGGATACCCAGATACAAGAAATGATGCCCAATGAGAAGATAAAAATAGAGCTATGAGAGACACCAAAGAATTTAAAGACCACAATGAGACTTAGACTTGTTCCAGGAGGATAGAACAGGTAGTGTCAAAGTGTGTATAAGTAGCAAGTAAATTGGATGGTAATATATAGGTCACAAGTCTATTCTATGTTGCCACAACTTACTTCAATAATGAAACCATTGAAAAAACAAACATTTATTCCTCACTCAAGGACTCAGTGTCACAATGAGCAATGTTTAAATTGCTTATGAGAAAATTAATGTGGACAATTACATGAATGATTATAATTCTATTATGTTATTTTCAGCATTGAAGAAACACTTACATGGAAAACTTGGGCCTGAGAGGACTACCTGACATGAAATAACCAAATTGTGAATTTTTTAATATGTGCACCTCTATATAGTTCACTTTATGTATGTAAAGGACTTTTTCTTCATTAAAATGCAAAATGTATTATTTTCTTACATTGCATCTAATCCATGGCCAGCTTTCAGCAGGTGAAATGCAGCAGGTTGCTGAGATACAATGCCTTAATTGTAATCTAAACAAGATAATTCAGGATATTGTCCATGAGTAGTGGAATAGAAAGATTAGTAAAACAGGGCCTTGAGTGTTCCCCAAATAATTCTTTACCTCCATCCAAAATAAAATAGGCCCACTGTGATAAAGACTTGGTAGGATTTAGTAACAAACAAGAAACTTATTTATGAACAATTTAAAACATCTACTCTCTGACACTATCAACAATGCTATGTTTCATTAATGTGCTTGCTCTTTAATTTTGTTTCAATGACAATATATTCTTCAGTGTAACAGACTAACAAATCTTTAAAACAAAATTCTAGTCATCACAACCAAAAATTGAATCCAACCCTTTTTTAAAAAGACTATTGACATCTTATATTCTTAAACACAAGAATAAGTTTTATATAATCTAGTGTTTGAAATAACTATCCATTAAACGCCTCAGGACACATTTAAAATATTCATTTATTAGGTTTTATTCCTACTTATATGCATCTGAATGTCTGTTTCAGGAAAAATAATGGTTAGAATTCTATTAGTCCATTGTTACATTAGGACAGGGAGGTTTCAGTTTCAGAAAGTTTGCTTACTGTAAGACACTGAGGTTTTGCTAATGTCCTGAAGTTACTAGAAGGAAGTCTGATGAAGAAACATTTTGGTGGGAGTGCCAAGGTTTAGAAGCTTCTACAGGCCTAAATATTGGAAGCATTTTTAAATTAACTGTAAATGCTAGCATTTAAATCATTAACTAAATACATAAAGAACACAAAAGTACTGCCAACATAAATAATTTGATGAATTCCATCATAATGGACAGCTGTTTGTACTGTAATACAAGTAAACTAATAATGATAGTTGCAGGAATTCTATATAAGGCAAATATAAGCCATTAGTAAAAAAGACCTATTTTAAAAATCTATTTATTTCTGGAATAAAACTCATTGTAAAACTAAGTTAAAACACAACAAGCTTTTCTTGTCATTAAAGTGTTGGAAATCATATAAAATATTTAAAGAGCATCCCTTCCCATAGCTTTCTGTGAAAATATTAGGTTGCTCCTAACACAGTAAACAAGTAAACAAACATCAGCAATATCACATTTAACCTGGCTTCACTAACATAAACGAAACAAATACGAAACGAAACATAAATAACAAACGAAATATGATGCAACAAAAACCACTCCTAAATCCCAGTTCTACTTTAGCTTGTTGCTCTATTGTATACAGCTCCAAACAATTACGATCTAAAGTAAATAAAAATACAGCAAGAAAAACATTTGGACCCACATAAAGAACTGCCAGTGTTTCTATTTCCATCTCATTAAGGAAGCAAGATACTGAACCTAGTTGCTAATTTTTTTGCAAGTGCTTTTAATAGCTACTATTGAGAAGTTTATTTAAAAGGGACTCAGACAGTACAAGTTGCTACAGAAACTCTACTACTTCTATAAATTTCTAAATACACAGCACTGAACATGATATGGTGGAGAACCAAGTAGGGTTATTTCTATTTCCTTAAAGAACAAATCTAAATAGTTCCTGAATGGATGTCTAATGGTAATCATTAAGTACTGTCATTATTTGCCCACTGAAAGATAAACAAAATGCTCCAACTATTAAAAAAATGTCAAACTTGTTCCATAATAAGGCAAGGAAATAATGTTTATGGTCTATATTTGCTTCATATTTTACAGCCAGTTCAATTTTTTGCATCAATATGATCATCATTATTCAGTAATATTTTTTATTTCATATAAAAAATGTATCACTTACATAATTTACAGAACAACTGCAGTTAACCTGATGAAGTAGCTGAAAAGAAAAATTTAGAAGTTGTATTTCTTTAACTAGTACTTTCAGCTACAATGCTTCTCTTTAAAAATAAACATTATTCCAAATATATTTTAGAGATCATATGTTTGCTGATAATTTCAGGCTGATGTTTATAAAAGATAACTGTCAAAATTCTTTAAGATACTGTTTTAAGAGATTCACTCAGAAATTAAACATAAAAGCTATCATCCACTGATCAACCACCCCCATCAAGTGATATGAGGTGGTTTTGGTCCTTAGTTTGTCTAAGACTACTCAGAAGTACTGATTTGTCTGACAAGAAACATAGCAATATCAGATATTTACAGCCCTGTGCATTAATACAAAAAGCAGAATGCACTATGTGTGAAACATGAGTCACAGCAGAAGTGAGCAAAGCTCATGACAAAACAACTCTGATGAATTGAGTTAGTTCTAATTGACATTAGGGACAAAATAATGGCCAAGACTTTTCTTCTGGAACTCATGCTAATACATGCATAAGGGATTATTTCTGGAAACTGTGCTAAATTAAGTCTATCAGGTTGTTCTGCTAAAGTGAAATTAAATATTAATATATTCATTTCAATAAACATTTCTGGGCTACCACTGATTGATCAAATTACAATTCTAATCATACGTTTTCATTCTTTTAACAACTGACTCATGGAATTCCAAATTGCAAATGAGGTCTAGTCAATGCATTTCAATTATTTAATATTCCTGTGAACCAAAGGCATCACTGTGATGGCAAGTTTCACAACAGGTTCACAAACAACAGCTGTGAACTGAAAAAAGGCTAAAATCCAGGCTGCATTCTTGTAGGTCCCAGTGATCAGGTGTACTGTTTTACACAGCATGTGAAAAAATATTTAGAAGTCATATAGGACAGTAAGAAAGAGCTGCTCAATAAGAAAAATCTTTCCTATACAAGACACATGCTTTTCCTACTTTAATCCAGTCTTTTACTATGTACAACTGTGCCCTAATTTTTCCTGCCATACAAAATAAAAAATTGACTTTTCAGATCAGAATGTTTGTGACAAGGGAAGGCAATGGTTGTCTTTTCTTTTTTTCCTATAAATCAATTCCATTCTCTCAGTGGTAATGTACAGTAAGGCTTCTGGAAATGGGATGCCTGAAACAATGCCAAGAACTTCCCCATTCACAGAAATACTTGCAAGTACCAGTCAAAGCTCTCCACCCATCAGTCTGAATTCTAAATACTGCATGGCTCCCCATTAATGAACACTTAAGAATGGGCACCTAAATACATTCTTGTTTTCATAGCTTGTGCTTTCTTTGATACAAACAGTTAAACTGTTCACGACACTGCACATTTTATGTTTACATGAAGCACACACAAGCTTAATCTAAATGTGTCCAAAAAATATATTGGAAAACCAGCATTTCTGTAAAAAACAACAATTATAATTAAGGTCAGAATTTTACATATAAGGGGTTTCAAGGTTTCAAAGGCTAAAGGAAAAACAAGATAGAAGGAGGTCAACTCCTGTAGTGAAGTGCTACACGTGCTTTGACAAAGCATATGAACTTTAATTAGCTTTCACTAGAAATCAAGAGTTGATTCACAAGAATTGTCTATCTTGATAACTTGACTATAGAAACATATGAAATGAATGGCCAGAGAATCTATTTTCCTCCCACAGTGCAACTTTATATCATTTAATATAGAAGAGACCCTTTCCGAGGAAGAAATCTTCATAAATCTTCATTAGAAACAAAGATTTAGGCATTACTGCAAATCAGCTGAAATTCTTTGCTACTTTGAAACTCCTGATAGGAAGAAGAATCTTATAACAAGATAATATCCAAGCCACTTCATACAATAAAGTAAGAACATTTAGAATTATATTCCAAGAACGTACTTCTGTAGAAGACTTCCAACAAAACTTAGAATAAACCCCCCTACCCTTTCACCTTTGCTTTTCCACATCAATTACTAGTTTGGACTTGCTTCTTCAGGATCAGCTACCAAATGCAGTCAATTCTAAAGAAACACACATCAAGTGAAGGTCCTGCTTTCATAGTTTTACCTGTTCTGCAGAAATAGTTGTAAATGTAGCTGCTTTAACCTTTTGGAGACAGTGCTCATAATCAGAAAAGTTATTTATGTGACTTAAAAACTTTAATTTTTATGTGAAAGCACCCAATAACAATTCATTTGCATTGAACATTGTCATAGCTCTCTCAGAGAACTGCAGGCTTAAGTTTAGTGTCGTTAAAAAAGTTTCTGCAATGATTAGTGTCTCATGGTCTGCAACACACAGACTTCAGCACTGTCTTTAAACACAGTTTCCTGCATCACTACCAATTTAAACACATAGTAACTAAACAAAGACTTGTCGTTTGTTAACAGCTGAAACTTCCAAATATAGATAAGGCAGGGATACTGCACACATCCCTGAATACTTCTGAATTCAACAAAAGAGATACAATTATTTACTTTGTAAGCTTACACTGAAGAGAAATTAATATTTTCCTTATAATGCTTCATGTTTTATATATGAGTGCCATGTCATTTTTGCAGAGGGATCAAAGAATTGTCTTTCAAATGTGTTACCACAGGTTCAAAAGCAATACATGAGATTTTTTTACTAACAGACCTGGTACACTCTCTTCCTCAATCTAGGCTCTAGGACTTACATTTCATATGAAGGAACCATTGCACTGCCACCAATTAACTTTTGTTAATTCTTCCCTTCTCTAAATTATTTAGAAAAGAAACTTCCAACACAAGGCAACATATTTATATTAAAAGGGAGATTAGAAAAAAATGTCTCTCAAAAGAAAAATAAGAACCAAATCACAAGAATTGAACTCCATTGTTTGTTCCTGATGACAAGACGCAGTCCATGCAAATATGTTAAATGTGAAGTATGGGGTTTTATATAAGGAATAATGACCAATGTGGTTTTTTTCCACCTTGGAGCAAAACACTACTTCCTTCCCAACACCTTGAACAAATTACAGATAATAAAATATCAATGCACCAAAGGTGCAAGGGGATTTATACAAAATCTTTTTATTTGTTCACTAAGTTCTGAGGTCAGCTCATGCTAACAATTACCAAGCATACTTCCGAGATAACTTCAGGAAGCAGGAATTGGATTCTTGAATAATTTATTTAATCTTTAGCAAAAAAAAGAAATTACTACATCCTTCCCATTTCTTATTAGGATGCCACCCTTGTATTACTATTATATTTTTCCATGCTAATGTATTTTTTCTGATTCATGATTTTTTCTTATTAGTTTGTTGTAGACGTTCTGCACAAGAGAAATGGATTTCCATAACACAGTATCATTTAATAGTCCAATGTATTTTAAATGTGAATTCAAACAAACAATTGAAGAGGAGCTATTTAATTGCATTTGTGTGCTGAACAGAAGAAAATTGGTAAGTGGATTACTTTTTTCCTCCCCACCTTCTCAGATGTATTGAAGTGGTTGGGTCAATACCTGTAGTATTTTAGGTGACTGTTCCTTAAAGGTTGCAAAATTTGGAGGACAGTTGTTTCTACCATATTTTATCCTGCATCTAATGAGATGAGGACAGGAATGAAAGTAATGCCTCCTATTTCCTCTTCCAAAGACCAAAAAAAAAAATACCACAAAAGGTTTCTGTGGACATCTTCAGCAAAGATACCACTTACAACTGAAAAACGTCTGTCTTAACTGAAAACAGTGCCCATTTGCTTACTTGAACATAAAGTTCATCAACATTTAGGATAAGACAATTGGAAAACCTACATATATAGTTTTCAAGACAACTCCTTAAATAATGTCTAATGATTTTAATAAAATGAAATGCTCATGTTCCAATAGTTCATGTGGAATTTAAATAATAGCTATTTTAGTATTAATTTCACTAAGAACAGACCAGGCCTCTTACAACACAAAACTTCAAGAAAGGGAGAAAAGAAGTAAATTAGTCAAGAACACTAACAAAGCTTACTAGCGTCAGAAACTAAAATTCACAACAATGATAACCCACATATGACAAGACAGAATTATTACATCAATACTTAGTTTCAAAGGGTATTACAGAGCTTCTGGATTAGCATCGCTACCTATTCTGTCAGAAAAAAGTACCTCTAAACAAAGAAACCCCAGTATCTAAAAATACATGCATATGATTTAAAATTAATACCCAGTTTCAACCTTGCTGAATGAACTCCTGACTAATAGAGGCAGAATAAAAAGTGTAAGCATGCAAATCTGCTAATTTTTTCCTTTTCTCCATAGAAACAAAAATAAACACACTAAAAAGAAAAACCAACCAAAACTAAAAATCAACCACATGCCACTCATGAAAAAAAAAACCAACTAAAACCAACCAAACCAAAAAACTCCACCTCGCTGTTAAAAACAGCCTGAACTTTACATTGCAGACAGTGAAACACTGCATATCTACTATCTGGTATCAACAGCAACACAAATGTATGCCAAAACTTATATACACTCTTAATGAGAAGAGGAGCAATAAATGATTTTGACAAAACAATTCTCAAGTCATATAGAGGAAGAAAGCTATCAACAGAAGGGCACTCAGTTCATAGTTCGCCAGGGGTCAACAATCTTTTCAGAACTATCAGCTTTTGAGAATCTGAAGTACTTTTTGAAGTTCTATTTATCTGTTTTTCCCTTCTTACCTATGGATGTCTGTCAGTTACAGATTATTAGCAGTAATAAGAAAGAGCTTCAGAGTGTTGTGTGCTATCTATACACCACAGAAGACACAAGCATGAGCCCACAGCAGCTGCACTATCAGGCTGAAATTTTGCTTGTAATGCATCAGAACAGCACTGTCAATAAGGATTCTTTATACTTTTTTACCTAGACAATGCTCCAGGGCAACTCACTTCACAGCTAAAGAAGAAAAGCCAGCTACATAAGTGTTATAGAAAAATGGGGCTATCGGGATACAGCAAAACAGTTAATTCCATGGTAGAAACAGCGAATCCTTTGATTCTTGGAAACAAACTTATAAAATATCGTACTAAATTGATTCCAAGTGAACCTGTAATTAATAGAAAAACCTCATCTCCTTCAAGGCTATTTTTAGAAACTAAACAAAACTGTACCTGCTTAACATTTCAAATCACTTTAACAGAATTATAACACTGTTTCCTTTTTCAATGTCACCAGAAAGATTCAAATGCAATTCTTAATAGAACTCACAGGATTTACGAACATTGATACACGGGGTGCGTTATAACAAGAAGAGAATGAATTCATCTGTTGCAGAATGTCTAGCCAATGAAAAAGTAAATTTCACTCCCATATCCAATTAAGAATGGTGTATAATTTACAGGAAGTGGGTCTGAGACTCAATTTTATATTTGGCTTCAGTATCTGCAGAAGTGCACTTTTGTGTTTATGGACGACACCTGGCTTCTGCGGGAGATACTCAAAAGTATCTCTGACAGAACAAACTAATGATATACTTACGGCATGGGGTGTTCGGTCTGCTCACAAGCTGTGGGAATGCAAAGATGGCCGACATTTCTACTTCACAGTTTCGGTTTTGATTCTTTTCTGCAGTCTGGTCAGCCCAAGCTACTGATTTTTGTCTTTGAATCAGCTGCTCAACCTCTGCATATTCAGTCTCACTTAAGTCATTTGTCAGCCCAGCTTCTTTCAAAATCAGGTATTGCTTGCGAAGAACTGGAAGCAAAGTATTTAGTACGCTGTAAAACAGCAAGAGGTAAGACAAGTTTGCTTAAGAAAACAATTTTAAGCCAGAAAACAAAAATTTGAGAAAAATCTTGCTTCTGTTTCAATTAAAACTAAATTCTCTAAATAGTTACAAGTGTCAAGAATGTAAATCTTATCACATCTGCCATGAAACCATACTTACTTTTCTGTTTGCTTATAATACTGATCTTGAAGGGACACCAGAGATAACATGTGTTCAACCTGGGCTTTCAGGTCCTGAACTTCTAGGTTTAAATGGCAATACTGCAGATCTCGAGAAAGTTCCTTTGGGAAATTAGAAATAAAAACCAAAATCAAACAGCTGCACATCAAACTGGCAGGAAGCAACTAAAATTTAAACTAAAAATAATGTAGTTCAGTCTACATTGAAAAGTTAAGATGGAGTAGAGCTATATTATTATAATAAAGTTTTATGGTAGAAAAGTATGAATGATTTCATTGTTATTTACATGCATAAATCCAATTTTGTAGATTCCTTTCAACAATAGTGGGTGTGCTGCAATTAGCATTAAGAATCCAACAGGTTCACATGCATACTTATCTATGCATGTCCAAAAGATAGATTGGCCCCTTTTTCTGTATACTCTCTCCATATAGTTTACTTTATTTCCGTTACTAAGCTGTTCTTAACTCAGGTTTTACCCTTTTACCAATTCTCCTCCCCATCCCAACCATGACAAAGTGAAAGGCATTTTACTTTTGGAATACACCCATCTTGACCCAGAAGGCGCATTTCATTTTCAACACGGTGCAGCCATTTGGTATTTTCCTCAAAAAGATTGGTCTCCTCTTCTTTTTTCTTCTGCATGCGTACAAAGTGGCTAGTAAGTGCTGCAATCCTTCTATCCCGCTTGCAAGTGGCCTTAAAAAAAATAAACCCCAAATAACCGGCATTTAAGGTGGAAGCTTTCAAATTATGTTCACCAAATTATCTTTATATATAAAGATTTTTTTTCCTTTCTTTTATAAAAGATAAACAAATAATTCCTAGTAACTCAAGGATGGATATGAAGAAGAAATTTTATCTGTTTTCCTTATGCAATATGTCCTAGAAAAAGCTGCTAAAGGATAGAGGATTTTTATTTTGCTCAATGCTTTATCTTCAAACATTAAATTCTTCTGATGTTTCTACTGTTTCTGAAATATGACAACAAAAAGGCACAAAACCAGCAACACCAAGTTGGATATGAGCCAGGGGGTATCCTAACAAGGCAAAAGGTACTCTTTCTATTCAGCAGACAATTATACCCTGCTGTCTACCTCAAAAATTAGGTCGCTACATCAATAGTCAGAGCAGTGATAATCTGTGTGTACCATTTTAATTAAATATTTAAGCATTAACTCATTACATAATTACTTAAGCAGAATTTACAAAAGTACATCAAAATGAAGAGATGATACCCTGCACTACATTATAGAAAACTCACCTTTTCTACTCTTTCTTCAGAGCACATCAGCTGAATCTGTTCATGACATTGATTCTGGTAATATTTCCTTAGTGTGTTTTCTTTCAGTATCTTTTCCACCTTGAGATATTCTTTTCTGATTTCTTCACGGTTTGCAAACACATTTTTAAGGATTTCTTTGTATCTAAAACCAAAGGATAAGAATAAATATTAATTATATACTGAAGAAGTTTTGTGACTATCTCCTTTAGTAAGGGAACTTTCAATTCCAAGTTAATTAGATAAATATAAAGAAATTAAAAGAAAAATAATAAACCCTGTTATAGATAAGCACTAAATAAAGTGTCAGTATATCAGTAAGCATTTTATGTATTTGAACTGGAAATGGGATATGAAATTTTGAAGGAGTCACTAAAAGAAAACCTTGCCATACTTATGAAGACAACCTGGGATTTAAAAGAAAAAAACTTATGTGAAGAACCTATAGATACCTTTCTCTAACTCCAAAAGACACTAAATACCTACATTCTCTACTTTTTACATCAATTTATTACACAGATCAGACTACTGTTGCCATAGACACACAAGGTCTTCAAAAAACCTGCTAGCTATCCTCAAAAAAAGGAAAACCACAAACATCTTCAGTTGCTCACTTTCCCTGAAGTAGTTGTATAATTTTCATCACTAATGGATGACAAAAATCAGAACATTTATCATGTTTTAACACATATGAGGCTAATAGTGGGGAAAACCAAACTAGCAGTAGATGGTACTCAAGGAGAAACCCATTACCTGGTTACTGCTAGTCTGCAACATAAGTCCAAACAAGAATAAGAACACCTGAAAGTGTTGCCATATTGCAATATGACTTTCACTGGTGGTACTTCTTCACTTCACTCCTGAATACTGAAAATGCTTCAGTACAGAATGGCCAAAAAGATGCTGTATATCTCAATAATTACCAGCCTTGTATACAAAGTATTTCATAACACCCTATGTTGTTAGAACTTTACATTAAAAAAGCACAGTTTAATGTGCAAGTGTTCTAAAGACATGCAACATGAGGTTATACAGTTTTTAGTATTAAAAAAAATTAAAAACTGTAAAAATGTTAAAAAAATAACAGATTCAACTCCAGAACAAGCTGAAGAGATGTTCTTGTCATGTAATTGGCTTCTGGCCAGCATTTCAGAAGTAGAAATTCTATTTCACAGCCTGAAGTTTGAATAACAGTCTTTTATTCTAGTGGCTTTTTACTCTCCTTTTTAAAAGAAACTGAATTAAAAAAGAATTCTTCTCCACAGATTTAGAAATATAAACGTTTTCCCTAAGTATCCAGAGAATGCTATCATATCTATGGAAAATATGTGTACTAAAACAATCACAGAATTTAGAAATATTATATCTTTAAGGAACAATAATAGGTTAATGGTTGGACTGTATGATCTCTGAGGTGTTTTCTAACCTAAAAGTTTCTATGGTAAAGCAAAAATCATGGGTAGTTGGACTGATATACAATATCATGGATAAGGCTCTTTCCTGTCCCAACTAAAAGGGAGAAGGCAACACAATACCTTCAAAACCTGTAAATGAATGTGGGAGAAATCAGCTCATTACCCATGCCATCAGTATGATGAACCTGGCAGGATATTCATGAGGGAGAAGAGAATGAGACAACCACGTCAATTCTGATATCTAGAGGGAATGGGATAGGCTTTCATGCGGCCCTTTGGATATTCCATAACAAAATGCAAACAAACATTCTCTGACCAACAAATCCTGGCATAGAATATGTCCAGCCTTTTGAGAAGATATTTTAGAGACCTTGCCCTTGACTGACTCTTCCTACACACAAAGAATGAAATAAAGGGCAAAACACAGGAAATTAAATCAATCTTAAAGACATACAGTGCAAAAATATGCAAGAAAACTGTCAGAACTATCAACATGACTTAGAAGCCCACACTTCTTTTGAAAATTAAATTTAAATAACCTGAATGAAAGGGTTTATTGAAATGTCTGGAATGCCAGTAAAATAAAGCACAGTTAGAGAACATTTTACTTTGAATGGTTTTTACTTCACCTCAAAAGTTTTCCAGGTTCAAAAATAGCACATTCAAAGGGCCAAATAAAAAAATTAGCTGAATCAAATTAGGTGAATAATTGTCAGAAATATGAGATACGCAGAGACACATGCAGAAAGACTTCCACTCCAAAACCTACCCTCTTTATGGAATACAGTGGCTTCTGCAACAAATTGATACTTCACATCTAAGTTTGTTATTTTTGTGTTCTCTCATGTGGCTGTCACATGAGAAAAGATAGACAGGAACACTACCAAGAAGAAAAAGAAGCCAAAAAATATTAAAGCAATAGAAAATAAGGAATCTACAAACACAAACTGAATTCTCTGTGGAAAGAGGAACTTCCAGGTTTTGTCTCTCTCAAACCTTGCAGAAAAGATACCACTTGAATTAGTGTCTGCCAACAGTCACAAGAGCTGCTGTCATTTATGCAAACTACATTCTGCCTACCCACAAACACAACCTGTTAAGTAGCTTTGCTGGAAGCCAGCATTCATATGCTCCTTCCTGTCACATGTCATTTCCTGCATTCCCCTCTTTCATTTTAAATTCACCACCAAGTTGTTCTAAAAAGAAGCAACATGTTAGGCAAAGCCATACCTAGATCTAAGTAAAGCAATGTTAAAATGAGGAAACCAATATTGAAAAGAGTAGGTTTGTTTTACAAATGCTTTTGCAAGTTAGACAAACTCCAATTTGGAAGCAAGCTCATGATGTGATTCATTTACCTTTCTATTTCCACTTGCTGGTTGTTTGAAAGTTCTGCAGTATTATGAGAGTGATTTTCAGGAATGCTTACTTGCTTTTCTTCATATTCTCTCAGTTTCTCCTTCAACATTAGGATCTAAACCAAAAGAGGCACTTCTTAACTGAAATACATTTTTTGTTTTTTTTCCAAACTATTATTCTGTGCTGATGTTGAACAGCTTTACAAATGGCAGCAGGTGATATTCCTCTCAGAAGACAAAGTTTTCTTATTTCAAAATACATTAGAACAGTATTGCTTTATACATTCAATCTCAAACTGTTTATATTCAAAGTTAACAGTTAACCTTTCAACCTCTTAACAGATTTTTTACATACCTCTTTCTTTTGTTCGTTGCAAATTTTAACATATTGGCTTATGTGACTGTCCAAACTAACAACATTGCTCTTCAACTGTAAAGAAACAAGTTAGAATTTAAAGGTAGCTCTTTAATGTTTTCATGCATAATAAACACACTGTGTATAAGTACCACATAGTTACACATACACTATATTACGAGGAAAGAGATTAATAAAATCCTGACTTGCACCACAAGAATGAGACTCTCGGCTTTTGCTGTCATCTGTTGCACAGCCATGGCTAGGACATTTCCCTCAATAGAACAATGAAAATAATTACATTTACATGTGCAAGCATGTTTTGCATTTATTCAGATTAGTATTACTATTTAATGTGTATCTTGTGCATTTAATTATAAAAACTACCTTTAAATATGCAACAAATGGAAACGACAGTGAACCCCGCATTACATAAAAAGAATTAGGAGTGGCAATAAAAAGGTGATGAAAACTGAAACAATAGAAAGCAGAAACAGGACATTCCAGCTTTTCATTTATCAATACAATCTCACTAAGCTTGACTCCTGCTGAATTCTATCTGTAACAAACCTAGACTAGTTCTTATACAACTGGTCAGAAATTTCTTTAGTATACTTTACAGTTCTCTGAGAAAGTAATAGCAAGATACTAAAAAAGGATGTGAATTCTACCAGCTGAGGATTATTTCTAAATTTCATGCTCACAATACAATACATTTCAAACTGGCAGCATCATCTCACTACTGAAACTATGTTGCTTTTAGGCCAGATCTAGGATCTACTATGTATCTACTACACCTATCACTCAGATAAGGAAGAGCTGACTGTAAAGAAAGAAGCAGTAACAGAACAAAATTTTGAGACAAAAGTGAAGGAAAATATAATATTCTAAAAGAAATTTCTCTTTTTAATACTTACATTATTGTACTTTGACAAGAGATCAATAAATACCAATATACTCACAGAAGACTTTATATCCTTTGCTCGGTTTGCATACTTAAGAGTATTATAGGTATCGTCATAAAACAAAGAAGATGGGCTAATAGCAGCTATCATTATTGTTCGGCAATTTCCTCCAAGAGAATCTTTCAATAACCGAGTAAGTTTGCTGTTTCGATAAGGAATATGTTTCTTGCTCTGAAAAGAGTGATATACATTTTTATGGTGTAGTCAACTGTACTTTAAACAAAAGTCTGCTTAGAATTTCAGCAGTGACACAAAACAGGACAAACAGCCATGAAACTTTTCTTTGACAGGAGTAATTTTTCTTAAAATTATCTATACATCTTAAACAGTTGAGGTCTCTTGGAACTATTCAACACCTTTACAAGACATGTATTAGCAAGGTTACTTCTGATGCCTGGATCCATAACTCCTATTTTTGTGATGGGGCATCTAACAGAAAAACTAAACTGCATTAAACTACTTTCAGTTCACAAAATCATCAAGATTGGGAAGGACCTCTAAAATCCCTCTAGTTCAATCCCTCTACTCAAAGCAGGGTCAGCTAGAGTAATATGCCAATGACTATGCCCAGTTGGGTTTTGGTTATCTCCAAGGATGGAGATTCCAACAACCTTTCCAGGCAATAAAAACTCTGCTTTGTGAAGCTACAAAATTTTAATTTCATGGTACTGGGTTTCATCAGTAGGAACCCAATCCCACATCAAATAAGTCAACATGATTCTTTCTGATGCTTCCCATTCCAACAAGATGGTGATGGATGTGTAGCATCAGGAGGGGAAATTAAATCTGTTTTTCTCCTGGCACGTTTGAAGGAGGAATGTGCTAGTTGAGCAGAAGGACAAAAGGAGTGTCATGGTAGAAAATTGACTTGACTTTACTTAGTTCAGGAGGTTCTGTCATTGTCCTACACAACTGTAACTATTCCTTCCCTTGAGCGGGTGAGCCAGGTCAGGCGACTGACTCACTGCTTTGAGCAGGGGATGTCTTGTATATGGAAGTATGTGAGATACCAAAAAAAAAAAACCAAAAAACCAAAAACAAAAAAACCCAACCAACTTGGAATAGGTGTTGTTTTATCCTATGAAAGCCTCTTCCCCTAAGATTGAAGGTTAATCGTAAGTTTCTTCATTTGCTCATGCAAGCTTATCTATATATACTTGATTTTGAAGAAGATAGGTAAGAAAAAGCAGGTACCATTCATCTTTGACACTATCCTTAGGTAGCTGCATGTAATTTTTGAGAATTCTCTCTGATTGGGACTGTCTTTCAGACATGATGGTGGAAACCCTTCAGACAATCTCATACAAGAATGATGATGTGAGTAGCATCAACAATATAAACCACATTATTCAATCACCTAATTTTTAAAATGTTTTCAGAGCACTAGGAGGTAAAGACTACATGGGAAAGCACATACCTTTGGATCTGCCAATGCATTAATGACATTTCCAAGAGCAAGCAGGGACCGGTTAATATTTGTTCCTTCTACAAAACGAGCCCCCTTGGCTTTTGTTGCATTGGCACGTTCAGATCCTGCCAGGTCAATGAGAGACATTTTGGCCACACGAATATTTTGGTTAATACTAGCTGTTTTATCTTGCTGCTGTAGGTAAATCTGCAAGTAAAAAAAAAAAGTAACCACTAACCAATAGAAGCAGTAAGTTAATACCATAGTGTAACCACTGCTTTCAGACATTTGTATTGGAATCCTTCTTATAAACTCAGTTACATCTTTTAGGACATATCTAATGTCAACAGGCAGTTTGGCCTAATGGAAAATACTGAATCCATTTCTGACACCTCTTAAAGTCCCTTGTTTCATGTACTAGTAAGGAACGAAGCAGAATATAGTTGCACAGAGCTTGACTGAGGCAGAGGTAATCTTCTGCACAGCAGTCCCTATGGTGCTCCCAGACTTGTGGTCTACACAGTGCTAATATAACACAGCGGCGATTGGCTTTTCTGAACAGCAGTTGGATGGTGTCAAGGCAGTGGGCAAGAGGGTGCAAGCAAACACCTGGCCCCAACTGCCTGAAAGTGACTCTGAGTAGCCACTGCTGGAAGAATGGCTGGGCATGGGTCTGATGGTGGCAAATTACTGCTCACTTTCCCTTCACTTAAGCAAACCAAAAGGTACCTCCCTCTCTTCTGATTCTCTCCCCTGTCCTGCTGCAGAGGATTAAGTGACCAACAGGCCCAGGCTCACAAAGCAGCAAAGATAAGTGAGTTTTTTACAGGGAAAATGGATTTCATAGATCTTGGTTCTTCTGCACTTAAGATGCATATCACACTACTGAACTTTAAATTGAAAGAGGTATTCTTTTTTTAAAATGCACATCTAGGAGTATGCCATAAAGATATGTATAGGGATAAACCAGGAAAAATACAATTAAGTCTAAATCACTGAAAGGCCAGTATCTACCACTAATAGGAAACAACATTCATTAACTGCTGCAAAAATACACTCCAGGATCTTTTAGAATATAATGCTTCCTGAGACCACTTGTGCCCTTCATCCCATCTTTCCTGAAACTTTCATGGTACAGGATATATACAAAGAACTAAATGCTTTGGCTTCCTTCTGCTGGTGAAGGTATTCTTTCTTCAGGTCTATAAGGAAGTAGGCAAAGCATGAATATACAGTCAATAGGAAGAATCAATTATCCTTAGATGGCTTTCACTTTTTCAGGATTCTCTATATATTTCCCCTTCTTTTGTGTTGAGTGCCTTGTCATTTGTTAATGGCTAATGGTTACTGACACTTTCATGAATGCACAGTGAATTAGGAAAGAGCTGTCATGAATATAAGGCAACAGACTAGTAAAGACAATATCTCACTACTCATGTAGCTTTAAGCGTCGTGCATGAGAAATGAAGCCTTCACAGTACTTTGTAACTGAAAAAAAGATTGACATGTATTGTGAATGAATAAAATAAAATGTTTATGACTTGTCATGAAATGTGTATCTATTTCAAATAGCTATGTTTCTATATCAAACAGTATAACTAAGTTCAGTTATACTATTTCCAGTATAACAGAAGAAAAACCAAAAAAAAACCCACCAAAACACCTCAGGCTTGGAACACACTACCAGAAGAACACAGTAACTATCATTAATAAAGTAGGGAAGGAGTGACAGCCAAACTATGTTGTATGACTCAAGCTTTTGTAAAAACTCAAAAGATACAGGAAATGCCCCAAAGCGGAAACTTTTCTATTTCTTTGTCAGCAGAACACTTTCAATAGAACAGTGTGGCAATTCGGATTTTCCTCTCAGATGCAGTAATTGCCTGACCCAGATAGATATTTCAATCCTAAGACAGATGGTACAGTAAGGCAAATCTTGCATCTCTAAAATCAGCTCCGAATGTCCTGGGCCAAGACTTACCAATTTCTGAGTCATTTTCAGAAAATATCTTGCTTCAATAAAGTTAACAAGAAAAGCTAAAAATAACATCTCTAGAAAGAAGCAACTCTTAAAATAATAGAAAAGTTAAAAAATAAAGAGCAATCAAGACAGCACTGGGGATTTCTCATCACTTACATCTCTGGAAACAAAGACAATTCTGTTATGCAGAATTTCACAGATTTGTGGAAATATGAGAGAAACTGAAGTGATTTATTTAACTGCTTGCCACTTTTAGAAACATATTGAGAAAAAGTCTGCCAGATAATAAAATCCAGAGCGTCTTATTTCCCTCACCTCTACTCAGGAAAACATCTCAGCCCCACAAGTAAACTAACAGAAATCAGCAGCTCACTCTGTCTGTAGCACTGTACCTTTTTAAAGGCAGCACACATACACAACAATGCAGCTCCCACCCAAACAACTTCAAAAGAAGGCTTTGTGCAATCATGTACAATGCACAACAACAGAAGACTCAGGAGAAATTAAAAACAGGAAAGACAATTTCATACATAAGTTTAAGGTATATAGTAAAAGAGAAGCTTTTAAAGTGGCAATGACTTCTGTTCTGTTATATATTTATAATTTTTAACTTTTCTATAGTTATTAAGGATTCTCTAAGTTTGCAGATACAGTTAAGAACTTCCCAACAGTTAAATGCAGTATTGCAAAGACCAGAATGAAGTTTATTTTAATTTTTTCAACCCAGAGTGGATCAAATAAATAATTCAAGATACTGCTTTGCACTATGCAACAGCAAACAGAAAAAAGACATTGTTGATAACAGGACTAGTTTTTAAATATCACAGGCTGCATTTAAAAAGTGGAGTCTGAAGAATAAGGCAGTGGTTAGCCAACAACAAAAATCTTTGGAGAAGTCTTAAGTTTTAGCATATTTGTACAACTCATTCAAAACTCATTTACGAAAACTAAGAATCATAATTTCATTTTCTAAAACTCGGTCCATACCAGAATATTAGGAAATCACTTTAGTGTAAAAACATTAACCAAAACAATTGAAATAAGAAAGTGCTACCTGAGATTCTTAGTTTATAGTCAGACATATAACTGCATTCTGTGAATTATTTTTCCCAGAGAAATGCTGAGCAACAGCATGAAACCAGAAGGCATTAATAAAAAAAGCAGTAACTTTCAGTTTATAAGATTACAATATGGAAATATATTAAAGCTCAAAATTACTATTTCACCCAAAAGTTGTTTCTCCTAAGGAATATAAGTTAAGAAGGGAGAAGTTTATATTTTATATATAGTAAATTCAAACTTTTGGAACTAGAGGATTTTTCATTGGATTCTCTTTTTGATATATAAACACTAAGAGCCATTACATAACTTCTAAGGAATAAGGAGTCAACAAGAAGAGTAAACTGCAAAACTTCAATCACTTCTTCTCCAAACGAGTGTTGAACAAAGTTTAAAAGTAAAATCTTCCATTGTATCCAACTTTAAACAAAAACCTGCAACTCACAGTAATGACCACCATACATTGGCTGTACCATCTTACCTGAAACACAGCATGGGACCGGGAAGAGGAGGCATTCACATCTGTAGGATGCTGAGTTCTATTTCTATTTCCATAATCCAACATCTGAAGGATCTCCTCTGCTGATTTAGGCTTTAGGAATAGAGCACAAGACAAATAGAGTTTGTTTTTTTCTTTCCTGTCAACTATAGGATTGATTCTAAAACACATTAACATTCACCTTAAAAAAAAAAACTTAAAATTTTAGCTACCTAGGAAATAAGAGAAAATTCCTCTTTTGAAGTTGAAGAACTTCAAACAAATATTCTCAGTTAAAAGCAGTAAGGTATAAAAGCAAGCACTTAACTACAGCAGTTTAAATCAGTAAATATTTTTAGTACAGAACTTAAACAAATCTGAAAGGTTCTCCATAGTTAGAATGAGCCTCATTTAAGAATGTCTGACTTAAATTAGTAGATCACTGTTTAATGCATTAGTACAAGAAGAGTTTTTTCCTCACAGGACTCAAGGTTTGGGAAGGACGGTGTTCACAGAGCTAGCCAAACTTAGAACATTGTTTCCTGTCATGGCATATAACATACACTAGAAAGCTGCAAAAAATAAGTCCACAAGAACTGATTTTCAGATTGGAAAACTAAGTTCTATAATTAACCTTACCAAAGAATTGCTGTGCTGGCCTGAAACAGTAATTTAACATGGAACTTTTCAAACACAGTTATTTACAAACAAAAACAACCTTGAGACTTCACAGCAGTGTGGAACACTTCAAGACTGCAACCAAGGCGATGTTTTAGTGAAAAAATAAATCTTTCAAAATCCGCTGGATGAGCATCAAGCCAATGGTACCCTTTTGATAATAAGGACTGAATGCTTTTATCCATTTGCATTCAATAACGTTAGCAGGTTTTTTCCACAATGTGCTTTTGACTAATTAATAAGGTTTGCAAGTTACTGGTGCTTATGACCAGAAAAAAGCCCACTAGGCAATTACCAAATTCCATACAACTCTCAGAACAATGAGAACATGTCTCAGTTATCTTAAGCACAATTTAAGTTTCTATAGGTATTTACATACCTGATGTAATGTCAAACCTTGAACTACCACCCCTTGCTGGGCATCTTCACGAACAGCCAGAGGTCCAGAGTTGACCAGCAGATCACGTATCTGTTCATTGTAAACCTTTCAAAGGGAATTGAAAATATTTAATAAAAACATCCTTCCATACTTGACAGAATTAAACTTAAATAAACAGAAACCAGTCTTTTTTAATACTTCTTTAAGACAAAGTAACAAATTCACGCTGTTTGAAAATTTTCAAACATCTTTCCTATATTGAGCTTAGAATATTCAATTTACATGATTTCTTTTTAGCTGTTGAAGTAATTCTTTCCTAGAAAATAATCTTTGTTCTTCATTGAAAAAAAAGGCTTTTTTTCACAAAAGCCAATTTTGCAACAAGCATTGCTTTTCCTCTATTAAACATCACAGTCCATACTTCTGCAAGATTCTTAGTTCAAACCTACTTCTGTTAAAATTGTAAGTGTCTTATTTCTTGGTATGTTGAAGCATATGGCAATGCAAACTTTCCTGGTCTCCTTTTAGCCCTCCCAAATACCACCTAGAGTCCCTTAAGACTTTGAGGGAGCTGGAAGACAACCATTTTACTACTACTGCTCAGCAGCAGTGCCAAAACATTCACTTGTAAAAACAGAACTTCATTTTGTTGTGCTTTTTCACAGTGCTTATAGGATGTTACTACGAAGTCCTAAAATATTACCCTGAAATGATACTTTGTTGTACACATCAACAGATGTTCAGAGGTACATAACTGAGCAGCAAGACACAAATCATGAACATCCAGTGAATATATCGGAAGTGGTTGTCCTTTTTGGGCAGCCTTCTGTAAAACAGTAACAAGTACCTAGGAACACCAAGCCTGCAGAGCACAATACAGTTCCGCTCCTATAAGGACGTATTTCTCAAGGCCCAGAAAGGACTGGGGAAAGCAAAACCAGCTTGTCTTTATTTCTAAAATATGGCTTATTAAAAGTAACATACCAAATGCAGAAACTCACCTCTAAATAGGAGACAGCAACATTACATGTTTTATCTTCTTTTATTTGATCCATGCGTTTATAAAGTGTCATCATGGTTAAATACATTACTCCAGGATCTTCAGGAGAACCTAACATTGTATGAGTCTTTCCAGCTCCTGTTGCACCATATGCAAGCACTGAATTTTCAAAAAAAAACCCCAACAAAGCAAAAATATGTAATTTATTTGTGAGCTAATCAGGAACACAAAAGTCACGTAAACATTCACAGACCTCTGTTGTTCTGTATAACTTTTTCATAAACTGAACAAGTTTCTTACTTAGGGTTTACCTTTGACATCTATAGTCAGAGAGCTGTTTCAAAATACGGTTTTTGAATTTTCAGTTGAAAATTCATTCACTAACATTTTACATTAAAATATTATTTACTTACTCTCATAACCCTACACCCCAAACATTGCTGATAGGCATTTCACTTCCTCACCACATTCCAGCTGCCAATTAAAAAGCCCCAAGGTTATAAAGAGTTCACCACACACTCAGTGACACAACTGCTTCTGCTTGAATAACTCTAGGGAACTCTCATTAGCACATATATTTCAGATAAAATTCTGAAGTCTGTTGCAACATTAACAAAAACGTCTTTTCAAAATAGAGTTATCCTAACTCCCATATGCTAAAAAGTCAGCCTTTCATATCTATAAATGAAAACACAATGCTTTATTTTCTGTCTCAGGCTTTTGTAATGCCTCTACAGCCATTGGATACAATGGTAGAAACTTTAATTAAAAAACTTCAATAAATTTCTCAAAGAAGATAAAACAACAAAGTTACCTGTACAGTTATATCCATTTAGGAAGCCATCAATTAGACTTTCGGTAGTATGCTCAAAAACTTCCAGCTGAGATGAACTGTCATCAAAAATAGCATCAAATATAAATTTAAGGTCTTTCCTTTGTCTTTTGTTAATATCCCTATGGGTCAGTCTCTTCCCATGAAAGAAGCTGACTTCTTCCTCCTTTGGATCAAAGACCAGTACATGCTGGTCAATAACATGGACAACCCTGCTAAAGCTGCCGTGTTTTTCCTTTTGGGTCTCTGGACGGACACGGACCACCACTTTCACATGATTACAGACATCTTCTTCCTTAGCAGGAGTCATCCCTTCTGTCCCCCAGCTTCACTTCCAAGAGTCTTTCAGATTGAACAGCTGAATCTTTTCTGCAATTAACAAGATAGGTTTTATTTGCAATATAATGCCTGTCACTCTTTCAAACGGTTCACTCATTTGATCAAGCACGGATGCTGGATCCACCCATCACTTGTCAATGCACTGCTACAATGGCAGTTGTACAGTTGGCCACTGTAACGGGCTGGAAAAGATGACTTAATTCAGCACAGCTTTCAGAAAGCCAACGAGCACTTTGCCAGTAAATTCTTAGGTTTATCTCACAATTTAAACTTTAAATGACCTACTGGTCTTCCTGTATATCAGACCAAGATTTCAGATGAGACACCACATTTCTGTAGACTAAAGCGAGTAGCTTCTTTGTCCTTCAGCAGAAAGAGGAGCTCCCTACGGTGCTTTCCCATGATTATTGATTTAGTCACGTTGCACGTAGGTTTAAAGAGAGTTAAAGCAGGATTTACGTTAACGTAACTTGCATTGGATAAAGTAACCGATACCAAAACGGAATTTCCTTTAAATAGCCCGTCTCTGTTGGTAGCAGAGGGGGCTGTTCATCCACCTTTAAAAGCGGACAGCAACATACACAATAAAGACTCTCGGTGACCATTTTGCCGCTGCAGGACAGCTCACCCTCTCTCAGCCAAGCCGCCCTCGGCCGCAGCATAACCAGGGACGCGGAGGAAAGGAACATCTAGGGCAGGTAAGCGGAGGGACTGCGGCCCAGCCCCGCCCGGCTCTCGGCCCCCTCCTTACCCCACCGCAGTCGGCTCTTCCTTGGGGCAAGCCTCCAGGCTCGGCCCTACGGCCAGAGAATTGCCCCACGCCCGCCGCAGGGATGCCTGCCCGGCACTCACCCCCGGACCATGCCCACCCCCGGTCTCGCCGCCCGGACTCACCCGCGGGCCGCAGCCGCACCAACCGCCATCCACCGGCCGCCGAATTCAAACACAAGCAGGCCGCCCTCCGCGCCTTCTCATTGGCTGCCTCGCGTGACGTCAGCAGAGCGACGGCGCTAGCGGTAAGTGCGCGAGGCCGGGCGCGGGGCGCTGCGGGGCGCGGGTGGCAGAGTCCGCGGGGAAGGAGCAGGGCGCGCCCGACGCTGCCGGGCGAGCGAGCGAGCGGCTTCTGACTCCGCGTGTCCCGCCAGCCCCGCTTGGGCGGGGACAGTCCTCCGCCTCTTCTTCCCGCATCCCGCCGCGGGGCCTGGCGCGGGTCGGGCTGCGGGCTGCTGATGCTTCTCCGGCCTCCTCTGGAAGAAAGTGTTGAGGGGTGGAATTTTTCTTGCTGCCTTTACCTTCTGCTTCGGTACAAGCCTCGCGCTTCAGGCGGCAGCCTCCAGTTGTGCCCGAGTGCCGCTTTAGACGTGTGTTGTTATAAAGTACACTTTCTGCTCAGCTCTAAGAAAAAAATACCCAATTGTGTAGAATGAGGGTGGTTGTAAGCAAAGTGCGTCCCTCGTGTTCACAACACGTAGTGGGCTCGTACCAGCGTTGGTCGGTGTGAGTAGAATGATGGGACACACTTGTCATAGTTTAACCCCAGCCAGCAGCCAGACCCTAGGCAGGCGCTCCTCACTCCCTCACCAGTGGGATCGGGGAGAGAAGGGGAAGGGTAAAAAGGTAGAAAACTCTTGGGTTGAGATAAAGATAGTAATAGGAAAATCAAAAACTGTGCTGACAAGCAAAGCAAACCAAGGAATTCACTGGTTCTTATGGCCAGACGGGTGTTCAGCCCATCTCCAGGAGAGCAGGGCTCCATCACAGGTAGTGGTTACTTGGGAAGACAAATGCCATCACTCCAAATATCCCCCTCCCTCTTCCCCCCACTTCTTATAGTGAGCATGATGTCGTTTGTTTTGGAATATCCCTTCAGTCCATTTGGGTCACCTGCCCCAGCTGTGTCTCCTCACTGCTATGTTCAGCAGAGATCCAAAACACAGCCCCATACTACCCCTTGAGAAGAAAATTAATTCCACCCATCTGAGGCATAAGTTATCAGGAGAATAATTTCCTCAGCATGTTCTTACGCAGGCAAAATATCTGTAGCCTCTGGCAAGGTAAATTCAAGAAAAACATGTATTAAAATCTGATAGTGAAAGTAATCTGCTTATTGCTTGAGCATGATTGATTGGTAGATAATATTGAAAGTTCTGAGAACATTTTGCTGACATATCTATAAAGCTGCCCATCTTGAACGTATGTTGCTTTACTTATAACATTTCTACTTTGTTATTTAAAAGAATATACTATTTCAAATATTTGTTTCAAAGTAATCGCTGACATCTACTGCTCTTCTAGGTTGATCAGCTCCAAAATGTTATCTCAGTATCTGTGCCAAGTTTGCAAATGTTTGTTTCTGCGCAGTTTGAAACTGAATTCAGTAAACGTGGCTAGTTTGGCCAGAAGGATCCATTCCTCATCAAAAAAGCTTTCTGACTCTGAGTCAAAGGAACAAACTGTCCAGCAATGTGAAACTGAAGAGTTGCCTCAAAGTACAGAGAACAGTAATTTTGGAAGATTGCACATACCAGTGATGCTGGAGGAGGTTGTTGATTGTTTATCCCCCCAGCCAGGTCAGGTGAGTTAAATGGTAAATTAATATTTGTGATCCACTGACAGTCCAGTGGAAAAATTTGTGCAGTGTAGGGATAACTTTTGTTTAGAGGAATAAAAGGATGCTCTTTTAAGAATCAGTTGTACCTTTTAAAGGTTCTAAATTGTTTTGAAGTTCAAATTAAGGCTCTGCATTCAAATTAATAAAATTCTGGTGTCTGCATGCTTGAATTCCCAGGTAGGTAGTATTTGTTAAAACTGTTGTATTTGAATATTCTTTTGTTTTTGTGCTTGTGTTTCGTAATTGCACTTGTGTATTCTTAAGGTTATGTTAATTACTCTTAGTAGTGGGGACTTCTCATGTATGGTTATGTCATCAGTTTGTGAAGAGTTCTCATCCTCTTGTGTAAGAGATAGTAAGTATGTAGGTTTTAAAAATTGTCACATCATCATCCCTTGTTCTGAGACAGTTATTTCCATAGTTGGAGGTGTTTCCTTAGGATATACTTTCACTGCATGAGGTGCTCTGCAGAGGTACTGTGGGTATAAAATGACTCTGTGGTACCGGAAATGGTTTAGCATCCCTCATTAGCATGGAATTAGTATAAGCCTTCTTATTTGGGTATGGTACTGTGAGTGGTTTGCTTTTGGTACCTGGGGTAGCTCAGGTCTGTGTTGATAGATCTATAGTCTAAGTATATGCTTACACACGGCCTTGAAAAAAATGATACACAGTGAAATGTTTTTTGTCTGGGTGGTCTTAATATTAATTTGAATGGATTTCTTATGTAATGTAAGTTTTTAAATAATGTTCACATTTCAGATACATTCATCTGTGATTTTAGTGCTGATGTAGCTTCATAGAATCTTACTAATCTAGGCTTATCAATGTGTAGTTTTACTCTAAAGACTGAAACAATAGGTAAAGAAGTGGAAAGGTCAAAGTGTGTGTATGCTTTTATTTTTGTTTCAAAACAACGTCATCCAATAGTGGCAAAGTGATAGAGCAAGTTTGAGGTGGTTTCAGTGATCAGAAATTTGCAGTCAAATCTCATTGTGTCACCTTGTGTATCATTTTAAATGTTTGAAGAAGCAGTGAAAATGCAAAACAGTGTTCATACACATTAGCATACACATTGCTCTTGCATGTGTTCTGCTGTTGAAGATACCTAAATTAGAGAAGTATATAAGGAACTTTGAGTTCAGATTCCATTCTGATGTCAGAACTATGGTGACATTTTCACACATTAAATGAACATATAAACTGTGATAGACTATGCAAAATAGTTTTCCAGTTGTGCACATTTCTACTTAGATAAGAAGAGCCTAATGAAGTGACTCTTCATTAAAGTCTCTTTGTTGATGTAGAAAAACCTTACTTGGCAACAGAACTTGTAAAAGAAACTATTCGAGGTTATAAACTGTAGAGGGGAACTATTACTGCCCCTGAAGATTTTTTTTTATAATTTAAATATTTATGAATGCAAAATAGCTTATTATTGGAGTGGGATTTTTTCAGCTCTGTGTATACATGGTTTTGCAGATTCCTAAGCTAGTAGTAAACCACTAATGACTGCTGTAAGAGAGTCCAAGTGTGTTTACCTCAAACAGAAGCATTTATAATACTGCTAACCTGTTCAGCATGGCTGAAACTGGAAACTGTTCAGTAAATCCATTTTTCTTTTTCTGTAGGTATTTGCAGCACTTTCTGAAGCCTTAAAAAATAAGTAGTGCACCAATGGATGCAATATGTCAACTGAGTTTTGCTATTGTAAGTTAAATTTTGAACACAGGTTGGGACAGTTTCTCACTAACCTGAATGTGGTAATCAGTTTGTATTAATATGGATATCAACTGGGAGTGTTGTATAAATTTACATTTTTAAGATTATAGTCATGCCAGGGAAGTCTATAAACATTTCATTTTGTGGGCAGGAAAGGTAGTGCTCGGATCTTGAATTTAGTTTTTCTGCGTTATTCTCTCCTACGCACATAAAAGACTTCCTTTACTCAGCTTTAACACAGTTATATTCTTTGTTATAAAATAGCTGATTTGTGCCTCTATTTCTTGTTGTGTCCTAAGACAAGGAGTTGCTAATATAAAGAAAATTTAATTAGAAAGATGATGTTCTCCCTATAGTTATGGTCACTGAATGGGATTTTCATTTTACTTATAGGGGTTCTTACGAAAATAAATGTTACTTAAGAGTGAGTCACAGCTGAGATAAAGATGTTAGTGCCCTCCTACTGAATATTCTTGTTGACTGTCTCCTTTGGGGAATCTGTTTGTCAGGAGCTTGAACAATAATACTTCTAGTTATCTTTGAATCTTCTTTTATTGCCTTGTTTCTCAAAGTCCCTGTAGTAGTCCTGTCTTTGAAGCAAAGACTACAAATTAGTTTTTACCGATCTACCTCACTTCTCAATGAAAAGCCTGTTGCAGTAAGTCCACACACAAGTAATTTCCTCTTTAGGTTTACTGTATTGATTAAACTACATTTTAATCTTCTCAGTCCGCGAGTGTTGTTTGCAAATACCTGACCAATGTTTTTGCAGTTGTCTGGACAATTAAGTTTTCTCTGTTCCCTTAAAGAACCAAGCATATTTTGAATCAAAGTGTTTGGACATCCAGAAGCACGTTTCCCCAATTTTCCGTCTATTTTTTCCTATTTTTTTCTTCTGCAATATTAATTTGCCTTTTAACTAGAGATGTGGATCTCTTCCACATACTGTGGCTATAATGTTAAGTAAAGGAATTTCATTAGCAGTGAGTCCTAGTATGAACACTAGAAGATGTAACTGAAATTTTCACTGTTCTTATGAGGCTCTTAAAGATTTTTGAGTTGCGAAGCTCTGGGAAATGATAATGCTCCAGCAGCAACAAGTACTTCTATATGTAATACTTAAACTCCAACTAAAAGAAAAGCAAATATTATGCTCTACTGAGATTATATGGGGAAGCCTGTAATCTGATGACATCTGCAGTTTCATATGATTGAGTTTATCTATGGTTGAGTATGATCTAGAAGAGACTGAAATGCAGATACTATAAGCTCTGCTAGTATTATTTAGTTTATGATAGCTCTAGAAGCTTTTTTTTTTAAGTATCTGTAAGTTAAATGGTAGGTGGTCAAACTTGAGGTGAGAGAGAATAAATGAGACCTTTTCATTTTTTCCAGTGTTTAAGTGGTTCATCAGAAACAGTTAATAGCAGATGACTTTTATGTCATTATGTTAATTTGTGTCAAAAAAAGTAAGGCATTAATTTTCCCCAAAGAGATCTTGTCTGACATTTTGAGTTAGCCAGGATTTATTGTGGAGATTTCCCTTTTGATTCTTCATAAAGTTATTCAGCTTATTTTTGTTACTTTGCATTCATTGAAGGAAGTATCCTCTTTGTCTTGGAAATAATGTGCGATACGTAGTTTCTAGAAAGAGACAGGTATTTCCTGAAAGCATTCAGCTTTCCAAGAGCTTTCCTTTTGGTCTTTCAGGTATAGATTGCTTTGTCTTCAAGATGGTTGCTATTTTCATGCATCCAAACATCAAATGATTCTTTTTCAGGAGTATGAACATGGCCTTCTAAAATAACAGGAAGGAAGTATAAGACATTGCTGGCAGTCAGACATTGTTCTGTTGTGAGTGAAGTGCTGCTTGAGCTCTGCGGTTCCCGTTTGAAGACAGCAGCTTTTCACTTCCTGGAGGTTTTATTGCTAGTGTTGGATGTTGATCTGGAGCAAGGTTATTTCCTTCCTTTTCTGCAGAGCTAGGTAGTCAGGTAATGGATGACACTTGAAGGAAGCTGAGGTAGACTCCAGGTGTGTGAAGGCAGAGTCAGTTCTGAAGTTGTTGTCTTAGTTTCTGTGTATTCTTGTGCATACATCAGTATTCTCGTTCTGCCTTATACTGTGTGTAAGTGCTTTAAGGCAAAAATAACCTTTCTCTGTGCAGCACCCTGCAGAGGGGACTTCTGTTTTGTGACAAAGGTTTCCAAGTACCGTGGTATATAAATAGTTACATGTCTGTGCTGTTGACCAGGGTTCTTATCATAGTACCTCTAAAGCCATCTGCAAATAATTTATAACTAGAATGACTGGCTTACACTAGAGGTTCTCAAAATTGAAGTTTTCTGCAGGGTGTCCAAAATAAACAGGAATTGAAAAGAGATCTGGAAAACTTCTGGAGTTCTCAAGTTGTATGACTGTTTTTTTTGTAAAGAGCAGCCAAAATACCGAGTTTGGAAGGGAATATTTATTGCATCATGAGATAAATGCTGAAATACTTGTTTTGGAAAAGTACAACACACACATGGACTAAGTAAAAGTTTTTCTTGTTTAACCTGTTTTCCACTGGACTTGTAAAATGAATCAGGTGACATAAAACTATTGATTTGTGTAATGCTCCTTATTGTAGAAACAACTGTGTTCTTTTTTTTTTTTGTGGGAAGAATGCTGAAAATATCTTTCCCTATGCAAATTTTATGGCTAATTTTTCTCTGTGTAGGAATTGTTGTAAAAAAGGAAACTTGCAAGAATCAATAAATTAATATAGAGTAATTCTTCAAGGACTCTGGGAATTACAGAACACAGTTCTTCCTCATGATACTTGAGTATTACTGGGGCATATTGAGAGTTATTTTTATTTCAGTTATCATGTGGTTTCTGTGTATGCTTTCAGTTACTCTTATCTTGCCTGATGTCCTGGTTGCACATATTTTCAATTTACAGTAGAGGCTAGCCGGGCTTCAGATCACAGGTGTGTATGGAAGTGTGTAATAAAATGTGCATAGAGTGTGTATATATGTGAAGTCTATTAATTTTTGGAGGTATCTAATAGGAAACTAGTTAAATGGATTCTCATCAGATAGCACTGTTTAAAATACTTGGCTAAAGTCACACTTTAAGAGGGATGTTTTTGGTGAAGTTAGCATTTGAAGTTAGAGCATGAAAATGGAATACATTTGTAAAACAATTTTGACTAAGGTATGCAAAAGATAGTACCTCAAATATTTATTATTATTTTAAATAATAATGTTTGTTTTTAGAATGGTAATGTATACATGCAGATTTGGAAAAGCAGATGCCATTTGCTTATGTTCTTTGATTTATAACTGATTGCTCTCTGCTGTGACATGCAGTTGAAATAAAAAGTAATAAGGTAGAAGGACTTATTTAACAGCATAATCAACAGATGTCATACATGTTCTACAGTATCTGCATCTGTGTGAGTTCCATCACAAGATGAGAGGGGAAAGAAGGGGACTGGGAAGAAAACAGGACAGGAGGTGGAGTTCACGAACAGCTAGCCAGCTGAGGAGGCAGAGAAAGTCAGTCACACTCTTCAACTGTCTTTTTGTTTTACTGGCTTCCTTAGTGGGCCCACCAAAAATACAGAGATCTTAAATTCCTTACTGACAGATGACTTAAAACACGTGTGATTTATTTGAGAGTACTGCATAACTGTTCTCTCTTTTGAAGCTGGTACTGCTGAGTGATTAGACTGCGGTACCAGGAAATGAAAAATATCCATATATTTGGATCTGAATGATGGCAGGATATGAATGAGGCATGGTGAAGAAGTCCCTTTAGATTTTACTTTTTTTATCCTTCAAGAATTTGATCTTTAGAGAAAAAATAACTTGGATGAGACGATGAATAAGTTGATGGCTACAGCTGCACAGGGAAGAATCTTCAGGTTGTAGTTCTTTCACATCCGCCTGACCAGCTCATCTTCCCGCCTGCATCATGGCTCTCTGAAGGCATATCTAAATGTTATCAGCAGCCACAAGTAGAAGAGCTCTCACCAACTTTGTTCTGCGTCTTTCTCTATTGCAATAGAGGAAGGGAAGCCTGCAGCTGCTATATCCAAACACACCAGCAAGGGAACAGGGCCTTCCCACTGAAAACAACACCGCAGATGTGCAGATTTCGTTTTATGAGGATACTGGCTTAGCTTGCTGTTACCATTCTATCACATAACAAATGATAGCGCTTCAGGAGACTATTTAAGATGCTGTGTTATAATAAAGCAAGATTCAGTGCTTTCGGGTGACTCAGCTTGTAATGACGCTGTATATGCTCTCCTTTTCTGTTGTGACAGCATTAGTCTTTGCACCTCTTGGGGAAAACTAATAAAATTCACCAGAAAGTAATCTAAGCCCTTTAAATTTTAACTTGAGTGAGCCTGTGTTCTCAGAAAGGATGATAATTAATATATGTAGCTACTCATTTCCTCCTCGTCTAGTACTGTGTGTCTTTAGTCAGCCTTTTGGCTAAGCTTTCTTATTAAATATTTGAATTTGAGTTTGCAAACAGGAATGCAGACTTTTTCTGTCACACAAAATATTACTAGCAATTGAAGATCACAATTGGAGTATGGGAAATATCTACAGGTTTCTTTTGTTTTCTTTTTTTGTGTTTTGTATTGTGAGTACTTTTGCCCAGAATTGTTGATAAAGAGATATTTCAAAGGTTAAGCTACTAAATTTGATGTTTAAATGGGTAGCTGAAGTCATGCAAATGTATGGCCTGATTTTNTTTTTTTTTTTTTTAGTATTTTTTTCCCAGACTTTCTGAGCGTGTTGTCTTCATTCCAGCGATGTTTGGTGATGCTCAGCATCTTGGGAAAATTGTTTTCTAATAATTATGTTTTAAACACTGAAATAAATGAATATTTTTTCAGGCTTACTCCATATCAAAAATGGTGTTATTTAATGTAAAATTGCTGTGGGCACCTGGCAGCCGAGGCTTATCAAAAACATGTCCATGGCTTTTTTTGGGTTGGCTAACCATAAGTAATAAAGAATTAGACTATTACTTGAGCCTTTGTAAAATTTTCATTGCATCTTAAATATCTTGTCAGTTATAATTGAGGGAAGAAGTTTCTTCTGAGGTAGCTGAGGAAATCAGCTTTGTCTTGTTAAGTTTGATGATTAGCTGAAGTCATTCAGACTTTGAAATTTTAATTTCCTATCGAAATGTTAATAATGGTGTGCTTGAGTCATAATGTCATTAAATCTAATTCCAGACGACATTACTCTTAGGAAAATGAGTAAAGTAAATAATGCATACTGAAGTAAGGTCTGCCACTGCTGTCTAAAAAGCAGGTGACAAATGCAGGTGACAAAGGCAGGTGGTGGTGGTTTTTGTTTGCTTCTCTTACCTCTTATGCAAGAGGGAAGGGGCTCATCTGTGTTCTCTTGCATTGAAAAAGCTTGCTCCCAGTAATCTTTCTGGATGTTTCACTCAGCTACATGAAATGCAGTGTTTGGCTACAAGTTTCCCACTAGGCAAGGAATGCCACTTGGCATAGATGAGAGAGTCTAGGACATAGCTCCCTTTGCTTCTGAATGTGTGAGGATTAGAGTAGTTTACCAGTGACTGGACTTTTGCCAGGCTTCTGTGAAGGACCTACAGTTGATGAGTGAAACATGTTATGTATTTAAGATAAACGGTAGATGTCTTCCAGTGAAGTATTCCAGTATATTCTGTGAAATCAAGACCACAAATTAAGGTATGAGTCTTTAGAAAATAAGTGAAGAGGGCAAAACAATAGCAAAGAAGAAGTAAAATGCCCTTTTATATATTTTAATACAAAACCTGTTCATTAGTGTTCGTATGTTGTTTCATATTAGCTGTAATCGGGAACTTGAACCCTTGTGAAGAAAATATATTGGGAATTATTTTGAGGAAATATGTGATTATGACTGATGGGTGATTCAAAATATGTTCATAGCAATCTTTTTTCTCCTCTGTGTGAAATGATAAAGAGATGGTTGATAGTGCAGGCTACTGAAATTCTTGAATATGCAGACTTAGTGATTTTACAGATATTTCAGCTGTATACTAGTATAATTTACAGTAGCATCCTCTGTTAGTGTACCAATGTGATGAATGGGAAAATTGGGAAATAATGGTTGCATTATTTTGAATTGTTGAATAGACCAATACTGGAAAATCATTTTATATTTTACTTAATATGTGATCTGAGAAGGTTGAGTTCCTACAAAATGCCAACTGTTTATTTATGTTCTTTTTGTGACGTAGATTGTTAGACTTGGTGTGTAAACAACTTTTTTATTATTTCATATTCTGTCAAAAGTTCTTTTGGAAAAAATTAGTCAAGTTCTGTTTTACCTCTCAGTCCTTATTTTTTTAAATTACTAGTGATAACTTTTTACTTAGATGAAAGACGTACTGTATAGAACTAATAGGAGATATTTTTTCCTTGCAACCAAAATTCTTCTTTGCTGTGTACTTAATTAAATCTTTTCTTTTTAGTAGGTGCCAGAAAAAAACAGGATATATGGTGTAATATATTACCATTAGCAAAAACACAGGACTGTAAATTTGCACTTTTTAAATCAGCTTTATTTTCTGGTGGGTCATGTCATCAGGCATTATACCTTTTAATCCCTTTTTAATATTTTCACTGACAGGTTCAACTCTTGTATGCTTGAGCAAGCTTTGGATGGCAATTACACTTGTATAGATCAGTAGCTGCTCATAATTTTCATAGTGGTGTCATCAACATCACCTTGTTGGGACTGGGTCTAGAGATTTGTAAAGCTTGTTTACCGTGCATAGGTTTAAAACATTTTCAGGTTTACTGGAGGGAAACCTGTAATAATGGCTTTGTTCTACAGGGTAACCTTGACCACTTTTTGCCACAGATGTTTTTATTTTCCAGAAGTTCCTTTTTTATTCCTTTTTATTGTTATGTAATTTTATGTTACAACATGGCAGTATTTTGTTACTGATTGATGGTGAGATGACATCAGAACATACAGTTGGATAGTATGTCAGCTTTTATTCTTATAATTCTTACAGAAGTAACAATGTAAATGCAAATTGCAACTTTTTCAGGATAGGAGTATAGCATATCTAGGTGTCTGGTGGTTCACTGGATTTATAATAATATTTTCCCTTTTGTGAGGCAATGATTTTGAATAGATGATTAAAAGTCAAAGGGCTCTAGTTTAAAAACAGGTATGTGTGATTTACCTTATGAAACTGAAAATATTTGCAAAATATTTTGAATTCTCGTAAGAGGGAGCAAAGGTTATTAGCATGCTAAAGCCTAAATATTGCTTCTTACTAAATTTGAATAAAATACTATAAAAATGCAAAAATATCTCGTTGACCTCTTATTTTCTTAGTTCTAGGATAGTTTTTCTTATTTGCATGTGAATAGCAGCAAAGTGTATGTTTTAATAATGTTTTCTGCTGAGACTTCGAGTGTGTGTAGTTTTGTAGTTAGTTTAGAAAAATAGTAGAACTCTTCCAGCGTTTCTTTAAAAGTAGATTTTGCTACTAACAAATCTTTGTTGCGATCTCATGTCTCACTATGCCAATGTTTTTTAACAATCTAGTTTATTTAACCAAATTTTAAAAACCCTGCATGTTGTCAGACATATAAAATGAGTAGACCATATTAATTTTTGTATATTTATGGGAATTGAGGACAAATTCTTGGGTTGTTATACAAAAATTAAAATATAATCCTTTCTCTACGTGGTTGATCTATGCATGCATTAGGTAGGGCATAGTGATAGGTGCAATAAACAATTTTGAGATAAATTGGGAGGATAAAGGATACTTATCCATTTTAAGTCATATCTTGAATCAACCAAAGAAACGGTGCTTAGAATGGAGAAATATAATGGAAATTTGTATATACATGCTTTGGGCTTGATCAGGGGTAGGCAGATTTTGATTTTCAAGGTTTAGTCCATCTTTGAGAAGCTGCACATACTTCAGCTTACACGAGTTATATTCTTTCAACAAAGGTGACTTCTAGCAGAGCAGAAGAGGAAAAAGTTTAATGGAAACTTTGTTTTCTTCCTTTGGAAATTGAAATGCAGACATCATGGAGAAAAAGATCTCTGATTGCTAAATCTTCTAATGAATATTTTTGCTTTAGCAAGAGTAGTCCAAGATTTAGAATAGTTCTAGAAACATGATCTGATTAAATAGTTCAAGTTTTGGTAGATGCTGTTGTCTAAAACCAGCAATATTGCTGTTGCGAGTTTGGAAGTGAGCATACATAGTATATACTTTGTTTGAAGAGAGAGGACTTACCTCTTTTCTTAATGAAGAATTTTGTACATGGGTAATTGTTCAGCAGGACTGAATGCTGACCTCTGCTGGCATTGAATATATAAGCAAACTGTTATGTAGGGAAGGTATTAAATAAAATGAGCTTGGGAAAGGAGCAAAACCTGCTGGCTTGTGTGCAGGGGCCCGGACAAAATGGTGGTTCTGCCCTTTGAGAATCTTCTTCCACTGGCCTGTTCAGGTAGATAAAACCAGACCATGCTGGGGAAATAAGCTAAATATTTGGTTTTGTTCTTATACATGGACATCTCTTATATGCTGTTTACTATTCAAACTCGTCTTTGAGTTTAGGTTTTTGTCTCTTGAATTATATCCCTACAGCCTTTGTTTTTTTGAATCTAATTCACAGATTACAGATTAAGTCATTCAAATTCATTAGACAGAATTTATGTTTAGAGCTCCCTTATAAAGTAGCACAATAGTATTACTTTTACATTGCAGAACTTAGAGGCAACAATACCAAAATTATGCTTTGGGTGTCTGAGTGGAAATGCCTCTTTTCCTGGTTTTTTGAAGAGGTTAGCATTTTGGTTTAGAGCTTTGCAGCACACTAGAGTGACATCCACTTGCAGTTACTGAGGTCACAGTGTGTCTGGGAAGCAGATCCAGAATTTCTGAGTTTTACAGACAGAAAAATGAGAAACAATGTGACCTACCTGCTTGGTGTAGTAACCTTCTGAGAATTGCAGGTGTTGGGTGGCCAAAGCTCCAGTGTCCATCTGGCAGCTGAGTGCATTTCTCAGTTGCTGTGTTGGTTACTGTGTTGGATATTGCAATTACCAGTGTTACTTCAGTTTTGGAAAGAAAACTCAAATGGAAAGGATTGATTTCATTCCTTCAGGATGTGTTGAAAGAGCCAAGCTGAACAGGTAAGCCAGTGAAGTGTTATGCTGTCAGTGAAGGGGACAAGTCCAGCATCCCTGCTCCCAATATATCACCATCTCCGTAAGTTCCTGTCCCTGCCTGACTTCTGCAAATCAGATAAACACACTAATATGGCAGAAAACAATACAGCTTTTTCTTCTATTTTAGTTTGCTGTGCCATGTTGCTAAGTTTAATTGGCTTATTGAAGTACACAGTAAGCACCTGTGCTGAGAGAAATTAACTACAAGAGGGAAAACACGCATGAGAAAATAATACCTAATTACTCCTACACCAAATGCTTAACATCTTGTGCAGCCATAGTCTTGGTACCAATCTTTGGTAGATTGACGCTCTCTGACTTTGCTGTGAGAAGATGACGTATGCCTGTTCCCAGTCATAGCTTTTTCACTTGCTAAAAATTAATGTTAAATTCTGAGATTTGTGGATTCTAGAGTAGTTCTGGAGGAAACATGCTTTAATTTAAAAATATTTCTTAATTGCAACATTCATGCTCATTTTAACACTCAGGAGCCTTACCTGTTCCTCCCTTTCCTCCAGGCCTAAAACCAGGACTCTTTAAGTTCTCATGCATTAATGACTTAATACATCTCCAACTGCACTGGACATGCTGCTCTCAGGATATACAGTCATGCTTCCTCTTGGTCTTGTGGTTGTGCAGCCATGGAGCGAGCACACATCCAAGCTGTCCCTTTCCTCGCACCCTGTTTTCAGGTGCATAAGCTGATCGAACCTGTGAGAACAGGGCCAGAGGGCAGGTAGAGCTGAAGATGGTAGTGAGCAGGCAGTCGTTTTCAGAAACAATGAGCTGTTTACATCAGCTGGTACATATGAACTAAAGGGCTTCTCAACAGGTTTCCTGTCTTCAGTCTGGATGCTGCTCATCCACTCATCTCCTTGATTGCTTGCATTGTGTTGGCAGCATCAGACCAGAAGCTGAGAGCAAGAGACACAGCTTTCCTTTTCCAGGATCCTGCATTTACAGGGTAGGCGTCATAGCCTGAGCATTTGGAAAGCACAACTGGGACAGAAATCTTACATGTGTTTGGAGGTCCATGAGAATACCAATAGAAGAATCTTTCACCCAGGATTATCTTCCTGTTATTTTAATTGGAAAACTTGAAAATGCCATTACTGCTTAGTGCAATGGTAAAGTTGTTATAATTCAAAAAATCTAACCAAAGATTTTTTTTTTTTTCTCAAAACAGGGAAATAACTGAAGACATTCTGTCAGTCTTTCCCACCCTTTCCCATCAGCTGGTGACCTTACTTCTGACATAGAAAAGATTTCAGCCTTCAATTGTTAAAATCAGTCAGGACTCTTAAGTGACAGAAAACGGCATTTTTCAATGGTAGATATTTTTATTAACAATAAATAATGCTACTTGAGCAGCTTATAAAAAAGCAGATGTAAAAGTGTGCTGCTTCAGCTTCAAACTGTACAAAGCATTACTTGTATTTTGATTTTTTGAGATGTTTATCTGAAATCGAGTTGAAACAGTGGTCCTGAAAGTCTCTCCTTCAAAAAACTTACTTGAGCAGTTGTGTCAGTATACACTTTTGGTCATCTAAATTTAAAACAAGACTTTTGCTAAGAAGGTCAATGTAACTACTTTCCTTTTGATCTTACATCCTTGTGGGTGCCTGGGTAGTTCTGTAGGAAAAGTTTCACTGAATGAGTCAGTGCACTGAGTCATAGGCAGCATGAAGCCTGCAGTGCTGTAGACTAACTAATTGGTAACAGTCTCAAATGTAATTAAAGCACAGTTGTCAGCTCTGTGTTACTGATTGACATCCCACTGAAGTATTTTGGTTTTAGCAACCTAGATTAATTGTTCTTTGCTGTTAAAATTTGTGTGGTTTAAGATCTCGTTTCTGTTGAATAGACCTGCCATTGCCATTATCTTTTACTATCCTCTCTATGATTTTTATAGTACTCAGTTTGAATTTTTTCCATGTATTAGATCACATATTCAGGAGTTATGCTTTTTCCCATGCTTGTTTTCCATGCCTGCCCTACAGATATTTAGAGTCTTTTGATGACTTTTTAAAGTCTTCTTTGTTAAGAACTGTCCTATTAGTACTGTTTAATGTTTTTTCACTATTCCTAAACTCTTTAAAGCATCATTCAAAACTTCTTAAAAATCAAACTTAAAAATATTTTTTTGTGTTGACTTGCAGATAACAATTCCAGATTTGCTAGTTTTCACTTCTGATGTTCATCTTGTGTTGGGCCCTGTTTTATAATAAGGAATGGCTTTTCTTTCTCCCAGTGTGTGCCCACTATCTCCAGGTGATGGCAGTGGTTTCCAATATCATTGGAGCCTTTCTTTCTCCCGTTCTTAGTTCCTTAGTGTGTGTGTTTCTTACCATCATGCAGCTTGAGGAAGTGAAGGGCTGTATGGGGGACATGAAAGAACAGGACATGTCTTGTGGCTGTCTCTTTCATTAAGGAAAATAATAAAACAACCTTAAGGTGTTGGGAAGAAAGCAAGGTTTGATTTTTTTTTTTTTTTTTTTTTTTTTTTTTTGGTAATTTGCATTAAAGAAAACAAGCCTTGCTGGCTTTGTGCAGGACTCCTGCTTGTTCCCACTGAGAACAGAGGAGTGAAAACATGAAGGGATGGTTGCAACTGAGTTTCTTATTTCTAAAAACCTCTGAGACAGTAATTTTGAGCTTTGAGAAAGGTCTATGCTTCTTCCATATGTGATGAATACTGAAGCTGGGATGGTGAACAAATGTCTTTTTAGAGATTGGAGGAGGTAGAAGATCTTTTGATTATATATTCTTTTTCTCTTGAACAATTTTTCTTCTCACTGAAGATCTAAAGATACTGCTAAATCATGAGACCATCAGTAATACAGCACCGGTACACATCAGGAGCATATCTGGCCAGGTGTCCAGTCTCTGGCAGTGTCCAACAGCAGTTGCTAATGGAAACCTAAAAGAAAGGGAAGGAAGAGAATGATTATTTTTTACCATGTAGTACCTTCACCTGACTACAGTAGTTTAAGGATGTCCTTGCAGGGGGAAAGTTGAGGGTTGTATTTGTATAATATCATCAGCATTGTGTTTTTTGAAGTTTGATCTCTCTAAAATGTTAAATACTAGATCTCTCCCCACAACGTAATTCATAGTTTCAATATTTGCATGAAAGGCACTTTTTTATTTGTTCTAACTTGATGCTTGATAATATCATCAAGTTCCCTGAGCTCTTGTATTTTGAGATAAGTGAATCATACCATCTGCTACAGCTGTATAAAAACAATGTTAATAGTCCTCCACAGAAAACTGCTGGAGCCTCTGGATGTTTTATTGGACCAGAGAGATGTGTCCTAAGGGAATCCTTTCCCACATTTTCTATTTTCTTGTCCTCATCTAAGCCTAGTTTCATATAAAGCAGCAGTGATAGAAGGTGTTCTGTTCTCTCCTGAAATGATCAGTTGGTTCTGAAATTTGTTCTTTGAATGTGATTTTATTGTTTTTCTGGATTGTAGATTTCCCTCATATCAACTTTCCCCTAGAGTGCAAGGCTTACTGATGCAGTTCCTTTTCAGCCTCCCTCCTTTCTAAAGGATTTCCTCCTTCATGCATTTTTCCTTTGTTGTCTTTATCTTGGTTTTATCTGGTTCTGCTTCTATTTTGACAGTTTTTATGTTTCCCCAGTTGTACTCTTATTCTGCATCAAAGTGTTTATTATTTTGGTTTTGCATGTTATCTAAATTTTAAAAACTAAATTTTTAGATAAGTTTGTGGCTATTAACCTTTAGATGTAGATGTTTTTTTTATTTCATAAGTTTGTGAAGATCCTTGTATGTTTTGAATATGGTCACCAAAATGGTATTTATCCTAGAGACTGGCAATCAAATTAGTTCTTAAAGAGTAAAAGGCAGCATATTTCAAAGCATCTTTTTCAATTTGAAGGAAGCAGTAAAAGTTTAAGCAAAGCTTTCAGCTACCTTATAGTCACTGAGGAGAATAAAGCTCTACTTGGAAGTATTCAGTTTCTAGATAAAATAAAATCAGGTAAGTTTAGCTGAAATGGAAGATTTTTTTTTCTTGCTCTGTGCAGGAGATTTAAGAAAAGATTTCTGTGGTGGAGACTTGTAGTTTGGATTTTAAATTTAGTGATTTGGGAACTGTTGTATTATGGTTTGTACAGTAGTACAAGCTACAGCAGAAGTTTTGGTGATAAAATTGAGTGATGTGATTACTTTGTAAAATATTATTCATATAATCCTGGTTATAGAATTAAAAGTGGTGATAGTTTCATATTTGTTCTCATTCCATTTCTCACAAACCATTAGCACATATATTTTTTGTGTTTTAGCACTTCAAAATTCTTTGGATTAGGTTATTGCTTGGCAGAATCAGTCTGTTCTAAGTTGGAGTACTGAAGATGAAGAAATAAGATTTCTCACCTGTTAATAGGATTTTTGTATCTCCGTTCAAAAGCCTGGGAAATCTCACCAGCAGTGGGATTGTCATTTGCTTAGGCAGAAGGACTTTTCAAGAATGTTTACATACACTAATTAATAAATCATGCCTTTTGAATTGTGTGGGACAATGCTTTCTTCATAACACAAGCAAATAATTAATGGTGATAATATTATTTAGTAGAACACTTAAATATTTAGAGGTGGTCTTGTGTTTACATTGATATATTGCATGTTACAGCCAATAGGTTTGCCTTGTTGTGGTAGATGGATTACTTTTACAAATGTTGCACAAAATTTCTACCCAATTAGTTTGTTCTTCCAGGTAGGAAAGGAAAAAATTAAAGTCATTAAGTGGAATCAGTAGCACCAGTCCTGGAAGTATTTGTTAGTCTTTTATCTGCTGGTAGAGAGAATAATTAGAGACTTAAGATTTCATTTCAGCAAAGGTTACAAAAAATTCTGTCTTGTTGACCTGTCTCTGAGTGGGAAAGACTAAGTGCTCAGAACCTGATGGAAGTGGCATTTAGAAAATCCAGAAGATAAATTTTAACACCTACTAAGGCATGAAACAATTAAGGTACCAATTTTAGAATAGTTTCAAAGGCTGTAATAGTTAAAGTAATTTAACAAATAGTCTAGTAAGTACACTTGGAAACATATTCTTAATCCTGTGGTTTTTATGGTTCTGTAGAGAATTTTCTTATACAGTTTAGGAATGTCATTATTTTTGCTCAGCAATTCAGGTTGCTTGTTTTCTGTTTGAGTAGACAATTAAAATACATACATACGAAATGCAAAAGAGTGGAATACAAAGGTCAGGTTATCAAAAATAACTATGAAATTATTTTTTTTTAAGCAAATATTAAAAGTTGTATAAAATGGTGATCCTTACCAAAAGCAGTGTATACCTGTAGCGTTTTTTTAGGAGCAAGAGCTCACAGTTGCTAGTTGCCATATCAAGCTAAGTTTAAAAGTATTGCCCTGGTTCCGGCCAGAACAGGGTTAATTTTTGCAGTAGCTGGGAAGAAGCATGTCTAGGACATGGAGGTTATGTTATACCACCTCTTGTCATTGTTGGGGCCAGGTGGAAGGGACTCTCTTCTGGGCAGAAGGGGTTCCTTTGAGTTGAGAAAGTATGGTGGAGGAAGCCATCTGGTATTGTCTATTATTAGGAATATTTGTCCACGTAAAGAATTTATTATACCTTTTGTTATTAATATTGTTGCTGTTAATGTTTGTTTTCTTATCTCATTGCTGTTTCCAGTAAATTGTTCTTGCCGCAAACTGTGATCTTCACCTCTTGTGCCTTCAATTCTCAATTCCATCCTGCTGCAGCAGGGAGGAGAGGGGAAAAGAGAGCGAGAGAGAGTGACGTGGTTTTGGAGAATCTTGGTGTGGGTACTGAATTTGGGAGTACCATTCTTAAGCCATGACGGCTGTATTTGGCACCCAGTCTGGGTCACAGAGGGTTGAGGTAACAGCAGATCTACCCAGAGGCGGTTGGAAACAACTTTGATCTAATTATTTGCTGTACTAGGTCTGGAGCCACTGGTCACAGTGTTGTGTGGTCTGTTCATGTGGGTGTGGTACCTAAGCCTGTAAATCTTTCCATATATGTAGTATGTGCCCATCATGGTGCTCTTTTTCAGAGCAGGGAGAGGGATATTTTTGGTCACATTAGTCTGCTAAAAAGTTTTGATTCAAATATCTGTTGCAATCTGGGTTTTCAGTATCTGAATTTTATTCATAATTTAGTGGTAATTAGCATTTCTATGGTGTGTGGGTTTTTTTTCTGTTTCTGTGTGTTTGCATTATGTCTAGAGATGTCCCTTTTTTACTGTTTATATTCTTAGTTTCAAAGATATAAAATGCCTGTACATCTTGACCAGAATAGTTGGAGAATGTATTTGTGCTTACCTGTTAGTTAAGGGTCTAACTGGTCTGTTCCACACATGATACTTAATTTTGCAATACCTGTGTAAGTGCAGTCTCTTCATCAAAGCGAGACATGTTTTCTGTGTTACTGTAGTGTGGACATTTGCAGTCTTTGTTCTTATACAAGTTTCAGAATCGGGTAATTTCCCTGTTTTCTTTAACAGAAGCTTTATCAAATTGCTTGGATTTTCTAGGTCTTTATAGGTTCATATCCTGCAAGGTGACAGGCTAGTTTTTTTAGCTGAAGTACAGTATCTGTTGGATAGAGTAGGGTGAAATTCTCTCCACCTTTTTGGCTGAGCTGTTTTCATGCAGATCCTTAAGAATAAAATTTATGATCACTGATGCTGTCAAAAGTAATTAGCAGAATCTGGGGTGATAAGGGTTATAGATTTTTTGGTAATGGGATGTGACCTCTTAAGAAGAATTGCCAGTAATAATTCCCTGTAGTGTAGATGTGCATGTGACACTGACAAGCTTCTCTCCCATGTTGCATCCTGTAAAGAATGCTGATAGTGAGACTTGATCCAGTTTTCATACCTGATATCCTCTGGCTTTTTTCGTTTTAAACCTGAGCAACAGGAACATAGCAACAGGAAACAGGTCCTCTAGTCTTTATGCCAATTTTTGAATTAAATGTTATTTAATGGTTTCTGGAGAAAATGTCTGTAGTGCAGGCATCATATTAAAATTAACCTTCAGACTATTTCCTGTTGTTTGTACTTAAGTTTTTTTTAGGAATCAGAATGGGATTAGAGCATAGAGAAAACCTGCTCTTTTTGAAGTAGGTTATTTTTAGTGGAATTAAAAAATCTTGCACAGTTATTTTTTGCCAAAGGCTTGGAAGAGAAAATGCTGATTAACAGGGTCAGCTGAAGTTTCAGTAATGTAAGAGTTTGTCAAAGTGGACTCAATGAAGCATATACTTCAGATCTTCAGATTTTTGTGGACATAGTTCCATTCCTCTGTTTTATATATGTATGTATATATATAAATAAAATTTTTATACGTATATATAAAATATTATACTACCAGGAAGAGTGGACATATACGTTATTTTTACAAAAAATAAATTTAATGTATAAATTGTAGGTCATGACTGCTGTAGTGGCAAACATGACTGTCTTGTGCATTGCTTTCAGAAAAGCTCAAACTGATCTGAGGTACTAGGATTTGTATGTTTTTTATTCTGTGACCATTTACTGAGTTCTAATTTGCCTTTAGACTTTTTCTACTGCACTTAGGTGATTTCTGTGACTTGCCTGTCTCTTCTCTCTGTTTATCAGTAGCACTTGACTTTGCCATTTTTTGGCATGAATTTTGGTACAATTTCTGAACTATTGGTAATTCCAAGTTTTGCTGTCACCCTCCTCTGTAACTGGTATGTTGTCATTTTCTTACTTGCTGCTGAATAAGATATGCAAGATTGTGAATGATTTATCATAGACTTGGACAGAAAAGAAATAATGGTGCTAGGGTTTGCATTACATATAGTGTAATATAGTGTTTTTTAGGATGATGACATGTCTGTGGTATTTAGAGTAGACATTACTATTCTTGAGTGATTCCACTCATTGAAAGAAAATGGAAGACAATTCAGATTGGTCAGCAACACCTCTTATGCGTTCTCATTTGTGTCTTATTTGTATAGGCAGAGTAACTGGATGCATCCACCTGGATGAGGATGTTGTGTGGCTAAACATAGTGTGTATTCAAAACAGAAGAATCCTCCTATCTTAAAATAAGGTTAATAACATAAAGAATTATGTAAGAGTTCATTGGGGAAAAATGTATACCAATCAGATAAACTTGTATTTTTAATCCTGTATCCTGTTTGAACTATTAAATATCTAACATGGCTTAGACCATGCTTAGTGGGTCAGATTCTGCTTGTGGAAGAGACAATTTAAAACTATAATTGCTTTTTAATTTTTCTTGTGCAACTAACTTGTGGATGAAAATACAGGGTAAACCTAACAATTACAAAACTTGCAGACCCATCTGGTTGTACATGTTGATTCCAAGACAGCTAAACACTCTAGGTCTGAAGATAAACACATGTTTAATTGCTTTGCTCTGAGGGAGATGACTGCTTATCTGTAATTACATGGAATTGGTACTGTTATCTGTATGGTCTTTCCTACTCTGTCATGCTCATTTGTTTGATCTTGAGTTAGATAATGGGTTTGTTTGAAAAGAACTGTATTGTATGTGTGTACAGTTCATAAAGCAAGTTAGTTTTGCTAATGGTAATTTGGTCTCTAATAAAGGATCATGGCATACAAGCATCACTATACAAAACTGAGTAAAAGAATTTGTTTGGAGGCAATAAATAATAGACAAAGGGGAGCAAGAAAGTTTGCTGTCTTTATACCCTTCTTGTAGTAAAAGCTGTCTTATTTTCTGTGTATTTGTAGACATTGTTAAAACAGTTTTTTACAGTATGATGTTAAGTATCATTGGGCCTGTTTGTTGTGTTTTCAAGCAATGCTGTTTTAGAACTGGTTGATTAAACTGCTGTGTATATCTAATCTGTGTAATTAAGTTAGATGCAGTTGCTCTATGCTTCTTGTTTCAGCCACTAAGAACTAGCAGAGGTGAGCCAAAACAGCTCCTCCTTGTGTAACATGCTGCCACAGGCAGTACTTTGTTGGTAAACAAAGGGCATTATCAGAAAGTGAAGTTTGGTATGTTGCGTCTTTCCAGCTTTTGGCTTATGAGGGTATCTATACTGTCATGTTGAAATGAAAACAATTAGTTCAACTACTTCAGTGTTAATGTAATTTATTATGTCCTTAATCCGCTTGTTTATTCTTTTTGTAATTAACAGCTGAATATCTTTTTTTTTTAAATAAAACCTCTACTCCAAAAATGTGTGTAATTTAGTCACGCCATTGTATTCTGTGATTTCCACCATGGCGTTCTATACTAAAGTACACAGGTGATAGAACTGAGAATGTTAGTGCCTTCAAAAGGAAGGGACCCTTGTTCAGACTGCAGATTGTACATGCACGTTCTTTTTCACTGACTTATGTCAACACTTTAAAGATATTTTATCACTATGATTACATGCTGCTAAGACTTCTTATACTACCATCGAACCACCTGTAGAGTTTCCCACAAGAGGCTGGGATTTCCTGGTGTTCAATTTTATGCTCTGAAGGGCTAAGTAGGTGCCTTCTCTAATCAATAGATTATATGAAAACTGTATAGTTCTACAAGGTTTTTATGCTCGTTATTTTTGTCGGTGGTGAAGGACATTTTTTCTCAGGGTCTGTATTGTGTTTTGATTGCTGTATTAATGTAATAAAGAGTATAAAAGTAAATTACAAGTCATGCTGTTCTCACTAGGAGTTTGAACTCATATTTGTGGTAGGAAATTAATCTAGTTTTAATTGCCTGTGAGTCTGAAGTATGTTCCTTTTTGTAAAGCTGATATCACATAAATATAAATCAGTAACTGCCTGTTCTTTAATTATGTATTAGTGTATTGTATCTGCATACTAGATGAGAATATGAGCATCTCCAGTTACAGTGTATTGGAGGTCATTAAATCTTCTCTGCTCAATGAAGTTTAGTAGCACTGCATTTCTAAATACTGAAAAATGAACTATGTTGCTACTTGTTTTAGAGTGTGACTGTGTTTAGCTACCGTTAGAGAGTTGCTTTATGAGTAAAGTCATAGGCATTTTTTACAATATGGCAAACTGTTGCTGTAAAATATACTATAAAATTGCTAATTTTTTTTTAGAAAGTAATTGTAAATTATTTTGAGATATTTTAATGTAAAGTAAAAAAGTCAATTATTTGAAAATATTTTTTAGCATTGCATAAATACATGGCTGAATCCTACCATGGTCCAAAAATATTGTATTAATTTTTTAAAAAGAGGACTAATGTAACCTGCATTCTTGGTAGCAGTGTCTCTTCCCTTGCCATTTTACACGTGATCTTGCCAAGGACAAACATGGTGGTCTTCTCTGAATTCGTACTATGACAAAGACTTCAATTACTTGATAACTTTCTTATGAAATGGGACTTCTGTTGCACGCTTCAAAGAAAACATGCTACTTCATGATATTTGGGGGCTAACTTTTTCAAAAAGATCACAAATTCCGTGTTACTTAGGGTTTCTGCATGTATAATTAAAAATTTCACCTTTGGATGGTGAGGTTCAGAAGCTTACTTTTAATATGTTCACATATGAGTTACAAAGAATGAAATTAAGTAGAGAGAGAAGGAGAGAAGAGAATTTGCTGAGTTGGTTACTGGGGAAAAAACTTAATAAGCTTATTGCATGAATAATGTTAAAACCAAATTGGAGATTATTCCCAGATGACTGCCTTTTGACTCTCTCTTGTAGAACAATAATGTATTTGAAATTTATTTGAAAATCTGTTGTGTAGGTTTTTAATTTTTTTTTAATAGCCATTACTTGATCAGTAGGGAATGTTAAGTGAAATAATATTACTAAGAGAAAACTGTTTAAAATGTTTGGATGAGTAGATTTTTTGATGTTGACAATAAGTTACTCTTAACAGCAATTTTCATTCATATTGTAGTGTGTTGGTAGCTTTGTACAACTTATGATCTTGGATTTACACTTCAGCCAAAGATGAGCAATGAAGATACATAACTTTTCAAGGAGATTTATTCTTCTGGAGAGTGCAATGGATTTTGGCTGAATTTTTTTGTTTGTTTGTGATTTCTTTTTTTTTTTTTTAATTGGTTGGGTTTTATTTCAGCACTCTGGTATGCTCAAAATAAATTGAGCATATATTTGCAATGTTATTTTCATAAAAATCTACAATTAGAAGAAAGAACTGTTATCAATAAGTATTATTTATAATATTACAAAGATAATTTTTAGCTATTGACAGGAGAATATTTGTGCGATTTCTATGCACTGTGGGGTTTTAAGCATGTTACTCTGATCAGAGTTGTAAACTGAGTCCAGCCATGAACTTCAGTTGACAGAAAAAAGACTCCATATGTCTTTCAGACGAAAAGTGATCCTACTTCCATTAGTCTCTTTTAAATAGATTGTTTGTTACCATAATAAGATGTTCCAAAGTCAACACCGACCTTTTGGATTGTTCTGTGTAACTGAGCTGGTGTAAGTGACTTTACCTGTGTGTGACTTTGCACTGGCGCTACAATTAATAGGTTTGGGTTTTTTTTTTTGTTTGTAAATATTCATTTATATAAGTTTTTAAAGAAGTGCTTTTTATTTTTATTCTTACATAAATATGTTCACAGTGACCTATGGGAAATGGTTCAAAGTTCCTTTTGTACTACATTCTTTTATTTGCTGCACATAATGACCATTGTAGTTTGTTCAGAAATAATTGTAAGCAACTTAAAATGCAAAATAATGCCTGAAATAAACTCTATGTAAGGAGATTTGCAATTATTTCCTTTTTATCTCTGACAAAGTTATACCTTAAAAGTGCCCTTTAAATTATTGCACAATTAAAATTAGGCTTCGTGTTGGTTATTATCTTTTTCTGGAGTCTGTTGTTCAGAACATGTGTTAAGAAAAGACAGTCCTAAATTTCTTTTTTCTTTTCTGGTATATTTGGTTATGATCTGTCCAAACTGCTCCAAGACATGTGGTTTCAAAAGTGATAATCTGCAGAACAAAGATTTTCTACATGTATCTCATGTAATATCTTTTAGACTTATTTGTTTTGCTGTACTTTGCAAAAGCTGATCTTAAAATTTCTTTGAAAAAGCTCACAGTCCATGTAAGAAAGAAGACGAAGTGGTGAAATGGTGATTGTCTGCTTTAGTGTGACGTTATTGACAGAATTATATCTAGTGCATGTATTGTGCTGTAAGAAATGCAAATGTTGACTACATGGTAAGTGTTTAGGAGAAATTTCTTTTTCTTTAATGTAAAAAACTTGCCTTTTCAATTACTGTTTTCAGTATATCTAAACAATACTTTTAACATGTTTTTCATGTCAGAGACCTCTAGGGCATAATCTCTACTTACATCATTTGATTCAGAATCAACTGTTTCTGGAAATCTTGATTGTAGGCTTGAATTGTGCATGCTGAGGAGGTGACCTGGAGAAAGAGGGTAGGAGAAAAGTGCTGTTTATTCTGTTGGTGAACAGTTTCAGCAGCAAGTGAGGGTTAGATCAGATATTAAGGTGAAAACACATAAACCTGACACTTTTGCTTTCTTTTAAAATACTTCGCTATGGAACAGGTTTTTTTCCTTTCATTCAATTTCTTATGAAAACATCTGCATTAGAGCATAACATAATCTCAGAATATTATATTTTCTGTTAATTGAAACCCATTTTCTGTAGCAGGTATGTGGTTTTGGTAGTGTGAGAATGCTTTATATCACATTGGTCCCAGAAATAGCTTTACAGCTTGTTAATATAGAAAGCTAGCAGTATCGTTACATAGTATTTAAAGTTACTGAGCACCATTATTTTAGTGTTCATTGGTGTGCAAGTGCTGAACTGAGATATATGTATAATCTCCTTGTGCATTAAAAAATAGTATTAACAAAGAAAATAATAATGTTTTTCTGTTCCTAAAGTTATCAGGTAGTATATATCAGGTAGCACGTTGCAACGTGGGAAGTTTTTTCCTGAAAACATTTTTATTTCTCTGTCCACTTGGACAATTATCTTAAGATTAAAGCACTTCAATATCTTCATAGATTCCTATTTTTTAAGGTGCATCATGGTAAATTCAAAGCATTTTGATGAAGTAATACAGAAGTGGAATTAAAGAAAAACCTCAACAATATACAAATCCTTGTACCTTTTGGCTGTATCCCAAAGAATATCAGAATAGCAGTTAGAAAGGCCTGAATGAAATGTTACTAACTTAATTTGGGTGTTATGGATTTCAAAGCAACAGGATCCCTTTTTCTTGTCTTCTGCCATATAGACCAGATGCATTTTAGGATGAAAAATCTTTGCTCATGCACTGAAGTGCATGGTCTTCTGTTGAAATTCAGAAAGCTAGTTGGAATAGCATAGGGTATATTATTTATTGCCATTAATTACTGCTAGCTGGGAAGAACGAGGCAGCAAACCAGAGCAGTTCTAAGTTGATAAGGTTGGTTTTTTAAGCACTAACTTTTTTAAAAAAAAGTTCTTTGTGCTGTTAAGATTTTGTATATGTGTGTGAATTTATGCATGCACTAGCTGTGTTCTTATTGATAACCTGGTGGGGTCAGAACTGGTATATTTTCTCCCAGAGGTTTCCCTTCAATCTCCATGTAAACCAGTCGTAACATTTGTAATTCTGCAAGGAGACTGGATGTCTAGTGAGTTGTGGTTTTGGGAAGGTTGCCTTCTTAAGGCGGTGTTTGCCACTGCGTCTTACCAGATGTCTGTTAAGGATTTTGGGTATTCTATGTCTGGCCTGTTGGATGGAATAGGATTGGAAGTCTGTTTCGTGGTTCCCTGCAGTATAAGTTCTGTTCCATGTTGTTTTTTAACAGAATCCCTGTATTTAGATGATTGGAAGAAAATAAGTTGAAGTTTGGGTGTGTTTTTTCCTTCCTCTTAGATGGAAAAGATTATAGATTTAATTTGTCCTTCTGATTAATTTTCTCTCTGTGTTTATTGAAACTATAGGTTCAGTGAGGTTGGTTTTAACAGAGGCCAGTACTGAACGTTAATTTTCAATTTTGAACTTTGCAGAAGGAAAGTAAAATACTAAGGAACTGAGAAGAGACTGCCTCTTCTCACAGTGGACCTTAAAATATGTGCCCAAAGAATAGTCTGTGTGCTTTGTTCAAGAAGCATTGACACCAGTAACTATTTTTAAAATGTCTCTATTCATACCTTTGCAGTGATTAGTTGTGGAAGATGCGGTAATAAAAGGACACAGCAGATCAACTATTTCTTGGGAAAAAAAAAAAAAAATCACTGCTAGATTCCTATAGAATTTGTTGTCACCGCTCCCCACTTCAATTCAGCTTGTTGTTCTACTTAGTGTATATTAAATAGCTGAGTGTCTTAAAGTAGTAAGCTGTAGAAAATTCAAGGTATTTGAACAAGAGGTCAGATATACTTTATTGCACTTAGGGTTGATATTTGAAAAATAAAACAGTGGAAAACAAGTTGTGTTGTGACAATGAACGATTTCTGTTGTGAATAACAAGGAAATTCAGACAAGTTTAGAGAACATGACTCATTGTAGAAACACCAGAAGAATGAAGTAGCAAAAAGCATCTTGCAATGTGTTGATTATTTTGTTCATGATATTACTTTTCTGTTCTCAGGATTTTTTTTCCACAAAGAGATGGAATAGATACAAATAAAATAGGAATAAGTACCATCCTAGTAGTTTGACCTTCTTTGCATTTACAAGCAAACACTAGCTCTCATTTCAAGTATGAAAACTCTTATTGTGAACAGTGTTGGCTTGTCATCCCACTGAGAAAGATCAGTAAAGCAGAGAGAAGCGCTGTGACCCAGCTTTGATTGGCTTGGAATACACTAGTTGATGGTGGCTTTAATACTGTAGAAATATGTCATTGCTCTCATAAGTAACAATTCAGTTTTGTGAACTTATTTTTGTTAGACTGTTCAGTATAATACTACTCCAAGAAAAAATATTGTTACTTTGACATTTTAGGCCACAATTGCATAAAAGAGTCTCAATTTTATTTTTCTTTCTTTAGGTAGCAGTTTCCAGGTGTTTCCTTTTCTTCTAGCTAGCTAAAATGTTAGGCAACTTAGCTTGGATGCTGGGTAGATGTTCTTCAGTTTTTCTTTGTAGTATGTTTTAAATAAATCAGTATTCTAGGTTGGTTTTTTTTCAAGTCTGTAAAAAGTGGAAAGACTGCTATTTTCAAAACAAATATGTTATGCAAGTTTCTTGAAAATATTCTAATTTCATAACTGATAAAACTGAAAATATACTAATTTAATAATTTTCATTGTTTCTGACTCCTGTTTTTTCTTCTGGAAGATAAAACATGAACAATGAGGTAGTGGGGCTGTGTTCTTGTCTGTTGCAGCAGGGTTTCTGGATACATTTCTGTTCTCCCACAGGAAAGTTCTGTGATTCTAGTTTATAATTTGTGCAGCCCAGTTTTGGGTGGAAAGTCCTCCATCAGGCATGTATTACTGTTAAAATATTATATTCATATATAGTATTGATATGGTACTAGCAAAATCTGTAGTCTTTACAAGTTAATTTTTTTTCTGCTCATATTTATGTTTGGCATGCATATTGTTTTCTGTTCTTCTACTTATGTTTCAAACTTAGCATTCATGTTGTTTTCTATTCTGAAAATGGCATTACTTGTTTTTTTGCACCTCGTGAAATATGTCTTTCCCATTAGGTAAAAGAGGTAACTGATTAGGTAGGATTCTTTTTCCTTTTTTGTCTTACTGAGTAAGCTTTGAGTAACATTTTCCTCTGAAAACTACATTTGGACTGATTCTGATACATAATATTGCAATGGCAAAATTTAATGAGTTTTACATTCATGCACTATAATTTATGTAGTGTCAGTTTGTCTTTCCATGACATGATAGCTGTCTTCATTACCTTCTAAGTTTGATGAGTCTTATGAGCATTTAATTTGGGAGGAGTACTGCAAAATGTTCTACTCACTATACTTGAATGGCTGCCATTCAATGAAACATTTCTTCAGACAAAAAGGGGACAAATGCCAACTACAGGATACAAGATTTTCAGAGGGGAGTAATTGTACTGTTGTCTCTTCTGTGAGTGTGTGTTAAATCATCGAAGGAAGTGCAAAACGGGGCTGGAGGAATTGCATTTTGCCGGGAGGGTTGTTTTGAGGTTGATTTTTATTTATTTTATTTTTAATCAGAGAATTTGGAGGTAAGATGGTTTAGGTGATTACACTTGCTGAAGGCAGGCAAGATGGTCATTGTCTATATAGATTTTTAATTTTTTTTTTTTTAATTAGGAAAAGTGAATAAACAGGACTGGGGATTGAATAAATAATTATGCAGTGCAAGGTCACTTTTTTGGGAATAACAGGCTTTCTGTTTTTAGAAGAAATTGTTGTTATCTGTTGGAAAGAGCTGTGGCAAATGCCTTATGTGTGCTAGTTTATCCTAACTATTGATTATCTTTTGGTATTGTCTAAGTGTGAACAAGGTGTGACAGTTTGTCTGGACAAAAACGTAAACAGCAGAAGTTTGTCACATGATCAGTGATGGAAAAGGCAGGGACTGCTCATGAAGTACTGATACCCAGGAAGCTGAAGTCGTTTTTCAGACAATGTCAGGGTTGTGAGAGGAAGCAGAAACATTTTGTGAAAGGCCATCGATGAATTGCTTGAAATAAGTGAATATTTGCTTAAATAATAAGGTTAGTTGGGGAAAATAAAGTTGTACATGTAAAGGATCAAATTACTTTCAAAAGAGTGTAAAGTTCTTGCCTTTAAAAATAAAAGAAAGAAGAGAGTGGAAAATACTGGAATAGCGAGTTTTTAAAAATAAGTATTATGTAGTTTCAATTTATGTATGTCATGTTTGAACTTCAATTTTGTGTAAGTTCTGCAACTTCATTTTGTTACACAGCAAAGGAAAAGTAATCACAAGGGCTATTAAGTATCATGGAGCAAACTGTATTACATGTGAAACATAATCATGAGAGGAATTACAGATGAGTTCAGTTATAGTAAAATGAAATGCTTAAAAGGTATTTATTATGAGAGCTTTTCAGTAAAAAGTCTTGTATACTAAAATGGTGAAGATAAACTCATTGTATTGCTATAACTATCCTAGAGCTAGTTGTAAAATGAAACCTGTGAAATTTTTGTTTGTTGCTATCTGTATGTCATGAAAGAGCCAAATGGTTTCTAAAATGCACGGTCACAAACTGATTATAAAATTCCCGAAGGGATTCTGATGGGACTATCATAACTTAACAATGGAATGGTGAGTCACTGCAGGAGGAATTCATGTAATAATCTTTTCCAGTATTTATAGGACCAGCAGGATAAAATGTCATTTAATTTTATTTGATTAAAAACTAGTAGGCAAGAGAGAAAGAGAAAGAAAAAAATGAGGCATCTTTTAGTTCAGGCATGAAAGATGAATGGAATATATAAGATGCAGATTATGAAGCAGGATATTATAGTGATTAATTTCAAATCTGATCAACGCTCCAAAATTGTCATGTTAATAACATAATCATTCTATTTGATAACTTAAGGTGATAGTTATTTTCTTTAGGTTCTAGGTGCAAAGTGTGGCTTTTGAGTGGAACAGCTAGATTCTGAGGAATTGAATGTGGATTGAATCAGAATCTTGCATGTAGTGCTGTCAGATTAAAGATCATGTCTACTGTTGCTTAAAGGTTTGGTTGGTTTGTTTTGGTTCTTTCAGAAAGGGCAGTGGAATTCAGTGACTGTGTGTTCATTCACAGTGGATGCTTGCATGGATTCTTAACTAAAGCTTTTCAATACTGTCACGATATTGAGAGCTTGTCACTATGTCATGGTACAATGATCCTTACCCTTTCTCTTCTCTACTTTGCGTAGCTAGTGTTTATTTGGGGTTTATTTTCAAGATCTTCTGCATAGCTCATTAATATTAAGCATGTATAAAGGACTTATCAAGCTTGAGGAGAGGTAAGACTGTTAAAAAAAGTATTCTTTAATGAGCTATAAGATCTTCAAAAATTCATCTGGGGAAAAAAACCCAGTATTAAATATTGTTGAAATAGGCAAAATTGTCTGGAGATTTGGCCAGAAAGGTCCCTAATTCATCTTTTCGTATTCTGCTATCAATCTTAATGAAACAACAGACTTTATGCTATGGAACTGTTGGTGAAAGAAGGATCAAATCTGTTCAATACTTTCTAGAGATGACCAAAGAAGAGTGAGATGTTAAGAAGACAAACAGACATGAAAGAAATAAACAAGTAGTTAAACTTATTAGCAGAAGAAAACTTTTTTTTTTCCCCTGGAAATTCATGTTACTAGTGCATTTAAGTGGAATAAAATTGTTATTCCAAAGTTTTTTATTCTAAAGGTACAGGTACCTCTTCTGACACTTCCTGTACCTTCTGTGACTCTTCCTGCCAACACTGTAGGTCTGTTTTAGAAAAGACAATATTGAGGTTTTTGAAAATTTTTGTCCTAGTTTTCTAGCTATGATATAGAATAAGAGCATTTGTTTGTTTTTTTAAACAAAACAAAACAACCAAACCCAACCATGGAGACATGATTCATGCTGATTAATTTTTTTTTTTTTCCCAAGAGGAATTATGACATAATTTAGATTGGTTTTGATTGTAATGTGTTGCTGCAGAATAAGTGCAATCCTAAATGACACTTAGGACTGTTGTGACTAAGTTTTTTGAGTGCATTTCTGAGTGGGTTAATTCTATGCAAAAAAATAAAAAGGTGGTTTTAATTTTCTGTTGTTCCTCCACATTTTTATAAAGGGATTTTTCTAAATGGATTTTTCTACAGAACTAGAAGATAAAAGCTGGACGTATCTTTATTACTTATGTACATTACTCCTGGTAAGGATTAAATGGAAATCACTTGAGTGGAAATCAAAGCATATCAGATATATCTTGGAAATTTTAAAAGTAATTTAAGACGATTTGTATATTTTCTCAAATTCATGTTCATTTTTGCAGTTTTCTAAGCTAAAGGCAAAGTTAACATTTTTATATTAATAATTTTCACAGAAGAGAGATAATAAAAAATCGGCTAATTAGTTTAATATGCCACTCAATAGCAGTATTGGATTTTTATGGGCAAAGTAAAAGTGCAATGCAAAGAAAGCCCAAACTGCTTGGATCCTTTGTCGTAAGAGAGCTTCTCTGAATCTTAGTGGTATGTGAGAACTTATAAAGAAAATGCTTGGAATTTTTAGCATATGCAAGTATATTCAAAATGTAGCTAAATTCTGATGTTTAATTGTGTTAAAGAAACAACCATATTTTCAGACTGTTTCAGTTTTGTGTTTATAAATTGGTTTCAACTAGTATACTTTTTTTTTGTTATGGCAGAAAATAAGTCAGAATGCTTAAATAGATCATGGGAGCATTTATATAGTGTGGATGGTATGTCCTCTGTAACATAGTTTTGTGTTATAGATGCTGCTTACAAAAATTCTGGGTCGGTGCTTTGTTTCTTCGTATTAATGATGTAAATTAATATTGGGTGATCACCCAACTAAATTTTGTTTCCTCCATTAACTTTGTAAAATATTATAGGAAATTTTTGCTTCTAGAGCATAAGCTTAGGAAACATGATGGGATAACACAAAGAAATTGTCTTAAGTAATGCAGCCTAAAGATCTTAAAAGATCACAGTTTGCACTTACTTTTAGCCACAGTAGTTATATTATTAGTCTCATAAGTATTATCATAATATTATTATTTTTATGGGATTTCCATATATAAACCTTTATTTATGTTTTCTAAAAAGCGTTCCTGGAAAAATAGTTGGGTCTTCATTGCCTTTGAATTTCTGTTCTTATCCAAAGGGATTTGTGGTTGACTCTTAGTTCTTTCAAGAGTTAAGATAGAAAATTTCACTTGAAAGGTGCTTACCCTTGGGGTGTATAATTTGTGAGAATAAGTTTAGTTCATATTAATTTCTATTTAATATGATTGTAGCTGGTAAGTAGTCTTCAAAACCTGTTTCACATAACAAATAATTTGAGAAGTGGGGAAAAAAACCCCCATGCAGATATTAATATTGAAGTGTATGGAGAATTTGTTTCTTTCAGTTTAGCTTGAGTGTCCCCCAGTCAACAGAGGTCAGTTCAATTAACTGAGAGAAAAGAGTTACGTGAATTCCAAGGTGCATAGAGTAAGTCACATTTCTACTTTGGTTGAATACATTGTCATAAAAGCAATAAAAATCCTTTTCTTTCTGAGCTCCAGTATGTTTTCCCTAGATATAGAATTACAGATACTTCTTTAGTAATTTGAAAAGAAAATATTTCCTAAGTAGATTTGCAGTCATACAACTTCTGCATTGCTAAGTGAAGAGCCAGTTATTTCTGTCAACAAAAATAGTTCTTGACTTTTAATCAGTTTTACCAATGTTTTTAGACCAAAGGAAAAAGGGCATAGGACAGCTTCTAGTAACACTACAGCTCTTTTATGGGTAAAAGAAGACTTAAAACAGTGTTAAATTCTATTTTTCTCCCCTTATGTAGCCCAACCTGCCTTGGTTCAAGGTGGCTGACTGTGTCCCAAGTCATTGTTTCTTAGGAAGGTCTCAGGAGCAAAGCCTCCTGGTCAGCCAGTTGGTCGTATGGACGCTGACTATAGAAACCTCTCTAGAATGAATCTACAGAAACCGCAGAGGTGTCAGGAGAGCAGTGTTCACCTTTCCAGAGTCTTATCTCTGCTGCCATTCTACATCTTTCTTTCTTTCTTGAGCTGGGGCCAGTTGGAACCTGCTCACCAGTTCCTTAGTCTCCCATCTTTGCAGGCAAACTGCTCCAGACGTTCTCCTCCATGATGTGACTGGGAGTTAGCAGCCTTTTCAAGTCACTTTATCTCAATATGAAGTTTGATGACCCAATCACCCTTCCCAAGTATGAGATAAAAGGCTTTTTTTTTTTTTGTTTTGGTATTGTTTGGTTTGGTGTTTTTATTTGTTTGTTTGAAAGTGTTTGGTTTTTTTTTTCTGGTAAAAGATTATTCTACCACGTTTGCAATTCTGCACAAAACACAAAAACATTTCCAAGAAGGCAATGGTATGTTTTCCTCTTTATATGAGGGAGATTAGCAAAATAAGTTTTAACTCAATCATCAGTTGATCACTGCTCTAAGGTAAAGGTGGTGTTGTTTTCACTCCACAGCGCTTCCTCGATATGACGTTTGGAGCCGGAGGTCACACAACAGCTCTTTTAGAGAAAGCCAGCGACATCACCGTGTATGCACTAGACAGGGATCCCACAGCTTATAAAATAGCTCAGCAGCTTTCAGAATCCTACCCGTAAGTTGTCTTTTTCCTGTCTTATATATGGTTGAGATAAGGTTCATACTTTGGTATTTTATACATACTTTAATGTATTTTAATAGCTTATTGTAGAGTAGCATTCTATGCTGTATGTACCCTGTAAAATAGGAAATCCAATTCAGTTTGTTATGAGTATTTGCATGCACCTTCTTCTTAGGTTTTTGGAGTTAAATGTGTATTTTGTACTCTTAATTTTAAGAGTGCATCAAGTAGCTAGTTTTGTATTTAGAAATGGATTTAAAAAAGATTCATGTGTTCTGCTTGCCTTGAGATGATTCTGATTGTAAAGTAGTACAAAAACATATCTTTGTGGTAAATACTTCACAAAAATGATGGAATAATATATTTTAAAATAATTAGGTCATTTAAATATAGATTATGAATATTTTAATTTTAAAAATCCCAAAATAATTGTAATTCAGTATTAGGTTTGCTAAGTATTTTGCCATTGGCTTCAGAAGCTACTGAACAATTTAATAAGCTACGATTTCTGTGTACAGATTATGCTTCAATTTTCTTTTTAAATAAGAGTGCTGAATTTGCTAAATGAACAATTGCTAAATGCAAATTTTTACATCTTTTTTAGTTATGCAGAATTCTTGTTTCTTTATTTAATTCAAGAAGGATCCCAGTCAGAGCATCAGTGCATTCATGCAAAAATGTGCAATATATAGAGTTAAATATGAGCTTCTCAGAAAGTTGAATTTTCAAATCTGACCAAGAAATAAAAATATGTAGGTACAAAATTAAATAATATGAAGTAATCAAGACTTCAGAAATTTAGATAAGGTAGTAAGGAGAGAATGCTCGCTGTCAGGCTGAAAACATTATTTATTTCTAAAGAGCTTTAACATGAGGAAAACCAAATATTTCCAGTAGGAAGAAATCTGGAAGAGGCGGATAAAGAAACACCTGATTGTTCAGTCATGTTTTCCCACATAAAAAGAAGTTTTAAGTCAACAGTAATATCTAAGCAATGCAATATCTAAGTGTTCCTCATCTTAGAAGATAGAAGGCTAAACTGTGCATTCCTTTCTTCAAGTGACAGAGGTCCAGTGGGAGAAATGCAAGCATGTGACAAGACAGCATAGCTCAGCCATCCTACCCTGTTAGACCACTTACATATATTTCTCTAAATTTTCAGTTCTTTGTGGGCTGAAGTGACATGCAATGTATACTTACAAATTTGTGGAATTTCTCTCTCCATTGTTATTTCTCCAGAGAATGCTCTTTTTGACAGAATGTTGTGGACAATATTGTCAAGGAAAGTCCGTTTTCTTTTAAACTAAGCCCGCAAACATGTTCTGCCAAATGTCATGGGAGTTGTAAAGTCTTCTGTTCTTTCTGTCGTAGAAAAAAACCAGTCTTTTAGAAACATTCACACAACGTATGACAGCAATGATCAATCCTCTGACTCAGTGCAAGTTTGTCTGTAAAGTATCCTATGCAAACCTGGATGTGAAAGAAGTTCATTTTCCAGATAGATGAAGAGATTTTGCAAGTGTTCAGTGCTCTTATGCCAATAATAGACATTGTTAGTTTTCTGCTTGCTTAGATTTGTGTAAAGATGAACTTTAAAGAATTTAGTATAACAGGTGATGTAACTTTCTACGGTTTAATAGACAAAGGAGGTCTCCTAGTTCTTATTTTTGGTGGTGGTGCCTAGCTTTACAGATGCAAGTTATCCTTAGAATTAAGTGGTTTCTTAAATAACATAGTGTTTTGGTGAAAAATCTTAATAATTAAAAGATGACTGCATGTCACCTGGATTTTCTTATTGCTCTGGTGTTTTCCCTCATTTTCTGCCTTTCCTATCAGAAAGAGCAGGTGGGTCCTTTTTCAGAAGGTAAATATATATTTTCTCATAAGAGTTTGTGTTAAATATTATGGCAATGTTCTGTATGTGCTAATTATTGATCTGCTTTCTCTGGGAAGTCAGTTACATAAGCCATTGTCAGATTAAAAGGAGAAAGGAGATATAAGTATGTAATTTATAAATAACAGGCAAAGCTAGTGTTTGTTTACAAATCAGTTGAGTATAAGGGATTTACTTATGAGACATGGAGTTTTTATAAATGGATTTTTTCCAGTATTCATTAAAAGATAGTTGATCTAACATTATGGGATTTTATTGTCTATTTTCTGCACTGTATTAGAAATAAATCTTGTATCAGTTCAATTCAAATCTGTGTGGGCATCAAAAACTCAGGGAATTCATCCAGTTGACATCTGTATCTGGTCAGGTCCTTTCTCAGATTAAATAGTTGCCTGGCTCATCAGGGAGCCACAAAAATAGTTGAGCTATCTTAAAAATGGCAATGGCAGCAGGCAACTGCAATCTAAGAGAAATGTAGGGTTGTCCCTTCTGCAGGAAGCACAGCCTTAGATGTACCTGACTGAATAACTGCAAAGAAATGTAAACATCCTCCACTTTTTTTCTGTTCTAGGCTTTTTCTCCCCTCTTCTGTTTAACATTGCTGTTTTGGGAGAGGTTATTTGACTTGCTGAAGTGGTTCACTTACTTTGGAGGTGACAGCTCAAAGTGGGAGAAGAGGCTGTTGTGTAACCATAACCAGTAAAATCTGATTCCCATTGTCTGAAATTGTGAATGTAATGGGCAAACTGAAAGTCATACTTCAACTGAATTTTCTGCTGCCATTTTTTTCCTAATTAAACCAGAATATTGCATGTGTAAATTGGGGATGTTAATATCAACTGCATGATGGATCTTGAGTCTTGCAGTAGTATTTGCAGTAGTCCATCTTGCCATAAAAAACTACAATTCTAAATATACAGTGTTCCTTGTTATTGCTTATTCTGGTTAGATGACATTAATAATCTTAGTAAAATCATATAGATGCAACTGTTATTCACTATGTGGTTTTGTTTGTTGATGTAATAATTTTTTATTTCAGTAAAGCTTTTGATACTTTTTCTCACAGTATCCTTCTGGAGAAAATGCCCATTCCATAGCTGGATAAACATCATCATGCAATGGATGAGCAACTGGCTCACAGGTTGGGCACAAGGAACTATATTGAACAGGGTGACATCAGGCTGGTGAATGGTCAACAGTGGGGTTCCACAGGGCTCCTTCTTTTGCTCTGTGATCTTCAACGTCTTGGTAAAGGACTTGGGTGCAGGACTTGATAGGATACTAAATAAATTTGCAGATGATACAAAATTGAGAGGAGCTGCTGATTCCCTGGAAAGCAGAGAGGCTCTGCAAAGAAACCTGGACAAATTAGAGGGCTGGGTGATCGCCAGTCATATTAAGTTTAACAAGGGTTTTGTGAGACACCAAAATGTTAATGAATGACTCAAAACAACCGGCCATTTGTGGAGGCAGTGGATGCTTTGCTGGTGGTGTGCACAGTAAGAGCCCAAGTGCAGAGGGCATGAGCAGCTGAGGATGACCATGACAAACCCACCTTTGTTTATCAAGAATCTGGGTTGTGAGCCAGATAGGGGAAGAGGGCAATAAGAAGCAGATCCTTCGAGGCCAGATAGTGCTTTTTATCATGCCAATGTCATCCACAACTGGCTCAGTTGTAAAACCTGTCCCCAGAGGAGACGGTGGGACATTCACACATAGGCCTGAAGGCATTCATCCTTTCTGAGGGGGTATTACTGGCTCAACTACACTGACCTGAGAGACAGCTGTCATATCTTAGAAGGTGTCATAAACCATCAAAGACCCCTGATGTGCCCCCAGACTCATTTCTGGGGCCTTCCACCAGAGAACTGCATGTGAGCCACAGTGTTGCAACACACAGTGTAAAATTTCCCCCCCAGGGGATGTACCTGGGTATTCCCACCTAGTCTGAGCAAATATTAACCCGTTGAACTTTGTGTTTCACATGCTTTCTCTCACCCCCAGCAAAGCAAGACAGCAATCGTCACTTTGACCAACAGACATCAAAATTGCAGCAATCAAGTCTTGTTGCTGGATCCTCAAGTGGTGATATTTTTCTACTGTTATACTTCCTTTTTCTTATCCTTATACATTTGCATATGTGTTATTTTTATGCTCTTATATTACTGTAGATAATAATAATCAAAATGGCTATATACTGCCTCTTGATTACCAAATTTTGATAAAACACGCTATAAATATGTGTAAAGGAATTACTCCAAGCAGCAGGATAGGTTGGGGGCTGACCTGCTGGAGAGAGCTCTGCTGACAAGGACCTGGGAGTTTTGGTGGATGACAGGTTGACCATGAGTCAGCAGTGCATCCTTGCGGTCTGGAGGGCCAATGGTATCCTGGGGTGCCTTGGGAAGAGTGTGTCCAGCAGGTCGAGAGGGGTGATCCATCCCCCTCTGCTCAGCTCTAGTGAGGCCACATCTGGAGTGTTGTGTTCAATTCTGGTCTCCACAGTTCAAGGAAGACAAGGAGCTCCTGGAGAGGGTCCTGTGGGTCCATCCATCCAGCCACGAAGATGGTGAGGGCTCTGGAGCATCTCCTGTGATGGAAGACTGTGGGTGCTGGGCCTGTTTAGTCTAGGGAAGACTGCGAGGTGCTGTCATCAATGCACATAAATATGCAGGTGTGAAGAGGGTGGTGCCAGATTTTTCAGTGGTGCTGAGTGACCAAGCAAGGAGCAATGACCATAAATGAAAACACAAGAAGTTCCATCTCAACATGAGGAAGAATTTTTTCATGTTAAGGGTGGCAGAGCTGCCCAAGGAGGTCGTGGAGTCTCCCTCTGGAGACATTCAAAACTCACTTGGGTAAAAAACTCACAGGGCAATTGGACTGGATGATCTCCAGAGGTCACTCCAACCCTAACAATTCTGTGATTCTGTGAAATATGCCCAAAGATATTGTGGCAAGAGGATATAAGTATGGCTAACTAAGGGATTTTTCTATATTCAGAATTGGTAAATTAAAGCCTCCTTGTATTTAACTGAAAGATAGCTGGAGTAATAAGTCACAGAATGAGAAAACTGAAGAAGAATACATTTCATGTTTGTGTTTTAAATGTGTCTCTGTTTTTTGATAGCGATTTTGTCAAAACTTAAATCTGAAGAGGGTGGAGTTCCAACTGCAACTCTCACATTCATTTAATGTCTCTGTTTAATATTTTTATTTTTTAAAATATGTAGTGCTGCTTTAATAAGGAGAAAATGGGTCAGGGTCTGTTAGATATTCAGTGTGTGGGTGGGAATCCTTTGACGTGCTTTCTGGGGAAGCCGCTAACTTGGGAATTGCTACTGAGAATCCAGGAGAACAAGATAAAATTCAGTCAGTAGCAGTATATATTACAAGTAAACCCTTTCACGCCCACTGAAAGGAAGAGGCTAGAGAGGTGCCTGAAATCTGGCAATTAACCAATATCATGGAAAATTTTTAAGTATGAGAAACTCATGCAAAGCCAATGCAGAGGAGAAAATATGTGCTTTGTAATTCTCTGAGCACAGGAAAAAATTGTGCCCCAAAAGTATGGATAAATAGTATAATATTCCTCATACAATTTGAATACCATTTTATTATAGTCTTAAAGATATTTTGAGTTGTGAGGGGACTTGTGGATTTTGCTTTCAGGGTTACACTAAGTTTGCAAAAAAAATGTGGTAGAAAGATCAGCTGTGCATTGTATGCTCTGGGGAAAACAGATTTTTTTTCATTTCTAAGGAAAACAGTTTTTTTGTCAGTTTTGGAAATATTATTTTATGTGCTTATGAATCGTAGCTGAGTATTATATATTGGTGCTTTTCTTGTTATATATTATTTTTATTTAACTTTTAACTGTAGTGCATAAGGAATATAATTAACATGCAGTCAAGGCATATTCTTTATAATGATGCCTTGACTGCATATAAGTATACTTAATTAGTTACCTATAGGGTTATTTCTTTCTAAAGAATTCTCCATGTATGTCAACACCTGGCTGTTTCTCAAATGCAGGCAAAAAAGATAAGTGAGTTACCTTAAATATGAGGTGGAAAAATTCAATTGATAGTGGTAAAAAGGCCCTCAAATGCCATTATATTAAAATATTGCTTTTCTCATATTTATTTTGTTTCCCAAAAGATTTGAGTAGGAAACCTAAACACATTTCTGTATCAAAACATAATGAATAAATATTCTTTCTCTTGTTGCTGAAGTCTCAGCTGTGCAGGTTTCAGAAAGACTGGAAACCTTTGCTTGCTTTCATACATACATCTGATCCTTCAATGCACTGAGTTCCTGGTTTAAATTTGGTTCAAATTCAAAATTGCCCTGGCACAGAAAACACTTACAAGGCAATTGGTTCTATCCATTTTTTGCTTTTTACATTGTTGGATATCTTGTCCTTTTAGTGCTTTCTTAAAACCTAGTCAGTTTTTAAGGGAAAGGCTATGGATGTCATTTACATGGACTTTAGTAAAGTTTTTGACACTGTTTCCCGCAGCATTCTCCCAGAGAAACTGACTGCTCATGGCTTGGACAGGTGTACTCTTGTCTGGGTAAAAACTGGCTGGATGGCTCGGCTCAGAGCGTGGTGGTGACTGTAGTTAGATCAGCAGGTGCCTGGTTAGGAGTGGTGTTCCCCAGGGCTCAGTATTTGGGCCTTTTAATACCTTTATAGATGATCTGGACAAGGGGATTGAGGACAGTCTGGACAGACTGGATTGCTGGGCCAAGGCCATTTGTGTGAAGATCAACAAAATGAATTGCTGGGTCCTGCACTTGGGTCACGACCACTCCCTCCAGTGCCACAGGCTGGGGGCAGAGTGAAAAGCTGCCGTGCGGAAAAGGACCCAGGGGTGCTGGTCAGCAGCAGCTGAACATGAGCCAGCTGTGCCCACGTGGCCAAGAAGGCCAGTGGCTTCTTGGCCCCTATCAGAAGAAGTGTGGCCAGCAGGACCAGGGAAGTGATTGACCCCCTGTATTTGGCACTGATGAAGCTACATGTCGAGTCAGTTTCACATGTAAAAGATTGTTTGTAGAACTTAAATTCTAATTATTAACATTTTATAATGTATGTTTCAAAAATATTTAGAAATATCTTTTATAAACATTTAAACATTTTTTTTTGCAGCTGAACAATTGAGTTCTGGGTATATTTTCCTTACAGTAATAAGCTAGTTTGGTTTTTATAAAAATAATTGTTGTTTCATAAAGGAAACTGATACACTGCTGCTTTCATATTTTCTAAAATTTAGTTTTTCATAATAGCAAAACTCCTGATGAGAAGGAGGAGGGGAAGATAATAAAAGTTTCAAATCAGAAGGGTTTTTTTCCCAGTAACTGGTTGTCTACAGATCTTTTTGTCTTAATGAGAAGATGGTGTTTTCATATTCTTCAGCAAGTTTCTACAAAGCTGTATATTTAGCTTATTTCTGTTCACTTAAAATAGGAGGCATTAAGGCAGTCTGCACAAATCAAGAGGACAAACTGTATTAAAATGCTCCTTCTTGTGACAAACAATACAGATGAAAGTTTATTTCATCAGTAGATAGATGATAATTTTTGAGGGTGGAAGATACCAGCATTTTCCTGTGAAGATGGAAATTATATAAATGTTGACAAAAAGATACTTGTCACTTACTAAGAAAAGGTCAAGACTTGTTGGTCTTGAAGATAAACATATAATTTACTAAGTAGCTACATTAAACAAAACAAACAAAAAAAATAGCTGATAGTCTCTGATTCATAATCTTATTTCTTCTACTTTGATAAAAAGGATAACTAGTAACTAAATGAAAATATTTGTAAACACATTTTTGTATCAGAATTGAGGATCATACTTAACTGTGAAATATAAAAATGTATAGAGAAATTCAGATTATTTTTCTGATTGAGTCATTGTGCTTCAAATACTATTATTCTTAGATGCATTAGGATTATGCATATAGGTGACATAGACCATAAAAATGAATTACTTTGACTACATAATTCTATTTTTTTTCTTGTCATAATAATAAACATAATTTGCATTTTAATTTGATTTTAGTCTTTGTGACTCAGCTGTGCCAAGTGTTGTACAGAATATTGAAAGGACTGAAAGTAAAATCAGGCAGTTAATTGCTGGCTTTGTATTTGGATGCCTGGAAAATACATCAACTTAGCTTGATCAAGAAGCAGAGATTTGGATAGAGAAATTTCAGAGAATTTGTATGTAAAACCTCAGTGAAAAAAACATGTAACTTGGAATGGAAGTTGCCTGTGGCCTTGTCACCACTGAATGGAGCAAATGTTTGAGACCAATATTGGCTAGTAAGTGGTCTTGACACTCATAGATTTATAAGAAATAATACAAGTGTCATGTCTCAACAGCACAAACAATCTGTAATGTTGATACTGTTTATACTGTCAGTCTTACTCTGGTCATGAGAAGTTAGAGGCTGCTGGAATTTAAATATTTAAATATAAATCAGAAAAACAGAACCAAATTCTTCCTGATAATGATATCCAGATTGGCCAATCACCTTCAAGAAGATCTACGCCACCTACCTGACTGGGAAAGGAAAGAGGAGGATAAGGAACACTCCCTTCCCCCATGCCTTCTCTGGGAAAGCACCATTTATTTTATTTATTAATTTTTTTTGTTGTTGCTGGAAACCAGCATCTTTGCCCCTTAGAAAAACTAGGAGCTACTTACTGTAAAGCTTGTAGTAGCTGTAGGTTTACAGCTGCTGAACCCCCCCAACTTTTCTGTGTCAGGACAGGTTTAATGCACTGCTGCTTTGTCGCTGCCCACGCTTTCGGATGACACGTGTTGCATTATCTTCTTTCAATTTAAAGTAGTAGTTTATCCTTATCTCCTTCATAACTACCAGCTGTTCCTAATGAACAGAGTGGTTTGCAGCAAAGGACAAGGCAAAAATCTCATTCACCTGACCGAGGATTAGAATGAATTTTGGTTCCTTGCAATACAGTCTAGACTAAGATTGGAGTGCTGTGTGATATCCAACACTTAAGTGGATTCTACCCATCTGACAGCCTCTGCCAAAGCAAGTGGATGTTAGCACTTGGTGAGCATAATATTAAGGTAGGACCTTCTGGAATTTAGTAGTGTTCAAGCCAAGAACTGATAATATATGAAATTATGCTACTACATTTTCGTGTTCTAAAAATAAATAATTAAAAATAATCTTATATAGATGAGTAAAAATTCGGTGTCCCAACAGAACTGAATGTGTAGTTTGTTACATTTCCAACTAGCGGAACCAAAAATGTGTGCACATTTTGAATAATCAGTGCTGTCACTTTCAACACAAGAGAGTGTTGAAAGCTTTGCTCAAGTCCACCTAGACAATATCCACTGCCTATTTCTATCTTGCTGCTCCCAGGTGTTTGGGCTATTATGGGTTTGTGGGAAATGTAGCAGAATAGAGCAGCAGACATAGAAGACACTGGTTTTCTTGGTCTCATTTGTTTCTTTGTTTTGCATGGTCTTGTACTTGATGGACAGGGCACTAAAGCCTGTCTGAAGGAAACCTTGAATTGTGTTTCCTTGGATATTTTGCAGATTTAAAAATGGACTGAAAAAGAAATCTCTGTAGGATTTTGATGTTAATTTGATGTCTTTTTTCATAGCTGTTTAGTTGAGATACTAGTTTATTGTAAATTCAGATCTGTTGCAACAAGAATTATGAATAAAAGAAAATTTTATTGAATTTTAAAAACTTGAAATTCTATACTCTTTCTGTGCAGTGACTTCATGGCTTGAAACAACTGAATCTCATTGTACAATCAGGAATTTCTTGCTTTCAAAGGAATATGTTTCTATTTTTAATTCTCATAATAACATATTGAACATTGAAAAGTAGAAGCATGCAGAACTGAAAATGTTTTGTTATCTCCTCTCTCAAACCGTTGCTGCAGACAGAAATGCCAGTATTTGGATGCCAATCTGGAAGCTTCTCAATGAGTCAGTGTTGCACATGTAATAGAAATAGATAAATACGTAATAAAATTATGGTTTATAGAGATGTTTATGCATGAATTCTGCCTTCAGAGATGCAGTGTAAACCCTTTCATTACTGAATCTTGCTTTTCTAATTTTCAACTCGGAATTGGATCCTCCTAGCAGGTCAGAGAGGTTTTTGTCTCTGGAAGGAAGCTCTCTTCTCCTGCTAGACTTTCAGGTGCATGTCACGCATCAATCTATTGCACCAATAGCCTTTGAATACAGTTTTTTGCCCGTACCTTGTTTGTGTCTCTAATATTGCCTACCAGGGTAATAAAGGAGAAAAATCAAAAGCTTTTAAAATGAAATTAAATATACTCTTTACCTTTTATCTACTGAGCCAGATACTTGTTTTAGAAAGAAATGAGGTTGATGCAGGAGTGTTTTACCTTAAATAAATCTATGTTGTTTGTTCTCAGCTTGCTCCTCAAGTGCTGGGGAATAGTTTTCATGAGGACTTCGTGTGTAATTTCCACAGTGATGAAGGAAGGTCTGCTAGCCTGTAGTTCTCAGGAAAATCCTTCTTGACATTTTTTTGTAGTTATTGTGGCACTGGCTTTGTCGCAGTCATCAGGGAGTTGTCTTAAAGCTGACAGAGGAGCTTCATGATACCATCAGCCAGCTCTTTGGATACATTCCGGGATGTGTCATCTGATCCTGTATCTGTGTGCGTGTCCAACTGCTCTGTGTGACCATCTCGCTTGGTCCTCCTGTGCTGTGGTGTTAGCATGTTTCCCTTCTAGTCTGTGAGAGTGGGCACTTGGGGCAGATTTTGCCAGTAAATACTCAGGGAAAGGCTTTAATTGCCTCAGCCTTTTTAGTGAAATTTATTACTGGGTCACCTGTGCCATACTCTAGTCTTCCGTGTCTACATGGCATATCCCTTGCCAGTTTCAGCTTCAGGCAGATTTCAGTATCGTAATTCCAGCCCAGTGCATTCCAGCTGAGGATTTCTCTGTTAGCTTGTCCTGCTTTTTCCCCTTGGCCCTCTTTTCTTTGACATTGTTGGGATTTCCAGAGTTTAACCAAGTTGGCATCTTGCTGTGGCTGCTGTGGCTTTTTGTTTTCATATGGGTATGGATTCCCTTGCACTTTGCAGAAATTGTTCATGGGATTTGACCTGTCATACTGAGTTCCTTTACATGTCAGGAGAGGCTCCTGTTTGCCCTTTCCCTAAAAAGACTGAGGTCTCTTGAATCCTGGGATTTCTACTTTGTTATTTGTCTCCTTTGCTACCATCACCATCATTAGCAATTTTGCCTGTAGACTTAGATTGCAGAGTGACACTGTGTAGCTTAGAGCTAGGATCAAGGTTAAAAAATATTTTTAGACACTTGTATTTCTTCTATGAAGAATAGTCTGTTAACGCACCCTTCATTGTTACTTCTCCAAAATCTGTTTGAGGCTGTATCAGGAGCTGTGACACTTGAAGTCAAATATTTGTGGCATACTTGTTTCTTATACCAGAAGGATTTTACCAATTCCTTATTTTTGTTATTATGGGTATTGTATGGTTTACTACAGGTATTCCCTCTGGTTCTATATTAAACTGGCCTAGAACTTACTTTCTGCATAAACATACAGCCTTAATCTAGTTTTCATGTACTTCTGTATTTGTTCTCTTTTTTTCTCTTTTTTCACCTTTCTGGAAGGGTTACTGATTCTCAGAAGGCAGTTAAAATCATAGAATCATTTAGGTTGCAAAAGATTTCTAGGATCATTGATTCCAACCATTACACCAAGTTCAACCAACTGCCAAGTTCACCACTAAACCACGTTCCTAAGTGCCACATCGACATGTCTTTTAAATACTTCCAGGCATGGTGACTCAACCACCTCCCTGAGTAGCCTGTCCCAGTGCTTGACAACCTTTTCGGTGAAGAATATTTTTCTAATATTGAATAAAACTCTTCCTTGACATAACTTGAGATAATTTCATTTCACCCTGTCACTTGCTGCTTAGAAGAAGTGACCACCTCGCTACAATCTCCCTTCAGGTAGGTGTAGGGAGTCATAAGGTCTGTGCTCCAGAGCCTTCACCAGCATCACTGTGGAATGCAGATTCCATGTTAATAAATAGATGTGGAAGACCATTTCTGATTAACTTCATGAAGTGTTCAATTCCATTTTTAAGTTATAAAATGAATATAGTTTCTGATATTCTTAGTACTGAAACATTTCGATTGCCTTTGAGAAATGTAAGTTGTCATTTATTTGTCTTTGAAAGGTGTTACAGAGGAATAACATTGTAACTTGCATAACACATCAATTACTAAAATGATCTCTTAAGATTATTTTAAGTCACTTGTGTCATTGACAACTTTGCTTAAACTCAGCAGAGAGCATTATACTTGTTAGAGATGAAGCTGGACTTAGTTGCTATTTCTTTTAAAAATATTGGTTGTATTGTGAACGTAAATGCAAATCCTCAAATAATTATGACTGACTTGGAGCTGTTTGGATATGTCCTTTAAAGAAAAGAAAAAACAGCAAACCAATGAAAAGCAAAACGTGTACTGTAAGTAATGAGCAACCTTATGATAAATTGAAAATAATTTTTTCAAACAACAAATTATAAGTTTTTTTTCTTTGAAGCATTGGGGGGATTTTTTCAAGGTTCCTGTGTAAAAGTAAAGCAGTGAGTGAATGGCATCTTAGAACTTTGTTCTTAGAACAACTTATATGTTCTCAGAACTTATAACCTGTGGTAATATTTGGAAAAAAGAGTTATGGTTCAAGGTTCAGTGTTTCTTAGTAAGCACTAATGTATTTGAAAGTGAAGCCCCTCTCTAAAGTAGCATGTGGTGTTGGCATGTGCTTTTACCTAAGCTAAGAGGGGATTTGATACTTACATTTGACTTTATTCTAGAATTACATGATTTAAAGAGAAAAGGGAAGTATAATTTACTGGTTTAGGTCATACCCTAAGTCAACAAGGTTCATCTGCAGTGCTCAGCCCAGTCACAATCTGTTGTAGGTTTAAAATATCTCTAAAGCATTTTAGTCAAACTCTTTGAATATTTTAATCTTAAATGACAATTTCAATAGAACATTGTATGAAAAAGAATCTGTACCCTTTAACTAGAACCAGAATGTTCTCATTGTTTTGGCTTTCTGACGTCTTTCTGTCCCATAATCAACTTTAGGAGGTACTGCAGGTGGTTTGGAGGTTGAGTGAGTTAATAATTAATAAGGATTTACGTTGCTTTTTGCGTCACTTTTTATTTCCAAATCATTTGCTAGCAAGTCACCTAAGGGCTTAAAATCGACCTGGACAATAAGCAGCAGGAGCCTGTGGTGCAGTTGATGCTGATGAACAAAGAAAATAAATTATAGAAGTCAAAATAAGTATTATTGTTTGCACTCGATACTATAAAAAATTAGTTTTTTTTTTTTAAGGAATACAAAGAACTAATTCAAATAAAGATTTTTGTTGTTGTTGTTGTAATTTTATGTAGAACCTAAACCTTCCTCTTTAACGCAATGATTATTCAAGTTATCAAATGTTGCTGCATTGCTTTTGCTCAAGAACATTCACTCAAATGGATGTCAGTATTATGTAATCTTTTTTCTTTTTTTTTTCTTTTTTTTCCCCTCTTATTTCTAAGTCACTCTGGAGATTGCTGTTACAGCAGGAAGGCACTATATCTTCAAGTATTGCAGGACGAGAAGAGCTTGTCCATTTCTATGACCATATTATAGTTTTCTGACTAAAGAGTATAGTTTCTTCTGGTGTTCTTATGTTTCTCTCAAACCTCAGGATCTTTTACAAGAAGAGTAAATCTTTAATAAGCATTTAATTAATGATAGCTAGTGCCTTCAAAAGAGACAAAATTTTGTTGAATGTGAAACCAGGGGATTTATTTTTTCCTTTACCCATGCGCCCCTCCAGGTTACATGACTGCATTCACTTATGTGTAGGAAAATCTCCCCTTTTTTTGAACAAAACTTTTGATAAAGTTTCTTTTCTTACTCCAAAATTTTCATCATAGATTTCATATAGTAGTACTTACATAATTTGATTACAAATATAGATTATTGCAGTTAGTGCCACAGTTTACTGCCCTGCTTCTGCAGGCTCTTGTAATTCTTAAATCTTTTCTTCTGAAAGTTTAGACTTAGTGTAGGTACCTTGAAAGTCCGTCAGCAGCCTTTTATAAGGATGGGATTTCATTTATGTTATCTTTGATCTGCAGTGCTGGAAGCCATTTAAATTTCCTTTGCTTTGGAAGGTGCATGTAATTTGTATAAATGCGTTAATATTCTTGAACTAAACAACACTGAAGTTATTTGTATAAATGCCTTAATATTCTTGAACTAAACGACACTGAAGTTAATGAGATTTCTTCACACTTCTTTCTAGCCTTCTGTGTTACCTTAACGGTATTGACCTTTTCCTTTCCTGTGAATACAGCCATAGTTTGCACATCTAAACCTTTATTTTTATTGAGGAAGGATTATAGGATTGCTTAGGTTGGAAAAGATCTCTAAGACCCACTGTTAACCCAGTCAAGTCCACCATGTTCCTAAATTCAAGTGTTAAGCATTAGGTATTCAGGTAAGTTCCTAAATTCAAATATTCAGCTCCATACATGCACCATGGTTTTGTCCATCATCTGGGTGGCTGAATCACTGAACCATTAGTTATACAAGTATGGCCCAAGGTTTACATCTTTTACAGCAATAAAGAGTATTTTGTTTAATAGCTGCACTGCAGAAGGAATTGAAAGACAAGGGAAAGCTTCTTGCTACTTAATGTGTTTATTCAAGTGGGGCTCAGAGATCCATTGCAATGCAGATTTTTACAACTTGAATTTTACTATACTATCTTTTGGGTAAAGGTACTATAAATATTTTAAAAATGTCGCTTCCACTCAAAATTGCTTACTCTAATTTTGACCATATGTTTTGAAAAACAACAGAGAAATGATATCTGCCTTGTTTTGCCCTCTCAAATCTAAGTAAAAGGATATTATGAGGTAGAAAATACTATTTTTATACCCTCTGTCACCTTTGTTAACATTTTATTAGACATAAATCATGTAGTCTCAGGCTGCATAGTGGCAATATGGTTCGCTGTGTATTCTATTTTTGTAACTTTATTTAAAACTGACATGTAACTTGCTGTACCTGAAACCCCAAGTGAGCCAGTTATTGGAGTGTAACAAAGTTTTGACGTCAGAACTGCTATTTATTTCACTGGCAACCATTAGCGATGCATTACCCTTTGGCACTTGTGTTTTCAGAAACATGGTTAAATTTTTATGACTGGGCCTAGCCAATTAGGATTCTTTCTCAAGATAGAAATAAGGGAAGAGATCTTTTTTATAACTTACTAAATGTAGCTTTCCAGAAACAACAGAATAAAAATATAAATTATTGCACTCAGAGTTCCCAAAACATTCTAGTGAGCCACACCTTGGCTTGCCTGCTGGCTGTACACATATATTTGAGAGGTGGGGGTTAAGCTAGGCTGCCTTGTCAAATACATGAGCCTTTGTTAGAATTTAATGTAATTACAGCTGAGTCATCCTCTCAGGTCAGTCTGGGAGCTTCAGTAGGATGTTAGAGGGGCCAATGACTTAAGGTATGGAGAACTGGGGAGATACAGGAGGTGTGGAGGAAAATCAGGTGGAGGAGTTTGGCTCGTCAAAAACAAATGGAGAGCAATTTCAGTAGAGGTTTCTGTTGCTGCCTTTTTCCTCAAAAAGCTAAACTCAAGCAACACCAGACTTAAGAGTGCATGTTTGCAGGCACTACATACAGAGTGGGATGGAGCAGCAGCATGAGAGGGTGCTATAGGATGCGATTCCTGGTTGTTGGTTCACTGTCTCTGTTCTGGCAATAAGAATGCCAGTGCCTACAAACAGAACCTACAACAGATATGTTTTCCTTGTGTGCAATTTTCGGTGATCTTCTCCTGAGGGCTTGGAAATACGCACTGTGTATTCAGGCATGAATTTGGAGTTGCCTGCCAACAGAAGTTACAAAACGCTTGTTTGTACATGTTACTTTACTACTGTACTGTAGATGTCTTTTGAAGGGAATTCTTCTTTATATAAGATTATTATTCCATTCCTGCACATTAATGGTGATTTTGTTTTCTTTTTATCAGTAGTAAAAATGTTGCCAGCTTTTGTCATAGGTTGTTTCCTGCAAAAAATGCTTCTCTTTAAGGCACTGATCTTTATTGTAATAGGGCAACTTCAATATGTTGCATAAAAGGTTGTGGCTGCAATCTAAATTTGGCAGCTACATCCTAATTTTCTGAGTAAATAGAGGCTACTTGATCTTAAAGTATCAGCTATCCGCATTTATGTGTAATTTAGTTATAATATGATTTCCAGGTGAACAGTCATCTTTTGAGCAGCAATGCGAGGGAAACTTTTTGGATATTATGTTTCTCATTCTTGTATTTCTCATGTGTGGAACCTTTGACACCCCTCAGTGCTATCCCCTGTAATTTGTTCTGGGTGCAGCACAACAGAGGTTCTGCTGTCTTTTACCAACCCCTGTTTTAATGTCCTTACCGAGTTAATGGAGACAAGCATTTTCTTCTTGCAGGACTGAGAAAACTATTGAAACATATTGGGTAGAAAAAGGTTGTTGTGAGGCCTGAGAAAGAAGGGGGTTGTTTACTGAAGTAACTGAATGGAAAGACTGCCTGGGAGGTGACAGAATTTGGAGACCATGGAAACAAAAAGGAGAAAAGCTACACTTGATTCTAGAAGAGAAGGAAAACTGCATGAAGTGTTTCCAGTTTTTTTGGGAAAAACAGGAGGCAATTAAAGAAGGAGAAATGATTTTATTGCCTACTAATTGCATGAAGGAGACATTAAGTCTTCCAGAAAGTGAGTGGCCTTGTTAGTTACTCCTGCGTGCACGTTTGTTTTGCATCTGTCTGAATATTCACTCAGAACTGTGGAGTCATTGCCATGGCATGAGGAAGTTTGTAACATCAAAAAACTCTGCTGTCTTTCTGTATGATCCTTTCAATATTTTCTTTAAAGAAATGTTATGGTGGAGAGACCACTTGTTTATGCTTTTGAGCTTCATGAGAGAGATCTTTCACAGTCTTAACAGTTAACAGTCTTTACTTCTTGGAATATGCACCATTTGAAGCTATTTGTTAGGTAGTTGTTTATGGTGCCTAAATGGGAATGTGAATACAAGACTGACTACTTCTGAAAGATGAAAAACTACTTTAAATTTCAGATTTAAGAATTACACTCTAATGTTGATCCAGCTTTAAGGATTTTACCTGCCTTTTCTTGAGCGCTGGTAGTTTACAGATGTTTAGGCCATATTTGGAATACTGAATAGTGATTGTAGACTTTCTCCCTTTACTAAACATGCAAGAATTGAAGAAAAGATGTGTTGGAGAATGTTCTGTAAAAATGGAAATTAGTGTATTGATTTATAAAGTTCTGAAGTAATTGTTCAAAATGAACTCGTATTTAGACTGTCACAACTTGCAAAATCTAGATAGCTACAATGTGGATATCCCTAATATGGAAGGTTTTTTTAATCATGAGCTAAGGTTCTTGAGTGAAGAAATTTTCAGTGCAGGAACTACCTGTGAGTACAACATGCATTTGTGAATGGCCTAAACCACATGAATCAGTAATTTCCTTTCTCACATGTTGTTATAATGCAGGCAATAGCTGCACAGTTTCACTGTAGTTTTAATTCCTGTTTTTTTTTAGCATTCCTTCATTCCTCCTGCCCCACAAACCTTTATCACAAATCTATTTTTGGATTAATCTGTTTGAGAATATTAATCTCTTTCAATACTGCATTAATCTTTATAGAATATCTGTAATTCACACACCATGTATTCTTATTGTCACAGGAATGAAAAAAGTATGTACCAGAAGAGAAATATATGACAGTGATGATACACAAATTAATTTCAGATGGATTGTATTTTCCTAACATTTGCCATTTCATCAGAAACTAGGTTAAACTACACATGCAAGATACACAAGTGGTTATTTAAAGTCCAGTTTGTGAGGTATTGTAGTGGAAAGCTTTTTGGGAATAACTGAATCATACCGTCAAGTCAGTGTTTCAGCCCTCTAACTTCATTTGCTGGTTGGTAAAACTTGGTTTATGTAATTAACTAAAGAAGCTGATTTTCATTTGTGCAGAATTGTAAAATTTCAGTGGTTTCATATCATTTAGGTGGGATTTATTTGTAATGAAAACAAATCTATTCATTTTGATGGCTGGCTATACCAATATAGTGGAGAAGAAGCCTGGCTCATAACTATTTGTGTTATACATTGGTAAATGAGAAATAATAGCAAGAAATAAGCATCCTAAGTAAAGACAAAATTTCTTACCCGTAGGAAGTAGGAAAAGTTTTTTATGTGGTATTTTCTGTGATAAACACCTACTCATTCAGACCATGGAAATTATTATGCCTCAAGAATACCTATGGGATTGCCTTGATACTTTGTAGAAAAGCAGTGGGGAAGAATATGGAAGAGAGCAGGCAATGAATGAATGTCTGGACAATTGGGAAAATTCAGCAATTGAAGGGGAAAAAGCAAGTCTAGAGGACAAGAGCTATATGTAAGTTCTGATGAAAAAAATGGAGCATCAGAAAAATTCCAAAAGGAAAAGTGATCTGAATAATTCATGATTGAAGGGAATAGGACATTTTTAAGAGGAATAGTATGAGTCAGAGAGGAAGGGAATGGAAGAGATGCAAATATGGAATGTGGCAGGCAAAATACAAAGAACAGAAATTAAATATCAGTTGACCATTCAACAGCAGCAGTTAAAATTTGTGGGTAAGTCAGGAATAGCCAGAAAAGAGCTTTATGAGTTTCAGGATACATCTTCAGGATATCTAGTTCAAGGTGGATAAATTGAATGATAGACAGATTTTGGTCTTTTGTATAGAGGGAAAAAAACCCCAAAATTGTGCATGGTTGTGTGTTTCAGTCTAGCTTCATCTTTTACTCTACAAAAGTGTATATGGCATCTCTTACAGTTGCTGTGAAAAGTACCCTGGCTTTGCACCTCTCTGTCCTCTTCAGCATGAAATCAATCTGTGAAAATGCTTCTAACGTGTAAACTAGTCCCTTCAGACTTGACTGGAATTTTTTTTTTGGTAACATCTATATTTATATGCTCAGTTTTGAGCTGAAATTCTCAGTTTCAAAAAGAAATATGGATTCTGTATGCTATGCCTTTGGAAAAAAAAAAAAACAAAACCCTAATAACTCCTTAAACCATAATAACTCCTAAAATAGTTTTTGTTGGAAGGGACCCTTAAAGATTGTCTAGTTCCAAACCCTCCTCCATGGGCAAGGATGCCAACTATCTACATCCTTCTTGTAATACATATTTGTTTTATACAAACTGCAGTTTGTTAGAGGGATACTGGCATTCATGATACTGAAAGATGAAATGTCAAAGATGACCTTTGCAGACTCAAGCAGAAAGATTTTTGTATATCCCAAATCTACTTAGTTAATGCAGAATACCACTTTGCAATAGACCGAAAAGAGCCAGCAGTATGATCTCTACCTTTCAGAAATCGTATCTGGGATACTGTTGACTGCAGGGAAAAGGGCGTGGAGGGGATTCTTCTGCCTGTATTTCTAGTACAAAGAAATTTGTGGCAAAATGAAGGACTCTCTGGTACAGTTATAGAAGTATCAGGAGATAAGGCAAAAGAAAGAACAGAATGATATAGGCAAAAATTTGGTCAGTCACTTTCCTGAAGACATGAAATCAGATGTTACCAACTTTAACTGCAGATTTCCTGATCAATGTTAGCAAATTACTTCTGCAATTCCTAAACAGTTTTTTCCTTTCCTCTTTTTAGAAACATTCCTAAATAACAGGAATTGCATAAATAATATGTCTTGATGATTTCTGGTGGTGTATACATAAAGAAATGTTCCTAATGTCTAGCTCAGAACTCCTTGTCTGCCACTTCAGTCAAGTATTCCTTGACTTGCTCTGGCTTGGCATGCAGAATGGTTGAATACTGATGTCTTTTTAATAACTTCTTATAGAGATAACCATCAGATCCCCTCCAGCCTTCTTATTCAGAAAGAAAAACAAAGCAAAGCAGAACTTTCAGTGTTTCCATATGAGTCATGTTTTCTGCCCACTTTTTTGTTGGTCTCTGGATATCTTTCAGCTTATTGACTACTTGTTTTAAAACACTTGCTGTAAAATTTGGCCCAGTACTTCAGGTGATACCTGATTAGTTCTGTGACTCATGGAATACCAGACTTTTAATTTTGATTATCAGACTATTGCTAATTATACTGTCAGAATGTTTGCACTTTTTCCTGGTGGATACATCTATAAAGAAGCTATGCCAGACCCTTATTGTGCAGAATGTGATTCTACTCTTTTCTTCATTTCAGACAAACCTTAGTTTCTGCCAGAATGATCTGCGTATTTTGAGAAGACCCCAATATGTTTTTGACATTATTAAGCCTTATCGTCAGTTGTTTTGCTCAGCTCCTTCTTTGTAAGAATCGTGATGCAAAATACCTATAATGAAGTAAACATGCCTTTTATCCCCCTCATCTAATAGAACCAGAACTCTCTGATAATCTTTTTGGCAGACAGTGTCTTTCATAAGGTGTTAATCTGTGTAGCAGATAACTCACTCATTTTATGGACAAAAGGACTATGATGTCAGAACTGCTTTATGTGGAGAAGTCAGCCCAGATGCATGAATGTTGAGCAGTCAGACTCACAGGAATGTTTCTGGGCAATAGTTTCTGGATTCTTTTTTAAGACAGAACATAGCTCTGGGATCACTTGAGGATTACTTTTATAAGCAAATTGAGTTATACACTTCGTAACAAATCTAATAACCATACTGTGAATATAACCCAAAAGTCATTGGTGTTGCAGGTGGTGTGTGGGGATGAAATTTACTGCACCAAGTTCATGGCAGTGCTTTGCAGAACAAACCAAAGGTTTGCTTGTTCTGACCTTAACGACTTCTAGTGGCTGGTTCTATTGAATTCTGTTTGATTTTATTTGATATTTTGTTATTGGAAACATGGTGTCTTTTAAGTTTCTTTTAAAGAAGTTTTCCAAACGGAGTTGTACTTACTGTTATGGTATGCCACCTTAGGGAAGAGTATACCCTAGGTAAGGCATTCTACTGCTGAAATGAAATAGTAAAGTGTTTCTTTAGTAACTCCCGTGGGAGATTTGAAATGTTACTAGAGAATGTTGTAGGAGCACCAGTGGAGCCATCTACAGTATTTTGAAGAATTTGAAGAATTGCCCAAGGTTTTGCCATGGCAAAGAGACATTTATTCAAAATAAAAGGTTATATTTTTCACTTGAAGTGCTGATATTGGTCTTTATAATGATTTCAGTACTTCAGCTTGTGAATGGGAACACAAACATATTTGTACAGTAACAAAAATGAGGCTTTCTTCCAATGAGAATTATTCTACTCAGTAATGAACTTTTTTTTACTAAAAAGTATTGTAGCAAACGGAGAGCAATGAAATTCAATTTACTGGCTTTTCCAAAGAAAACCACAATAGGACTGAAAAATCGGCTATTTTGAGAAAGTGCAAAAATACTGAGATGTAAACCAGCCTGTGTTTAGAGCTTGATTCTTAAATTTTTCATATCATCAGGTAATGATGAGCAATTATATTACATCCTGCCAAGGATCCAACATCAAAAACTCTTAAGTCATATGCTAGCAGCCTAATATGGAAAAGGAGCCTGCTTGCAGTAAATATGTAAGTGATTCAGGAGTAATTGTTTCGCTTTCTGTGTGACAAAATACAATTAAGAATGAATCTTCCATAAGGTATGTCAAGCTGCTCTTGTTTTATAATTTGATTAAATATACAGTTGCTGTATCTTAATTTCAACTTTGTCTTAGTAACTCTGGGAAAAAAATTTAAAGCAGGATAGACTTAATTTAAAACCCTTTTCCAACTTTATGAACAATTTCCACTAAAGCTTTTCACCTGCCTGAAGGGCTGCCATAGAGCTGGATTCTTCTGGAGTTTCTGAGACATGAGTTAAAAGGCAGGAAATTCCAATTAGATGTTACAGGGGAAAAAATGGCCATAAGGGTTGTAGTACTGGAAGGGGTTTCCTATAGAGTTTGTGGAATGTCTTTGGAAGTGTTCAAGGCTCAACTGGACCTGGAGGAACCTGTCTAATTAGATCTGCGCAGAGCTTTGGACTAGAAGACCTCTGGAGGTCTCTTTTGCAAATTATTATCTACTGCTGTCATTCTCAGGTAAGAAGATGGCTCTTTAAAAAAAAAAAAAAATTCTGTATAACAGTCTGAATATTTGTGGATCAAATGGATTCTTGCCTAATTCCAGCTTTGGAAAACTTCAGTTTAAATAAATGCTGAAGTAGACAGTAGATGTTTTCTGAAGGCTGTCAAGGTCATGTTGTGTATTTTCTAGCACTTGAGAAAGCATTCATCTTGGTGTGAAAATTACCTGCAATTATTTTACTTATAAGATCTTAGCCTTTAATAAAGCTAGTAACATAATAGAAAGTACTTGTCTAATTGAGGAGTCAGCTACTATACAAAATAGGTGGAAAACGGCTCATAAACATAGAGAAATACAGCCTACAAAGTCCCAAGCCATGGAGAGTTAAAATGTTCTTCTTAGATATATGCCCATTCTTCTTTATTCTAGTTAGATAGAATTGTACTTAAAAATTCTGCTGGAGTAAGTTGGGTTTTGTTTGGGGGTTTCTTTTTAGGGTATTGCAGATCTCTCCTTTTATGTCACATTAATGTCTTTAGACTGTTTTATTGCTCCCCATGGAAAAGCAGACACCGAACTTTTCCTTCAGTAACGATCAAAAGTTGTTGACCTTGCGATCCTAATCATCCTTTTTTGGCAGCAAATGGGTTTGGAAGTTCCTTTCTCATCTTCTGAATTAAAAAGTATAAAAAAATTATCTGAGAACAGTGTCTTTTTTGAGTTTTCTGTCAGAAAATAGCAGTTTCCAGTCAATATCAGTGTTATGTTTGGTTAAAAATTCCCCTGTAACCCCTTTGAGAAAAAATTAAGAGAATTGGCATTTCAATGCCAATGTTGTATTTATGCATTCAGTTTAGGGGTTTCTAAAAATAAAAGGAATCGTTTATACCTAAGGGGTAAGTTATTCTTAGGTTGGAGTGTGTTTATACACATGTAAAATGTGTAATGTGTATATATCTTGATAAGTTTACATAAACATTTTCGGGGTGAACTTTTCAATGGAGAGGTACAATAGCTGTTTAAATATAAACATGCTGTAAGAGACTTCTACATCACTGAATCCAATTGCATGGTATTACAAGCCCCTGCATAATTTAATCTCCTTCACTGTACTCTATCTTAAAAGTAATTAGGAGTTCTATATGCAGTGATCCAGCTATTCCAGAGTCTGATTTTTCATTATATGAAACTTTATTTAAATTTCCAGTTAAAGCAGTTACCTAACTCAATTTTAATTGAATAAAATTAACTAGTAGTTTATTAATATCTATTAGCTCTTTTCTCTCCTTGGCATCTAAAATACTCGCTGTAAAATATTGACATCTATTCTTCCTTTCTTTTTTATATGCAAAACAAGTCTGAGGATTTTTTATACTCTCATCACATAACCTCTCATTTCTACTCATCCTGTTTGAGCTGCTCTATGCCAGTTCCACTTTGAGTTGTTCTCTTTTAGACACAGCTCCCATAATGACATACCACACTCTGGATGAAGTCTTACCGTTAATACTTTTCTGTTCCAATTAAGGCTTCTGACTCGGACAGTGTCGGGTTTGGTTTCCCTTTTCACAGCTGTGTTCCTGCTACTCTTCACTGTTCAAATGGTCATATGGTCAAAAAAAGCTTCCTGTTCCTTTTCTTCATGGCTGTGTCCAGATGATGAGCTTCCAGCTCATGCAAGGTTTTTGTTCAGACCCTTCAGTACATATTTTCACGCGTGGTGCTTTGAACTCATCGCCTTTCTCTTTGGTCATATTTTAGGAAATTTGTCACCCTTTACTGGGGTACATGCCACAAATTTAGCTAGACTGACATTGCCTTTTCTAGGTTAGAAACTTGGCTACAAATATTTTTTGTTTATGGGTTTGTAAGGATCGTGTCTCACGATACTTTAGATGGAGTTATGCAACAGCTTCTGTTCTCATAGCCTGCCAGTCACATTTCTATACTTCCATATATTTTCTTCTATGTGGTGTCTTTTTAAATGTAGATTATGTACCTGTTTAGTTAACTTTCATATTTGGTACAGCCGACTCACAGCTTTTTTTTTT
>VZRN01006753.1:281785-395962 GCA_013397935.1 Dasyornis broadbenti | reverse complement strand
AACCTCAGGATACTGTCTTGTTTCACAAATGGGGGACTTTTTTTTTTTTCTCAATCTCAGTTGAATGTATTTTCCCAGTAGAGAGAAATAGAGCAGTAATTTAAAACTGTGTGTGTACTTTCAGGACCAAATATTATTCACTTAAAAGTTCTCTTCCTTCTCCAAATACTTACAACTTAAGACTTCATGTTGTCATCTGCAGTGGCTAGTAATTAAACTTCATGTAGTCTCTGTGCATAAAAAAATATGTTGTTGAGACTAGGGTACTGCACTAAAGACATTAATTATTATTTCTTAATAATTATTATTTCTTACTTAAAAGATAATTTGCACAGTTTCTGGGTGTTCATTATGTAGGAGAGAAGTTCATTTAAGTGCAGCATTACATGACTTGTATGAGGTAAAAATGCCAGTACATTGAGTACAATGCCAGGAAACATTGAGTGTGAGGAAAGATTGTCACTGGTGAAATGCATTAAAATTTCTCAGTCTTTATTACAAGGTACTTAATAAATGAGGTAACAGAATTAGAACTTAATGTAGAATTGTCTGTATGATTCTACATGGATGCTAACAGGTGGTGCCTACAGAGCAGCAAGATGTTCATGGTTCCTGAACAAATCAGTTTTATTTTTATGATTGCTTTCTGAAATTGAAATTTTTAAACTAGAAAAAAGGTCAAGGTCACTGGGAAAGTGAATTGCTGCCAGAAGTGTGTTTTAAGACAGCATTTTAAATCTAAAGCATTCTTAGAGATGTTAATATTCTATTCTTTTATGTAACTTCAGTAATTTTTCAAAATGTAATGCTTACTAGTGTAACTAAGGTTATTAAGGGATATACCTAACTTTGCATATGCAGTATTTGAAAATCATGAGTTTCTTGAGGTTTTGATTTGATTAACTAGTAGAATACTCCTTTTAAGTATGTGTATAAATGTTACAATCTTTAGTAGGATTAAGCACATTACTTTCTTTTCAAGATTGGATTGCAATATTATGAGAAACAAAAACAGATTTAATTTTGGTTTTAAGTGTTTCATAATTAGGAGCAAATTTTCATAGTTTGTAAATACAGAAGTGACAAGTACGATTTAACAAGGTAAAGTTGTGTACAGAGTGAGTAGTAGAAGCAAAGCAATCTTCTGGTGTAGATTCTCTCTCTGCCTGGTTGTAGGGGTCGCTCTGGTCTCATTTCAAAGCTATGAGCTCACCAGTGCAGCACCACAAGGATATGTGGGTAGAGCATGCAACTTATTTACTCATAAATTATCAAAATAAACCAGTAAATTGGTGGCATGATTGCTGTTGATTGTTGGTCAGGCTATGTTACCTAATACAGCAAAAATGAAGATTTTTTTCTGGAGAACTGCAGAACCTTACAAGGCAGCAGGTGAAAAGACAGGTAGGTAAGTGCTGTGGCAAAACACTTTAGATTTACTTATGTAGGCTGTGAGCTGAGGAGTGAGTAGTGAAATAGTGGATTTGTTCTTGAAAACTTAACGCTTTGGTGTTCACTGATGGTTAGAAGAGCATGCTAAAAACTACCAGGGAAGAAATAGAGAACTAAATACTGAATATTAGCCTGTCTTTTGAACCCATGATGTTATTGAATTTTTAATTTTATGCAGAGTTCATGTTCCCTTGTCTTGAAAAGGGTAAGACCTGGTATGAACAAAGGTGCAGAAAAGCAAAGGCTTTTGTAACTTCTAAGTGATGCCCCTACTTCACTTCTGCCCTTATTTGCATTCCTCTTGTGTTCTGCTTCTCATATTTCTCCTTCCCACAATTAGGAGCATATAGCTGGGAGATGTGATGCTGTCCAAGTGATAGGCAGAGAGTTTAATGCTTAAGGTGTGAATCAATTAAAAGTGTTCTTCTGTGACATAGCTCAGAAAAGAATGACAGGAAGGAAGAAAAAGTTACTTGTTTCAGTTGTAATAAATTCTTGATCCTAGATGTATTTATTCTCAGTGTTCTAAGATTTAACTACTGTTTCAAACAAAGAAATGGTTTGTCAAAGAAAGAATAGTTAATTACTGCTTTATATAAGGTAGAAACATATTCAGAACCCAAAATGTTGCAGTGGGGAAAAGCAGTTAGTAGAGAAATACACCCTTTTTTGTTCATTTGATGTACAGGAGAAGCAAGTTCTTGTCTTTTTAAACTGTAATATTTTATATATGGTATTTTGGTCATTATACATGGCTGATCACAGTTAATCAGTAATTGATCAGTAAAAAAAAAAAGCTGGCTGAATGATAAATCTGTTTTTGTGCCTTATCGTCAGTCTGCAACCCTTAGTCCAATTTCAGATTCCTCTGAAATTGGGTGTTAACACTGGGAAAAAGTGATCTGCCCCGTTCTTGCATGTTGAAAAAAATCTGTCTACAATGATTGTTGCTACAGATTTTAGTATTCTTGTATTCATGGACTGAAACGTCATACACAACTGTTATGTTCCTGATGTCAATTTGTACTTTTCAAATTGCTGGTGTATATCCAGAATTTCTTTCTGTATTCTACTGGGTTTAGGTAACTGATTTAAACAGAATTTTCTTCCTTCTATGGCCAGGTCAACATTTCTTATGAGTTTGATAAAATACCATTGTGTCTTTAATGAAAGTGTGAGTTTATATGTGGGTTGTTGTAGAATGGAGAGGCAATTTTTATAAAGATATCTTCTAAGATGATAGTAGAGAAAGAATAAGGATACAATTATTGCTCTGCTGTGTCTTCTTACAGTGAAAAATTATCTTAAACCTTGAATGGTGAGTTGGACATTCACCCTTAAAAAGTGGTTGTGCAAACTGTCAGCAGAAATGTGCAATAAATATAATATTTATTATTTAAAAGAATGTATTATTTAATAAAATACATTTTTTAAAAAATACATTTTTTCAAATTGTAGTGAGGCATGTAATTTTGAAATTTGCCTCAATAATCACTAGTCGTATTCTGTTAGTCTTCTGTTTTCCTAGAAAAGGGAAAAAAGTATTACCTCCTTAATCTGTAATTTAACAGGAAACATTGTTCATTAGGAACTCAAATTTTCATATTTGTTTGTGATGAGATTGAGTATACCTGCTATGAAAGATGTCTAATATGATAAGATTTTGGATGTACTCAGTGTAAACCATCTTTGATATTTGTGCTTATGGTTAAAAAATTGTATCTTTTCCTTTAGTTGGAACAGTGTATTCTGCAGCAGTTTTGGCTGAAATTGTGTTAGTGGGCAGAATAGTGGAGTGCATACTTCACATAGAAATAAAAATGAACATTTAAATAGTGAGCAGTCTGTTTTGAGCCATCCTGAAATTTCTTGCAGGTATTCTTGAGAGGTTGTCAGAAACAGTTTTGGGGGGTGTGGTGTGAATGACACAGGAGGAGTAAAGGATTGCATCATTTTACAGAATGTGGCAGTGTAAGGAGGAGAGGAAGTTTTCCTGGAAGCTAAAGAAGAACAACTGAAGGAGGAAATAACTAGTTTCATGAGGGTTTGTGTAAGAGATAGGCAGTTCACAAGAGGAGGCAGAGAAAGGAAAGCGTTTGCGGTCTTGGGATAGTTCTGACAGTTTATGATGTTCAGTGTTCTCCAAGTCAATGCAAAAAAGAAGTTTTGTTGGTTTTTTTTTGTGTGTGTGTATGTTGTCTTCAAGTTATATGGAGAGAAGTATTTGACTCTTCGAATGTATGCATACCTTTTAAATGGTCTGTACTCTCAAGTGGGAATATATGGTGCGTAAAAGTTTACCAATTTAAAAACACTTAAAATGACATTTCAGTGATCCTCACACAGTGTACAGTTATTATTATTTTAGCCCTCAAATTTGAAAATATTAAATTGGTTCTATGGAAATTGCTTTTTACATATGCTTCTTCTTGTTTTCAGGTCTTTGTTAATCAGTGGCTGAGATTTGAATTTGTAATTTTGTAGCACAAAACCCAGCTTAGACTGAATTGTCAGTTCTCAAGGAGACATTGGGGTTTTTTAGAGATCTGTAATTAATTTTTTTATAAAGCTAGGAATGTAATGACAAGGTTTGTTTTTAAGATGATAGATGCACCTGGAGCACCTCCTCCCCCTCCTTCTTCACTGACCTTGGTGTCTCCACCAAGGAGACAAGAAAATGTTGTTTTCTTCACATGTTCTCACTCCTCCTCTTCTCTAGCTGGAATTAAAACTGCCCTCCACTTTTGTTTTGATTTCTTCTTACATATGTTATCACAGAGGCATTACCACCATCTCTAATTGGCCCAGCCTTGGCCAGTGGCATGTCCATCTTGAGAGCCATCAGGGGTTGGCTCTGCTGGACATGGTGGAAGCTTCCAGCATCTTCTCTCAGAAGCCACCTCAGTGGGCCCCCTCCACTGCCAAAAACCAGCCCATGCAAAACCAATACACTTGGTAAGCTTGAAAACCATTCCAAATTTCCATTTCACAAAGGTAATTTAAAAATTTTTACAGACTATTCAGATATGCTTTTTTGTGAGGGATATTACACTGTGGCAGAGTAACAGAACAATTTCCAGGTAGGATACTGAAAGTTCCAGGGATTTACGGCTAGAATACTCTGTAGTTTGCTTCTAGGTGTGCCTGAAGCAGTGCAGCCATGAGTGAAAGTTGCAGATACCTGACAGCTGTGAGTGACCTCAGTGAGGTGAGTCAGTGTCAAACCAGGTCTGTACCAGTATCCTCATTACAGCTGATGCTACTTGGCACCCCTGATGGCAGTCCCAGTGGAGTAACTGAATCAGAGCACCAGGTTGGTCTCCTTGTTTGATGTGCAGTACCAAGAGTTAGCTGAAAAACTTTTTTGTTCTGTTGTCCTGAAGAAACCATTTATTCTGGTTGAGTAAAAGGTAGTTTTCACTGCTGACAAGGGATCATCATGTATTTATACATAGAATTTTTAAGTGGAGCAATAGTGAAACATCAAGAACAAGTATTATTGTGTATACATAAAAAGATGCTGAAGCACCATCAAAGCATCATTGTACATCTCTGTGAAATCAAATGATTGATGTCACATCAATGTCTGTGTCAATGGAGAGAAATTAGATGAAAGATTCTGTTTATTTTGTAGAAGCTGTGTTAATGTTTCACTTTTTTCCCTGTGTTCATCCCCCTCGATTGAGTAAAATAAAAAATAAATATTTTTTATAAAGCATTGTAGAATACCAGAGATTAACTGAAACCTGTAAAGCCTGAAATACTTTAGGAGACATTAAACCCTTTCTCATTCTGCTCTTTCATATAGTTGAGGTGTGCGGATCAAGTCCTATCTAGCAGAATGACTATGCTATGTGTCGTAATAATATAATAAAATACCGTGTTATGACCTGAACAAAGGACCTGAACCCAAGACTCTGTATTATTTTCCATCTGTGTTATTTCCTAAGAATTCTTCAAGCTTTTGAAGTTGTTGCATAAGAAAATCTATTAAGGCCCTAACAACATATGAAGCCACTGAAATAACTTTTTATTCTTTTTTAAATAAGCTAGATTGTCCATGTTCCCAGTGTTCTTTTAAAATCTTGTATACTTTTTTCTTGTAGAATGTCAAGATTATTAAAGAGGGAGTGAACATGTTGAATATTTTGAGAAGTTAGAGATTGCTTGTCTGTAGCAAGCAATGGTATGGGAATGTATTGAAATACATTCAATGTATTGAAATACAATGTACAGCAATATAGTTGGGAATGTATTGAAAAATTATCAGGCTATTACGCCATACACACACCCCCAAATAAGAGTTAATATGACAGGTGTTTTCTGCGCTTTTACATCCTCAGACCATAGTCTCATACTGTCTTAGCTTTCTACAAGGTATCTTCAAGTCATTGAATATTAAACCCTGCAAGTCTGGTTTCTCCATTTATAAGAGAGGACTTAAAACCTCTTTGCAGTTTTTATATTTCTAGAATATTCTGTGTATATAAAATGCTGTTCAAGTATAAAATTTAAATATTTTCTTTTAAGCAAGATAACTTGGTTTAGTTAGATTGTAACCTTCAAAGATTGCCTAAAATGATTTCAGTGTTCTCTACGTGAGCCTTTGTAGTCTTAACAGTTTTCGAATGTGTCACTGAGACCTGATGAAAATCACCATTCAGTCTTGCTGTGTAATGTTTTGGTATGCTCTCTTGTCTCAGCCTTTTTAGAGCTATAAGCTTGGCTGTTTTTCTTGGTATTTAGGGATGTTCCCTGGTTTACCTTTCCTACTTTTTCCACTAAGCACTATTTTTGCAATATATTAAGACAGAAGGTAATAGATTTTCACACTAGGTAAGGATGGTCATAGAACATAAATCCTCTACTGGCCAAAGCAAACATTGGAAGACTGAAAAATAAGGTGGAAAGAATTCTGCATACCAGGGTACAGAAGAAGGCATGTGACTGTAGGAAATAAAAAATTTTAACATCGTTTATTATTTATTAGAGATTATTCTGGAAAGTGGATTTACAGATCATGTAAATAAAAACCTGAAGTCAAAAGGAAACTGAGCGTAAATTAAGAATATTCAGAGAAAATCCTGCATGTAACAGGCAGTTTTTATTTGAATATAGGCATAAAGAATGGTAGACTAGGTAAGAGTTTCATTATGTTCTAATAAATGTTCTGAATTCTTGGTAAAATATTTTATTTTAAATAAATGTGTCATGCTTATAATCTAATAAATTAGTCCTTGTAATTATTGTCATCATTGTTACTATCCTATCAAAAAAAGAGTTTATATTTGTATTTCCTTTCATAAGGTAATAAATCTTTCATACCTGTATACTTCATTTGATTAATTGAAATGTATGCGATAACCAAGATGCTTTAAATTGTGTCTTCCATTCCACAGAGAAAAAGGAATTCAGAGAACTGGCCTGGACATTGGAATATAGTCATTATAACCTCATAAAAAGCATCTGGTCTTAGTGAGGATTTATATTCAACAAGACGCCTATATCCACTATTGGTACACACAAGGCAGTGCATAACAAACACGTTCTGTACAGAAGCTATAATTCCACACAGCTGAAAGACTGACATCAAAATGTCAACCTAATCATTTTTAAATCTTTTTTTTTTTTATTTGCAAACTCCAGAACATTTTCCAGCTGAAGCATCTCTATACCAAAGAGTAAATTTCTACTTACTTAAAATTTACTAATTTAATTAACCTTTTCTAATCACAAAAGTTTGGCACATCACAAATCAAAAGCAGTCTCAAACATCTTAGCTATCCACATATTTATGATTTGTTTAAAGCAATGTAATAAAATTTCTAGCAATAAATAAATACTGTTCAGAATAATTTTTCAGATCAGTTGGTAGAGCACTACTTCAGAGCCGCTGTCATGGATTACAATCTACTGGGAAACTAGACAATGGCAATTTATAAATTCTTCCAGGTCTCATTTATTTTCATCTCCCACATATGGAATTTTAAAGTTCATTCATTTGCATGAGTCATGAAGTTAGAAACAGTGCCCAGTTGGAAAAAGTGGTACATATTTTCAAGAAAATTCTTCTTATTATATTGACGAGGAAATACAATCTCAAAACTGTGTAACTATACAGCTTAAATTGGTTTAAGAATCTTAAGTGGATCATTGTGCTTTTCAGGAACTGTCAGTTCTTATTATGCTGAGTAGTTGTATTCAGTTGTGTGCTGGACAGTAATCAATTCAAAACTGTGTGTGTGATCATGATATCCCTCATGGAAATCGTTCATTCACAGTTTCCCGGGTTTTGTGCTGTGTTCAATAGGTGGATTTGTTCTGCTCTAATGCGGAGAGCATTGTGTAGCTGAATGTTCTTCCATGTGGTTGGATTCATAAATGTCTTTCTCATAACAGAGCCTTTTCTCTCCACATGGAGGCCGTGGCTTCCTGGTGTGGGCAGAAATATGTTCTGTTTTGCAGGTACTGCTTAAAAATGCAGCAATACATTGATTAATCTGTTTAAATATGTGAAATTAATTGAGATTTTGAGAGACAGATAAAATAAATTGTGTAATTGTAAGTCACCTTATATAAAGGCAAAGCCCTAAAGTCTGGGAGTAGATACCCGAGAAAGAATTGGAAACCTCAGAGATCATAGAATCATAGGGTAGCCTGAGTTGGAACAGACCATCAGGATCATTGAGTCTGACTCCTGGCCCTAGGCAGGACACCCCAAGAATTCCATCTTGTGCCTGGGAGCATTGTCCAACCACTTCTTGAGCTCTGTCAGGCTTGGAAGACCACTTCCCTGGGGAGCCTGTTCCAGTGCCCAGCCACCCTCAGTGTGTGAAGATGTGTTATCTTCTCCCTTGCTATTCCTCTTTTCCTTGCCTGTACGGGAATATTGAGAAACAACCACTTTAAATCTAAGAAAGAACAGTAAGCACAAAAGTGCATTTAAAAGTACCCTCCCCAGTGATCAGGTGCCTAAGTCCAAATTACACTAAATGTTCTACCTGCTTATGATTCAGGGCACCTCGTGTGCCCAGTTATTTTTAAAATGACAAATACCACCAAAAAGGTGTTTGTCCTGTGGCAGGAACTTGGAATTTTTTCCTGGTGGGTAAATATTAGCCATAAGGCTGTGCAGTCTTGTTCCATTTTTTCTGCTTCTTTAGGCCCAAGATCTGTTCTTTTCTGCACCTTGGCCTCGCTTGACAAAGGGCCCTGCTAACAGGGCAGGTACCTTAGCTGTCAGGACATTCTTGCTGAAAGGTGGCCTTTTGAGTGCCTGCATACTGAAAACAAATAAATTTTAGGCAGATTTCCATTTCTTTAAGATCAAGCAGGAAGGGAATAAAGAGTTAAAGAAGCTGAAGTAGCCATGGAGGTGTGGTTTGGACCAGTTTTCAGTGTTGACATATGAAAAGTACATATAGTATTACTTTGGGAATAGCCCTATTGCTTCTGAGACAAGTTGAGTGCTATTATCAAATTCCTGCTATGCAAGGGGGAGACATGGTGTTGTTATAATTAAACTTGAGGCTATTTATTTGTTACTTTCTTACAGGAAACAGATTCAACCTCTTCTAGGACAGTTCAGCCAGTCAGAGGCTCTGTTAATCTCATCTGGGGTTGAGCCAGGGACGCTGGATGGTGTTCTCCTGGATGCAGGCTGTTCTTCTATGCAATTTGATACACCAGAAAGAGGATTTTCTCTGCAGAAGGATGGACCTTTGGACATGAGGATGGATAGTGACAGGTACATGATAATAGAATATTTCTTCTTGAACGTCAAAAGCTGTCTGCTGAGCAACCCCTGTGCATTTCCTTTCCTCTTAAAACGAAGAATTCTTATCAAACCACATCTAATTTTGCGTGAGTATGCTGTCTTTCTTTTGCCAGAAAGCTTTTTTGCATCTCAGTGCTCAGCCCTGCTTATTGTCTTTGTCTTCTTTGAAATAAGAGGAAAGTTCCAGTGATGAGTAATTCAACCAGTAGCATTTTTGTTAACCGTACCATTGACTTGTAACATTTTCGGAGTGTATGGTCTACAGTCACAGGGACATCTTCCTGTCACAGGCCTATTATTTCCACAGTTTCTCAGCCTGTGCTTGATCTGCAGGCTCACAACTTTTTGCTGCAGTCCCTTTCCTTTTCTGCCACACTTATTATTTGTGGAAACTCACTTGAGCAGGTTCAGTTGCTCTCTCAGGAAAGGTGCAGCATCCATCTTTTGTGCAATGACCATCTGACCCATTTGCTTCTCTGGAAAAGTAACATAATAAAAATAAATAAATAACATCCTACTCATTATATCTGGCACTTTAAATCAGATAGCTGCATTGCTTTTAACATGCTACTATAAAGCTGTCTTCCGTGCCCATAGATTTTTTGTAAGTTTTACTTAGCAAAATTATAAGCTTCCTTTCTTTTTGTGTAGGAGGCACATCAGGCTTACTTAATTGTCAAATTAATGATTACTGAGTAAATCACCTGTATTTAAATTATTTGGTTTGGTGTTTAGTACTTTCAAAAGCGTGAAAATCAGTCATGGAATGATAATTTCCACTTCTGCAGGGTTTTTCATCTTTAAACAACCCGATATGTTTCTGCAGCATTTTGCTTTTTGAATGAGCAACCAAAGATCTGTCTTGTATAGATGACGGCTGTAATTGCATGATGCATTACATGACAGAGAATAACAATTTTTTCATGGTGTTTTGATGAACCTGGAGTCTTAAGAAATGCCATTTGTTCTTTTATTGCTCACAGAGAGCCAATGGGAAGCCTCAATTTTTAAGGAATTAGCTTACCATATTAATGTTAAATCTTAACACAATAAATTTCATTATACTTACTTTTTCTGGTTTTGTGCAAATGCTCCCATGATTCTCCTGGGATTTAGTCCTCACATTTCAAGAATCTGAACTCCAGGCTTAAATATAAGTCTGATGCATCATGAGAAAACAAACACGGAACAAGAGCATAAGAACAAAGGATACCTGAGGCATAACAAAAGCCTTACACTATGGTTGTTGCTATGATACTACTTGCCTCTAAGTTTTGTTATCTTTTGTAAGATACTGCAGGGGAGTAAAAAATGCCTGAAAGAGAAAAAGAGAATTTAGAAGAGAATTTATTAAGTAGTTTCGATGTTTTCTCTGATTAGTAAACCCATAGATGATGTTCATAAAATACCTTGAACTATTTCAGTAGTAAAGTGACAGATATTTAGATACATAGATTGAAGGCTTAGACTGTTTAAATTGTAATAATTCCTGTAATTTTTATTACTAGGTCATTACTCTTATCTCAGAACAGTATTTATATATAAATTCTTACTCCTTTTAGTGAAAAGTAATGTTTAATTATCTTCATTAGCAATTGTTTTCATAGCAGGAGATGTGAAAGGAAAGATCCTTGAAATCAGTTCTGACTAGAAAGCAGCATATGATGCAAGGTGGCTAAAATGAACCCATAAGAGGCAAGTTTATATTCTAAAGCTGGCTAAATAGAAAGGTCACACATAATTTCCATCCTAGCACGATACTGGAATATATTTATTCTTGTCACCTTACTAAGCATGGTTTATGATACTTGGAAGTTAAAACTGTTCTAATTGAAGTTAAGGAACAAACCCCATTTAGACCAGCAAGGAAAAGGATTTAAAAGGTGCAAGCTGCTTTCACAGGGTTGCCATCTCCTATTTGAAAACCTCAAAGGCACTTGTATGCAGTGTGTGTGTTTGACTTTATGTCTCAACGCTATGAAGCTTCACCTCTTGTCAATGAAAACTGACGTCAGTGAACTAATTGGCTCTTCTCGTGCGTAGGTACCCTGACATGCCCACCGCTGCTGATGTTGTGAATGCTTTAGATCAACAGGCGCTTGCGTCCATCCTGAGAACATACGGCGAGGAGAGGCACGCTAGGAAAATCACTTCAGCCATCGTTCAGGCACGCAGCATATATCCCATCACCAGAACTCAGCAGCTTGCAAGCATTGTTGCAGGTACCCTCATTAATTCTTCACAGTGGCTGCTGAGGAGAAAAAAATATTAATCCCCAAAGTCCCAGAGGGATCTATTTGTACTTGAAATCGTGCGGGATCTAATCCTGCCTATTCTGCTCTGATGTCAGCTCTCTTATTCTTTTTTTTTATGCTCCCATTTTTTGTATTGTAGTTTGACAATTAGTTTAATAATAGATTTTACATGAAGCGATTTATCATTTTGTCAACCAAGTTGAACCACAGAATGACAGGAGCCCTGGGTATTCTTTATCCTGACTATTGATAAACCTTCAAATATCAGATATGTCATATCTCTTTTAGTTTTAAATTTCTGTATTTTAATATTTTGAGGGGAGGTACCATGGCAGTTTCCAATTATGAGTGAAATCAGATGATTTCTGTCTCTCTAAAGAATCAGGAAGCACAAAGCAATACATGGCTTGCTTTACCTTGCGCATGCCAACTAGATCAGCCTGAAGCGACTATTGAAACACTTCATCTTCCCTGCTCCTCACTGTAAACAACTTGAACAAAATGCAGTTAGGCAGGAACAGTGCTTACATCAAGAACCTTTATGTTTGTGTTCTCAAGCAAAAATTTTCAAGGAAAAATATAACACACGAATCCTGTTCATTAACATTCTAATATGTAGTGTCAGGATGTTTTTATTTTTTTAACCAAAGGGTGAAAATCACTACATCTTGTCACAAATAAGTCTAAACTGCTGAATTTGAATATAGACCCTTAAAATTCTAATCCAAATTTAACATTTGCTAAAGAAGAGTGTAAAATATTTTATTGGTATCGTAAAGAGTCTTAAAAAAAATGCGATATTCTTAAAAATTTGTGTTACTTAAACTGGAAGTCTAAGGCACTTAATTGTAATGATGGAGAAATTAAAAGGTTTGGATTTGTAGAAGTCAGGATACTTTAGCAAAATGTCCAGTCAACCAAGGCCCAAAATTTAGCTGATATGATTAAAGGACCTGAAGACACTGCTTGCTATTGTAAGCCCCTGCTGTAAATATAGTGAATATATGAGGAGCAAGCAATCTGAAAGTCAAAGAGATAAAGCACTATGAGTCTTTCATAAACCTTACATTTTTAATATCATCATTAGCAAAATCCTGAAATAATAATTTTGGGCTTTGTCATATATATCTCATGCTTTTTGAAAAAGTATTAAGGCAGTGTACCACTACTGAGTTTGAAGCAACCATATCACTGTGTTAAAGATGTAGCATGTTCTATGTTGTAAACAAATAACTCAGTAATTCTGAAATAATTTTGTGCCATAGAGTAAACTAAGAAACTAAAAATACTAGTGTATAAAAGACAGCAATTGAAGATCCCTTCATGTTTAATGTGCTGCATGTGACTCATCAGTTAATGGTCACTTTCTGTGACAATGAAAAGGATTTTTTGTTCTCATTTTAATTCTCTGCTATATTTGAAGAGCTTCTTGATAAATGAGTCAGGTATACATCAGGTAGTGTACATGCCAAAAACAATGAATCCAGCACACGTATCTGCCAAGACAATAAATATGTATGTTTTGTGTGCTTTTTTTGGAATATACAAGTAGTTATAACAATTTTAGAGCTGTTACACTGATCCCTGTTTGCATAGAACTTCTTCCAATTTTAATTTGATTCATCCGGTAAAGATGCACTGTGGTGGATCCTATTGGTTTTCGAACTGTTTGAGAAAACCTTAAGAAAAAGTTTTAAATGGTGATATATTTTGATTTATTTATCATCTATCATGAATATATATTCTTACATGAAATTACATTGGTGAAGTTATTGTGGTAATCCAGAGCTAAAGTGTCAGAGACCACAGCTACAGGAACCTCTTGATGGCACAGCCCTAAAAAAACACTGACTAATTCAGGACTTTACCAGAGCAAAATTTATGACCTATTAGTTAAATGTTATGTCCTTTAAAAAATAAAATATTAATTAGAATAATAAAATCTTGCATTTTAGATTTTGAAGATTCTTTGCAAGCCTGATTATCTTCCAGAGCAGAATCATTATTTTTGCCTAGTATAGGAACCAGAACACAAGCAAAAAAATCTAGGCAATGAGACTGGGTATTTATGTCTTTTTCTCTGCTGCTATCAGTATCTGAGAATTTGCATCGTGTCCATATTTCTTTCTCATGTTACTGATTACTATGGCTTCAGATTTTCTAGAGCTCCCAAGTTATATCTTAAGGTCCAGCTGATAGTCAGAATCACAGTGAATCTAGATTTGGACTAACCTGAACTTGGAAAATTTAATTTCTTTTTATAGAATGATAGACTTCTGGTCTTCCCTACCACCCCACAAAGGTTAGAACATGTATTGCAGTTGCTAATTCATTGGGAGATAAAGGTGAAGGATGTTGTTTAAAAAAACCCCAAGCAAATAAAACAGCTGCACAACTCTTAAAAGGGCAATCAGGTATTTCTAAAGTATGTATTAATAAGAGTTCCAGTTCTAAGGTATAGCTGGGAAAAATATGTAGATTTGTATGTCAAGTGTGTTGTTTGCCTACAAAAACTTCAGTATCCAGGTCATTTCTTGCACTCCTTTGTTCCAGTTCAAGAAAATAATTCTTTCTATCTCTTGACACAGAGCCTGAAAATTATCTTTCTACATGCTATGCCAATGAATAAGGTCCTACAAAAAAAGCATTAAAGAACTTTTTTTTTTTTTTTTTTTGTATTTATAAATATTATCCAAAAGGCTTCTGATCTGTTTAAATAAGACCTCTGTGAGCTATGGAATCTGCAGTAGGAGGAGTTTTCAGTTCAGTCTTGTGAACAGCATCTCTTCCTGCAGCACAGTCAAACTCTTCTCACTGTTTATGATTTTCACAGAGCTATTTGCAACATTGAATACTCTGTAAATACTGAAAATCAGTAGTTCTCAACTGAAGGGTTGTGAACAGTTGTGTGGAAGCCGATTAAGAAGCACTTCCTGATGTCTTTTGTTGTACCTCATTGAGTTGTTTGGAAACAATAGGTCTAACTGCATGTGAATGAAAACTGGTTAAAAATGGTGAAATTTTTAGAATGTAATTTTCATACGCTTTTCCAATACAGCTGATGCTCTATTTTGATTTCTTTTCAGTGGGCAATATACCTTGTTATCTATTAATTTTTGTTCAAAATTTATTTTTTCTGAGCGTTATTTAGATACCTAATCTATTAACAGACAATTTTGAGGTCATGTAATCACTTGGTCTTAACTTGAAAGGAGTTGATGATGACATGTTAAAGGAATTTGAAAAGTTTAGAAAGAACTTCAGTGGGTAAAGTCAATTTCATTCAGACTGGTTCACTTTTATAGACTTTAATTATCAGTTTGTAATTTGTAATATTGCCTGAATTTCAGATGGGTGAGAATTAACACTGTACAGAGGGAGCCTAGACAAAAGGACATTAGTTGCGTCACAGAAACTTATTAAATGCAGTGCTAATTCAACAGACGAATTCCTGCAAACAGGTGCACGATCTGAATTAATTTTTAAACTCTCCCACTCTCTTACACTCTGGGGACTTTAATAGTTCATATTGACAGGCACAGCACGTTGCTAATTTCATTCACAAGCTTTTAAAATTTCAATACATTTCAACATGTGAACCTATTAGATTTTTAAAAGTGTAAGTATCATCAGGGCATCCTAAAACTAAAAATTATAATTTCTCTCACTGGGATTTCAAACCAGTCATCTAGCCAGAAGCGTGGTGTTTTTATGAATGAAATTAATTTTACAAGCTTCCCATACAATTTTTTTTTTTTTTTTAATGTTTTTGTACATTGAACAACCAGTTACCAGGAAGGATTTTCTTTTAGTGTTTTGGTAACTGGAGGGGCCTGGGTGAGGGTTGATGTGCCTTAGCTGAAAGCACAAATAGGTTTTTATTTAACTAATCTAGAGGATTAAGAGTGATAGGAAAATTTTTCACCCATGGAACATAGATCAGAATCGACTGCCTTTACTAAAAAGATGAAGGCCAGTGTGACAGAAATAACTACCAGAGATTACATTTATTAGCTAATCCCAGTCTTTGATGATAGTCCAGTAAGTCTTTGAACATGTAAACAGTTTGATTTTGTTTTTAGTTTAGGGGATTTTGGTTGCATAAAACTGCAACGTGGCTGCATTTCTTTACCAATTTCATCAATATTAGTGTTCTGTACTTTATTATAGAACCTGCAGTTCTCTTTGTGCATGTTCAACTGAGGCATGTAGGGTTGTATTATACCTGCAGAATATATCTGGGCTTTAATTAATTTTTCTTCAGTGTGTGATGAATTAATTCATAGTAATAAATTCATGTCACAGTTAATTGTAATAGAAGGTTATTTGTAGGAAGAGATTGCACTCAACAGCCATGGCAGGATAAGAGCAAGAACCTTCAAAAGACCTGTTAGTGTCCTAGTCATTCTGCTAGCCTCAGTATCATCATTCTTTTATTTATCTATTCAGTATTGCAATTGCAAAATATCAGTGTTCATGATCAGGCTAATGAAAATCTGCCCAGATATCAGCACACTATGTCCATTTACATTTTTACAAAGCCTTTTGAAGTTGAATATAGATTCATAGAATGGTTTGGGTTGGAAGGGACCTTAAAGACTATCCAGTTGCAACTCCCCTGCCATGGGCAGGGACACCTTCCACTAGACTAAGTTGCTCAAAGCCCATCCAATGTGGCCTTGAACATTGGCAGGAATGGCGAATCTACAGCTTCTCTGGACAACCTGTTCCAGTGCCTCACTGCCCTCATGGGGAAGAATTTCTTCCTAACATCTAATTCATTCGAGTTCTGAGCATTCTACTAGTGTTTGTAGTTGTTAGTTGACTCTTTAAAGGAAATTGTGTTTATTTTGCTTAGCACAACAATCCTTTATGTTATGCATTAAGAGACAGTTTTCATCACACACAACTGGCAGTCAATGGCTGTTCTAAGAGTTCCATTTTCAAAGAATCTCTTTACAGGTGTGTAAAGAAATATGGAAAAAGATACTGTGCCAGTTAGTACAAGCTTGGTGTTGGTTTTTGAGACACCTTGTGTTCTGTGATTTTTAGTTCTGCTTTTAATTTAGGTCCCTCATCAAAATGAGCTCTGTGACTCCTACAATGAGAGTATATATTCTTTTTATGATTCATAGTAAATATAGAAGGTTATGTTCTTAAGGACAGAAATTGTATTTACTAGCTAGTGTAACTTCTTCTCGAGTTTGTAAATGATGGAGAAGCCTAGCTCCTGCAGGTTACATCTATTTGCTGTGTTTTGTGAGACAGCTTCAAGCTATAAATTCCCATGCACTCATTTGTTGGGAGAAGTCGATCCTGTTGCCACTTTCTGTCTCGAAGGATTCAGACTATAAGACTAGGAAGCAGCCACGGCTACGCTGGGTCTCTTCAGTGAATTCAGGAGCTGTCGGCTTTGGGGATCAGAGAAAGTTGGGAAGGTAGTTAGGAAAATCAATTATGCGGAAACATATCTTAGGGACATAGCATACACGATAACAGCTTTGTTAATAATGATTGAATTTTTAAATCCCATTATTATCCTCTACCTTTGCTGAGCGCTGAGGTTGCTTGTGTGTTTGTGATACGCCTTGTGAATGCTTACGCTCTTTGACATTAGTAGAATCTTACCTTTAAAATTCTCAAGAATTCCACTAATAAATTATTCTGTGCAAGCATATTATGGATAATGATATCTCATTAATTTTTTTTTAATTGCCTGTGTAAATATGAATTTAGACAACTAGTTTCAGAGGTACAATAGTCCCCTCTTTTACTTCACTATATAGAATATCAATTACTTGATTATGAACTGCATTTACTTCAAACTCATTGCCCTCTTATGTTGTAGCTTAGCATTGACATGAAATTAGGGGATTTTAATTGCCTTATCTCTAATGGTCCCTCTTGTTTAGAAAAATAATTCTGTCCACTTATGTGCTAGCATTATACTTTCAACTTATCTTCACTAGACTCCTGCACTCACATAATAGATCATAAAGTTACCCAGGTTTCACAAATTTTATAGGACTCTTGCACTTTGGTCCTTCTGAGCCCTCTGATTTAATTAATGTTAAAATACATTAAATAATGATATATTAATAGTGTTAACTTAAATAGTGATTATTATTTGTGAATCTGATAAAAAAAATTTAATCTGGTGGTTTTGGCTCTGACAAATCCTTAGCTTGACACATTCTGCTGTAGAGACACATGAAAACCCAACAGTATCAGCTGCATTTTCTAAATTTCTCGAGGGATTTTTGTGAACATTTGAAGAAACACAGATGTGTTCAACAATTACTATTCCCAAGCAGGAATACCCCTTTTAAACACCAAGTGATTCATTGAAAAATAAGTTATTACCATGTAGACATTGTCTTCAGATATCTCTGCTGTGAAGAAATACAGTTATCTGGAAGGCAACAGGTAAAATTGTGTCCATCGTATATTAATGTTTTTCCTTAAAATCATAACACAACCACAAATACTGAACTGACATTGACTACACTGAGCTGTAAGGTGAGACTTATCTATCCTATCTTTTTTTCCCTTGTCTTGGTTTCAGCCATTATTTTGTAGTTTAAATATGTGATGCTTTTGGAGAAGGAATTTCTCTAGAAGATTCCAGGGGAAAAAAACCCCAATATTTAAACACAAACGATCTTATTTTCAAAGGGTTTATGTTCAGAGATGTGAATTCAAAGCATAAAATAAAGATCTATTACAAAGAAAGAAGCTCACCACTCAGGGTTCAGTTTTGACTATGCTTTCCTTTAAAGTCATCTTGCATGAGTGGATGTCAAGATGTAGAAATAACGAGTTATTAACATGTACCTTTTGAAATGTATGGCAGGTGCTTTTCCAGCATCAGCACTCTATGCACGGAAAGACTTGCTTCAGAGACCTGCCCATGTTGCTACAAAAACTTTTCAAGGCCTGCGAATATTTGTAAATGATGAGCTCCATCAACTCTTTATAGGACTGAAGACAGCTGAGAAGTTTCTAAAACCTGGAGGTCGCCTTGTAGCCCTCTCCTTTCATTCGCTAGAAGATCGTGTTATCAAACGTTTTCTTCATGGAATTGACATGACAGAAAAGTACAATCTTGGCTCAAAGCAGAAGATAAGACAGGCTCTGAAAAATTCCTCCAGAGGAGAAGATACACAAGAATCTCCCTGTGGAAAATCTAACTCAAAGTGGGTTTTTATACAGAAAAAAGTTCTCACACCCCAGGCCAAGGATATTCAAACAAACCCAAGAGGAAGGTCAGCCAAGCTAAGAGCTGCTATTAAACTCTAAACCAAAATATATGATTACATGATTGTATGATTTCCTTAAATTTTATTTTCCAGAAGGCTAACTGGACAGATAATATCAAACTGAAAAAATAAAACGAAGGCTGCTAGAACACATTTCTTTCTTACCTTTGTGCTTCTTTTTAATTAGGAAGTAGTACAAAGCATGAAAATGCAAAATAAATGCCTATAAGTGGGTGTCACTAATGACACAAAAAAGATGTTTTAAAAAAAAAGTCAAACACCAAGTTTATAAAAATTGCAGGTTTCATGTATTTGTAATATTCCTTTTAGATTAATTTCAAAATCCTGACATTAACAGTCTAAATTCAGTAGCTAATTGAGACAGATGTATTTTTATGGGGGTGGATTTCACACACCTGATTCAGATGTCTGGTTTAGTCTAGAGTAAGTTTTAACTAACCTAGGAATTCATGATATATATGTGTCTCTGTATCCCAACTAACTTGTTGCATAAATGCCTGTGGGACAAGAGCTAGTTCTTAAATAAAGTGACATTGGAATGTCATGTTCTATCAAGGAATTTGTAAATGGACTCTTACCTTTTTTTAAATAAATATTTACTTCTGAGTAATCACCTGGTTGTTTAATAATTAATAATTCTGAATAATAAATGAATCTTGGGGGAGGGGGGGAAGGGTTCTTAAAAGACCACTGGACACTCAAATAAAGCAGATTTGTGCTTGATCATCTGAATTTCTTCCTGTAACCATGACTTCTGTGCATAGATCCACTACAGCTTTTAGGTGTTGATGGAATTATAATTAATCCATCAAAAAGCAGTGTTGTGGGTCTTATGAAGTAGTCTCCTTTGCAGTGGTGACTGTTTATTAAGAGGCAAATATTAAATTATATTAGGAAAGGCCCACTCTTAACACCAGCTTTCTGTTTGGGTGCTGGAGTAGGTTGTAGAACATATAACATAATTCCTTTTTTTAGTTAATATGAACTAAATTTAGTTTTGGGTTTATATTTTATCTTAAAAGACCAGTGGTCTGCTAGTTTTATATGCTAAAAATTAATGGAAAATAGTATAAGTTTCAACTTCTTTGACTTTTGACTCATGTCTTCAGGAAAACAAGTCTTAATTTAGACAATCAAATTGGTACCAGGATTTCTTTTGTGGTGTCTGAAACTTGGTTGATAGAATAAAAAAATGCAATTTCTGACTCAGCTAAATGTCTACTGCACTGGCTTCTGAACGACTGACTGGATCATTCTGGACCTGATTTTCATCAAGCATCCTCTTCATGTTGATATAAATGATTGCTTCACGGTAGTTTTTTGGGTCATATTGACACAAACAAGTTGATATTTATGTTCACTGTCTGTAATATACAATACATTGAAATAGCTGGATATTGTTTAATACCTTGGTTAAGGTAAGTAATATAATGTATTGTTAGGTATAGGTGATAACATCTGTGACTAATCTGAAATAATAGTCAGATAATGATGGGCATTTCATTCTTTTCTGAAATTTCAACGTTTTTCCACTAGCTTCATTATACATGCTACTTAAATAAAACATTCCACTTCAAATAATATTACTTACACTTGTCATCTTTGAGACAACAGACTGTACCCTAAATAGACATTTTTTCATGCAAACATTAAATATAAATAGCTAAGGTTATTTTTAGCTAAGATTTCATACTGGAATGTATTTCAGTTGTAGACTTGAAAAATTGTGCCTCCAGCATGGACTTATAAGAGTTGTAGTGCAATGCTGTGTGTTGTTCAGGACATGCTTCAGGGAAAGACCATCCAGTTATAGCAGAAGTTGAGCTTTAGTATCTCAGAAACTGTATGAAAGCATTACAATTCCTTATGCTTAGAACAATGTTTAAAATGCACACTTCTCGTATCCAAATTCAAGGGCACAGTTTCTTAGGTTGATTGAACTATTGTATACCAGGTGGTTGTAAACGCCCTCCCTCATTTAGGGAAAGTAAGAGGCTTTCTTTGCCTTTGTGCTGGAGTTGCACAGCCATGACAGTGTATCACTTGTTTAGTTTTTCCCTTTAGAGGGTCTGCTTCTCTCCTCTCAGCATCTCTTCACTTTCGGCTTTAAACCTCACGTATGGAGAGTCCTATAATTTTAACTTCTGCTTGCCTGAAAAAATTTTCTGGTTTCCCAGAAAAACTTCTCGTTGTAGTTGGTCAAAATATTCTTGTATCTTTATACATTTAATTTAATTTCATTTCGTAAAAAAAAAAAAAAAAAGGGGCTTTTCACACAGGCATGCAGTGATAGGATAAAGGGGAATGGTTTTAAACTAAAGGAGGAGAGATTTAAATGAGATGTTAAAAAGGAATTCTTAACTCAGAAGATGGTGAGGTTCTAGAACAGGTTGTCCAGAGGATCTGTGGCTGTGGCATCCTTGGGATTGTCCAAGGCCAGGTTGGATGAGCTCTGAGCAACTTGGGAGAGTGGAAGGTGTCCCTGCCCATGGCAGCAGGGTTGGGAATAGATGGTCTTTGAGGCCCATTCCAACCCAAACCATTATGTGATTCTGTGACTCAGTAAATTAAGTTATGTGAAGGGTATTAGGCATTTATCTTGTTAGCAGAACACATGTCTACAGAGCACACCTTAAATTTTTCTACTGTGGTGTGTATGATGTTACTGATACTAAAGTGGTTTGTTTTTTTTTTTTTTGCCACAATCAAGAACTCTGTTTAAGAAGGAGATGGGATCTGGTGAAAAATGTCTCGCTGAAAACCAAGGCATGATGTCAAGGTACAAGTTGTGTATCGTTTCTAAAAACTTCCATTCAACCTAAGCAATGTATGTTTTACTACAGCCAAATGCAAGATTATCTATCAAGAAGAAAAAAGATTGTAGACTGTGTTTACAGGGAATATGGCAAGAATATGGTCCTGTACACAATGAGAAGAGTAGAAATATCCAGTATGTGGAGTAATTGTGCAGAATATCAAGTGGTAGTTATGGAGAGACAGTTGTGCTGCCATACAATATGTGCATGCAGAGCATGTTGCTAAAGAGTGTATCTTTTCATGTGAGTACCTCAGAAGTGTAGAAAAATTTTAAAAAGGATAACCCCCAGCTATAAGACTATTTGTATGCATTGCAAACATACTTTCTGTTGAAATTACTAAGCAATAGGTTTAATTAGTTAATCCAAGTAAATGTAAAAAGTAGGTATGCTGTCAGAAGTACCTGCCTGGTGAAGAAATTTGCACAGAGTAATTATCTGAAAATTAGACATACTTATTCTGTGACTAAGGTATTTATAATAAAAATACAGTACTTTTTAAAAACATGATTTTACAGTATAAACACAATTGTCTGCATTTATAGCCCATGAGGGCCTACTGACAATTATTACTTCCCTATTACTTCCTATAGAAAAATAATCAGTTTCATTGCTTCAGAATGCAAGTAATACAAGGAATTAATATATCTTATGTTTTGGTTGTTTTAGTTTTGTTTTTTTTTTAAACTTTCACAGTTGAGTGTTTTATCAGTGGTCTTTTATAGTCACAACTGCCAAGATTGCCACTTGAGTTAAAAGAAGTCCCAGTCTGAAACATCAGTTTTTGTAAAGATGTATGGAGGTATTTGATAGTGGGAAGTTGGAAGGAGAGGATTCCTAATGGAGTATGAACGGGAAAACGCTGACTTCAATGAGCACTATTAGCAAGTGCCTCTTCCAGTAGCAAGAGTTGTATCGGATGTTTTGCATTCTGCTTTCTAGAGTAGCATTTCTATGATTATTAATGATTCATATAATTGCTCTAAGATTACTTTTTGTACTGGAGAAGACGTGATATTAATTGGAGAGTTTATGCTCCTAAACAGTGTAACAGCACAGTGAGAAGAGCTATGCCCTCAGGAAAGGTGATGTACAGGGGTGGGTGCATCACAATAAGATGTCTTAGACATAGATTGCTGGTGATTTGATTAATTTAAATTTTAAAATAACTTAGTTGTTGTAAATAATCAGTCGTGACTCACTGTTTTGAGTATCACTGTGCAAAAGTACTGGTGAAAAATGAGACAAATTTGAATAAACAGAGAAGTAATGAACTCATAAGTCAATTTGTTTCTGCCCATCTTACCTAACATCTTTACCTCTAGCAAGAGTAAGGAAAGGGCTCAGACCTGATTTTCTTGTGCCTCAAAACTTCTCAAGAAAGAGCCCTTCAATAGGTTTACTTCCATTTACACCAGGATTTTGAAGACCATTCAATGGAGTATGGGAGTCAGTTTTTATTTCCATACATTTATTTTTTCATAAAGCACTTGCTCAAAACTTATCTGTAAGTTAGAAAAATATGAAATTAAATTTATAAGTCTTTCAGAAATATAATCAAATACGGAGGCCTTTTTACACTGGAGTTATAGAATTAAAGCAGGATTTTGTGGATTAATTAAGACTTCATTGCTACAAGTGAATCTTGCAAATAATTTAAATGAATGTGGAACAATTTCTCTTCCCCTTCACCCAGCCCCTGTAGAAGATAGAAGAGAAAAATATGTTTAATTAAAAAGTAAGAAATAGGCAGTAAAGGTGAAAAGTTTAACAAAAAATTATGAGGTTGCTATCCAGTTTTAAAAAAATTTCGTATATGCAATATTCTATTACTTTTCCCGTTCATTGCTTAATTTTGCCTGTTTGGGGATAAGCAGTAGCAGTGAGAGCTCGGTGTCTGTACATGGATGCAGAGCCTGGTTTCTCATGCATAATCAGAGGTAATAGTGTAATAGTGGGAAGGTATATATGCTTCTGAATACGATCTGTGTATTTTTCCCCTCGGTCTCCTTTGCAGTTAGAATTGTGTTTACCTTTGTGGATCCTCTTTACGCTTATCCCAGGTGAAAGAGAGGGAAGGGCTTTTCTTTTTTGATAAACTGTAATACGTGTCCTTAGAACTTTATTAAAATTAATGCTATTTAATACTTTTCTACTTGACATATTTTGCTGATGACATACCATGTTTTTCAGTATTGCTATGACATCACTAAGTCAGGAAAAGGGGCAAATATTTCTTTGTGGGATATCAAAGCTAAAAAAACATCAAGTTGTCAGTTGTCTAAATTTCTTACTGTACTGACGTAGCTATATGTATAAAAACTAAAACTTTTCATTGTAACTTGATCTTTAGGCAAATCATATTCTTCCTGTTGCTTTTACAAGCCTAATTTGATTGGTTGTAATGGTGAAAAACAAGCTGGAGGGTTTTTTTAATTCGTTTTTATGGTTGCAAGTTTAAACTTGACAGCTTGTTTATAGATGTCTTTTTAAAGAAGAAAACTGGAGATACAGCTCCCTCTGTCTGTCCTGGGAGTACCTCTGCTCTGGTGTCTTTTGAGTGCACCTGCAAATGATCATAGGAAGAGCATGTTTATTGTAAACATGAAGATCCAAGATCAAAACATGGGGGTAACTTGTTTTACAGGTCCATAGTTTTTTTTAATTACTCTAACTGGAATTTTAAAAGAAAAAAGGTCATATTCTTGTCTGAAAATACTTCAGTGAAGATACGTAATTCAAAAAACAGAAAAACAAACTTGTGCAGTAAGTTTCTCAAAATTTATAATGAGATTATTATTAGAATAAAATATACACGTACAAAAATTCTATCTTATCTTTAGTGCCCATAGAATTTTTGCAGGCGTAACAGTGGCAAATATACTTCATGTTTTTGACATTAATTTAAAAAAAAAAAGTTCTGTGCTGGTGGAAAAATGTGCCTAAACAGTGAAACATTAGGGAATATGACAGAAACTGGAATGATAAGAAATGACACTATATAAATCACATCTTAAAATTCATACATGCTGGAATACCTAAATAAAAACTTAGATTTTGTGTACTGCATTGCCATCTCTTCAGTTCCAGTCTGTGGATGTGCTTCTGACAAAGAAAATGTGGTCTGTCTGTGGTTTATATTTGCACTGAATGTATACTAGAGCTCAGAATAGGTTTCTATAGACTTATGATGTTATTAGAATTTTATATTATCTGTAATTATACTAATAATATTAACATGGCGACATAACATTAACAAGGTTATACCACAAGTTAGTAACTGTCAAAAAAAAGTCTTGAAGCATGATGGTAACTTGTATACACAAATGTGTGGAAGCTTAGTAATCACTTAGTCATCAACAATTTAGGCTAGAAAAGCTGCTTTTTGAATTCAAACTGTATTTTAAGCTCATCCCTCTGCATCTTTCTTGTAAACTGTATATATACATTTTTTTAATCAGAAGTCCTTTCACATGGATGAACATCTCTTGCAGACTTTGCAAAGAACTGAAGTAAGTATGGACAGTCTTGGCTGATAGGTATCTGAAAATGGAGATATCATAAAAACTGTTTTGTAACACAGTGCAAAAGTTATATTCTTAAGAGTAAAGATACATGCATGCCTGCTAATACATGCACAGTCTGCAAGCCTAATCCTGCAGCCTTTGCTTGTGGGTCCAGCTTTGTTATGGAATGATAGAGTCATTGAGGTTGGAAAGACTTTTCAGGTCATCGAGTCCAGCCATTAACCCAGCACTGGCAAGTCCATCACTAAACCCTGTCCTCCAGTGGCTCATCTCCATGGCTTTAATACCTCCAGGGATGGTGACTCAATGACTGCCTTGGGCAGCCTGTTCCAGTGCTTGACAATATGGACGCCTCATTTCTAAAATGTCCCGTTTTTCATAGTTGTGATAGAAATGAAAATTGAAATCTTGGTAGGCAATGAGAGCTGACAGAGCAGAGGCTAAGGTCTGTAGGCTGATCGTGGGTCTCTTTGAGAGCAGAAAGGACTTGACACTGCAAAACATGGTCCACTGGGTATGGGGCAGTCCAGGCTGACTGCCAGCACTTATATGATAGTGACTAAATATGATAAAGCTGATTAAAACAGTTATCAGTGTGGAGGAAGGTTCACTGGTGTATAGTAATGCATTCCACAATGGCTTAGTAATGATGACAGTGGGTTTTAGAAAACTAAAATTAGGAGAATAATAATAAAAAAATCCTTGGAATTGAATGTCGTATATATATATTTTTTTTTTTACTGCCTCTCTTTGGGAGGGCAGGATGTTGACAGAAAAATTATTTGAGAGAAAAGGGTAAGTCTCTAGTGCTGCTGCCCCATTACAGATAATAAAATCTTTCCACTATTGTAAAAAACATGGGCTCAAAACGTAAATAGCACACATCTGATAGTTATCACTGTTACATGGGCTATAAAAACTAGGAGGTGATGTGAAATTATAAAATAGTAGATAAATTAAATGAGCTTGGCAAATACCCTGCCATGTGTTTGTACTGCACTTAATAGTATTCTAAAACAAAGGTAATTAAGGGATGACTGGGGATTTGTCACCCTAGCCTTTACACCAGGACCCTGCCAGTTTTTCATGTGTACATCTTAACAAACACAGCAGCATCAAGCTGCAGCCTGCACACCTGGGCAGGAACACTGCTGTAGCCGATAGTGTGATGACTGACATGGAGATTAAAGTCTCAGCCTCTCCTTAAAGTGTTCCAATATCTTATTTTTTAGAGCACTGACTTAATGCTTTATTAATAGGTTTCTAGTTGTTTGGAAAAGAACATGTCACAAGCTGAGCATAGGGGGTATTTTCTGGTTGCTGCTTGAACTTGATAACTTTTGTCCCTCCAGGCAAGCTGGCTATTGTTCTTGTAAAATTAAGTGAAACTTTCCTGGAATCAGCAGCAGCAGTCAACATTTGTCTCTGAGAAAAAAAATAATTAATGAGTTTAATGGCAGTGGCCATTAGACCCAGTTATATACCAAAGGGAGCACAGCCCTCCATAAATATCACATTTTCCAGTAGTTCAGTAATTCAACAGCATATTAAAAATACTCTTTCACAGTTTATACACTCCCGTAGTTACAGTTGGCAAATATTTTACTTGACCTATTCAAGTTTTAGCTGTTTTCAGGATTCTGTTTCGTTTGAGCACTCTTTGTATAGAAAAAATGTTACAAAGTATTTGGTTTTCCTGAGAAAAGGCAATTAATTCCTTTTTTCAAATAGAGTCTTGAGCAAAGAAAGCATTGCACTTTTTGACACCTTTTTTTTTAGGTTTTGTTGGTTGGTTGGTTGGTTGGGCTTTTTTTCGGTTTTTAACTTTGATGAGGAAATAAAGACCTAATAATTTCTGCCATAGTTTCTCCTCTGAAGTAATTAATTGTTTGTATTAGGGACACAGAATTAGTATCATCTACTAAACAGAGCTACTGACTATCATGTTCCCTCTTACACATGGTGCCACCTGAACTGGAATTATTCCCAGTCACTTCCTATAGCCTACAGAAAAATAGGCACTCCTCAGCATGCATTCACAGTTTGTCCTTCTTAATTTAGTAGTGAGGCTGTACAGGAGCTGTGCTTAACTTAAGTTTGCGTTTCTCTAAGCAAAATCTTCACTTGTAATTTTGCTTATTCTTGCATATAAAAATTAAGAGATGTTTCTGTGTTCAAGTCACTGCATCAGTTTCAGTGCTGACAACACTCATTACCTTTGTTATTAATGATGCTCCAAGTTTTCCCATGGGCGTGAGAATATGAGCTTTCCTGAAACATTAAAGCTGAATTCCAGCCTTCATGGCAGCAGAGAAAACCATGCAAATTGAAGTCCCTTATTTTTCCCCTAAGTATGTGTAGTAGTCAAGTATAATCCTTCTGTATTCCCCCTTTCCATTTCCCCCCTTTCTGTTTCTCTTCTTTAAGTTTTACTTTTTCCTTTCTTTTTTACCCTCCACCCCCTTCTGTTCTCCCCAGGATATCCATGTCATTTTTGGAGCCTTGCTTCTGATTTTTGAGAAATTTCAGTTCTTTCCCTCCTCCTCTGCCCTCTGCCATTCCAGAAGGTGTGCACAAAGGTTTAAAGTGGAAGAAAAGAAAGCTTGTTGCTACTTCCTGGTTATGTGTGTTTTATCAGCTAATCAAATCATCTTCAACACCCAATTTTTTTCTTTCTGAAGCTTAAAAGCCTCTCTTAAACATGAACCTTTACAAATGCATCCTTAAAAGTATTTCTTATACTTTATATCCTAATAAGGTGATTGTTGAATTAAACTGTTGCATGAAAATATTTATAAATACAGTTTTGTAATCACAGTTTTTCCCAATGGGCAATTTCCTTAGCCTTGATAGCCAGGTCAATACATCTCCAGAGGAGATTCCTGAGCGATGGGAGGCACTTTGCTAGAATGAGACTGAGAGTGCTTTGGGGGGAGCTGGAGATTTGGGGCCCATAGTTCACTCGCTTCTCATGCCGTCCCTAAAGCAGTCCTGCATGACAAAGCAGCAGGATGTTTGGATGTAGCTGGGTCTGGCTGTCAGCTGCAGCCTGCAAGGATTGTTCAGTGATATTAAGAGCTGGAGGATACCTCTAGCGGTACGTGGTGTAATTGGTGATTGTCTAATTTAAAGTTGCCTTGGGTGACGATAGAAATTGAGGGTTATTATTGGATGAGGAGAATCACTTAATCATTCTCAAAAAGAATAATGCACATGACTTTTCTTGGGCAGGTTAAATTGGAAGGGTATATCTTCTGCAATGGAGAGAAGTGTTTAATTTGAAAGATAGTTCTTTGGGAATATCACTTACACAGATTAAAGTTGAGATGTAATTCAAATTGCCTGAGTCATGCTTCCATTTTTTTCCCCAAATTATGCTACACTGGTGGGCACTTAGCAGTTATATGGGATCTGTCCCTGTGTTAAATCCAGCAGCTTGAAATGCTCTAAGGCTTTAAAGTGTTGAGAGAAAAGTTGAGAAATGTTAGAACGGGTGCCTAGTACCCAGTTGCCTTCAATAATAATTATTAGCTCTATTTGCATTCACTGCAGCCACTGCTTCCTTTCCAAAATCCAAGGAGAAGGGTGTTGTAGCCCACTGTGTGCCCTGACAGCTTTTCATGGCAAAAAGGGGCAATGGCATAAAAATAACATTTTCCTTATCTTAGTAAAATGCAGAGGTAAGGTGTAGGCAGGCCTGAAGAATTTTTAGATGCCTAAATGTGACATGAAAAGCTGTGATTTCACTTAAAATAATGATCTTAAATATACCCAATCTGTAATTATTACTTGATGTGAATTTGTTTTAATAACTGATTTAGTAAAACCTGTGCAGATGCATGTTACTCCTGGAAATGAAAGAAATTTAGTTAAAGTAGAGCTATTAATCTTTGTTCAACAAAAATTTATTAGCTTGGCAGTGGCTATGTTGCAGTTGGGGCAAAGAAACCATGTGTCTCGCACAACCTTTTTCCTGAACAGAATAACCTGACTCTGTGGCAGCTTGGGTTTCTATCAGTGATATTCTACTTAATAGCATGGCAGCTGACTCGCAAGTATGTCAAACTGTCATTAAATGCCAATTCATGTTATCTCTTCAACTGTTTTCTTTGCAATGTCTGCAATTATCTTTTTATAGCAATTATAGCAACTATCCTCCTATCAAGAATTATTTAAAGTAGTATGTCATGAGCAGCAGAGGAGCGCATCAAACTAAAATAATTCAGAAAGTTGTTGACAACTACAGTTTTGGCAATTACTATAGTTTGGGCTTTGTGGGTTGTTTTGGTCCAAGAAGGTTAAAGACTGTTAGAAGCCTGTAGTCTTTCATGTGAAATGGAAACGTAGCCCATCTCCAGCAGCATGTCACCAGCTATTTGTCACCTCTTCTGAGTTTAATCTACTGAAGGATTGGTGATCTGTGACAGATGTCTGTAAATAGAAAAACTTTTTGATCTAGGGTTCATTTTATGGGGAAATTAGCTGGCAATGATGTTTACTTCTCCGTACTGAATGTAAAACACGTTTTTCCTATCTAGAGAGAGAAAAGATGAAAGTTAAGGGGGTTTTGGAGCACTTCTGAATAGCAGAGGTTAATAGGCTGGGAGTGTGTGCTTTCCTTATTACCCTTGCTTCTTTTCTCTCATCTACACTCATCAATAAATAAATAAGTTAATTAAAAAGCTGTTTCTAAGGGACAAAATACAGATCCTTAAGACCTATCAAAATCTCAATAAAAAATTTAGCCACTGGCCTGAAGAAATACATATAGTGTTACGGATGGATGAAAGCCCTCAGCTTTGCTGGTTTTTATTGTTATAATGAGCTGCACAAGTTGCAATAATAAATAAAGGGTATATCTCCTCACCAGAAGCTGTTAAACCAGTGGGCCCAAGGCAAGGCCTATTATGCAGAAAACATAAGATGAAAATCCTATTTGCAAAAATATCCAAATTTTCATATATATACTTAATCATAATCCTAATATTTTGGAAATGTTCCAGATCACCAGGGTGAGTAGGAAAAAATATTCAGAATCTAATTAAATGCCCATAGGAGATTCTTTCTGATGTTCAACCAGCAGTTTATGAAATGTGAGTGTCTGCATGCAGAAATAAGCATATTATTTAATATTTTAACAAATTATTTAATGCATTTTGCTATGTTTCATTTTTGTGACCTCTCTTTTCTGCATTGCAGGCTGCCTGTGAGTGTGTTGCTCACCCAGGCGTCCTCTCCTCCTCCTTGTCCATCATGACCTTTTGCTGACCTAGCTGCTGGTGGTGTTGCTGTTCTGAATTTTCTGCCACAGTCCAAGTTTCTGTGCCAGCAGCTGTATTGGTGCTAAGTGCCCCTCTCGTGAGGTTGGTGTGGATTGTCTTCTGTGTTTGGAGAGTAGGTGATCAGAGGCTGAATAATGCAGGAGGTGTGCTGTGCTTCCAGCTCTGGCACTTGCTGCTCTCCAGGGCTCGCAGCTGGTGAGGGCTCTGCAAGGTGAGCCCAAGCGAGTGGGTGGTGTGGAGCACCAGCCCACTCTGCGTCCTCAGCTGAAAAAGAAGGTGAGGAGTTTCCATCAGCGAAGGGACGCCTTTGTGTCCCTTGAGAACAAAGCAATATTCTACTGGAAGCAGCCAGTTCTGCTTGCAAAATGCAAGTTGAACTCTGGTGAATGTTTCATTTGTGGTTTTCCCTTATTTGGCTTATCTGCAGGGAGTCAATTAGAATACTTCATTGGGATCAACATGGGTCTTTGAAAGGGGCTTGTGAAAAAGTCCTCATTCCTCTCTATCTCTGTACAAATTAAATGAAATTAAATACTGATATCTCTAAGAGTATTCTTATTGTGTTCAGTGGCTTTTACAGACAGAGTAAGTAGGTGCTCATATTCAAGTGCAGCCCAACACTGCAGGTGGCTTTAATGTAGCTGGCTACAGTAATTCACTCAATCCACAACAGTGCATTTTGTGAAGAGCAAATTAGAAAAGGAAAAATGTTTATTTCTTAACAAGCTTCACTCATCCGAGAATTAAAGATGCACAACACCTTAAACTGTTAAAAAGTATTTTCAGAACAAGGGTTTTCATTGGTCGTTCAGGTGGCCATTCAGGGTGTTTAAGCCTGTGCAATAAATTAAAAATAGCTGTGGCAAACAGTTGTGAAGAAGTCCTCACTATTGTTTTCACATACTCATTAGTCAACATAGTCACATACTCATTAGTAGAAAAATTTAATTTTGCCTGCTTAGTTTTTGAAAAAAATAAATAAGCAGTAGCAATCACAGAAGACAAAGAGTGGGTGATTGGTTCCTATTATTTTTCTTCTTAATATGAACGTGAGCCCTACAGCGTTGTGATTCAGTTTCATAATTTCCTCCCATTTAACCTAAGTGGCTGTTTTGGGAAAGATTCCTTTCCTTGAAGAATATTCATGTGTGGGTTTAATATGTTCTTGCAGAAATTTATTATTGTTTTCTTTTATAATCTTGGTGGTGTTTCAGTAATTATATCTTATTTTCGTTATTTAAACTTTTCCAGGTCTTAAAACTAACAGTGTTATCACCTGTTTCAGCAGTCTATTTTCCTTAAACTTTCAGGTATTCTTTTTTAAATGAATTAAATTTGTATTTAAAAATAGAGTTTTGGTTCCTCTGCCTGTATAAACATATTCTGGTCTTCTCATTAATAACAATCCATCTGCTGTAGGTATTTCCAGTACACTGTAATGGGCTCTTCCTCTTCTCACAGGGGAAGTACAGTTGTCAGATTGAGGAAAAATCTGTAGAAAGGCAAACCATTGCTAAAAGTGGTACAGGTAGGGCTGGAGTTATCTGAAATAGTAAATAGGATATTTTTAAATTCCCTCACCTTCCAGTGTTTGTTAGGGGGATGAGGAAGCTTCCTGTGCACTTCATCTCCTTAACCTTTTAGTCATTTCTGATCATGAAAATGGGTAAATAGTATAAATATGTAGTGGTCATAAACATGGATAGATTTACACGTTTATATAGCTATTTACAAATGCCATGCATGTAGAGAACTGGCTGGCAACAAAGCTTTTATTAATACAGTTACAATATAGTTTCTACTGCAAAATTGTGATGGCACCAGCACAGTCTCAAAATGGGATCGTAGTTCTAGCTCCGTCTTTATTAGCATGTTACTTTGTCTATAAAATAAAACATTCACCACATTTCTAATAAAATTCTGGTTTATGTGTGTATTAAATACCTTCTGTTGAGTAAAGTATCAATTAAGCAATGAAGTGCAAACTCATGTAATTTGTTTGAAATTATACTAATTACCACTGTTAAGGTCTTTATTGATGCTGAAGTCTTTCGATGTAAACTGAGGGGATAAACACCTCGTCTTACACAGAGCAGCTTTCATGTGGTAGTGCCATTCAGTTGCTGCTTCCCAAGAGCCAGGGCATTTCTTCTCAAATTCTCCCTTTTCCCAACGTAAATCCTATTTTTGTCTTCTCTTCATGTTACTGAAACAATGCAGAGCTTGTTGAAAACTACCTTACTGCTAATGAGAATATTGAGCCTCTTCAAAATGATGATCATTGGAAAATGCAAAGTACTTGCAGTCAGAGTGCTGAAGGAAATAGAATTGCTAGTGTATCCGAAAACAAGCATAGGGTTTTCTCAGAATTTAAGCAGATGCAAAGAAAATTCTGCTCTTCTTTCTGTACCTCAAAATGAAGATATAGGAAAAATAATTGAAGGAGGTTTTGGCCATTTTTTCATCTCTGTTTCATTTTTCTTTAAAATTCAGAGCAGCTCTGCAGGAATTTTATATCAAATTTCCATTTTGCAGAGGTAGCTTTGACAATATAAAGAGTGCTGCAATGGCAAATACCTTCTGAAGGCTATGAATTTGTGCACATCAAAGGTCTCACACAGGATTCTGGGTGAGTTCTACACTTATTGTTTACCTGAGCACGAATTTTATGTATCTGCTCTGTTTTAACCAAACTAATTGCATGTGTATGCAGCTATTTATCTGGGTATGCATATAGACATATGTGTATGCCCATACACACCATAAAGAAATCTTTTTTCATTAATTAACATGGCCATCCTTAGGGTATTTCAGAAAATAAGGCCTCTTACTTCAAAAGGGAGAAGACAGGCTAATGAAGGAAAGTTACGATCTATGCCAGGAAGTTGTAAGCCCTTAAATGGGAACAACAGTAATGGACTGCACTTGTTAATCCATTTATTGCAATATTGTCTTTCATCTGTACCCATGTGATAGCTGGGAGATTGGCCCACAAGGCAGCATTGCAAAGAATTGTGATGTTTGAATATAAATACTTGGAACACGGAAAAAGAAAGATGGAAGAAAATCTGGCGTGGTTTGAAGGGGGGAAAGTAGAACAGATAGACGTAAGAGTGAATTTTATGGAAAACTTTATGTCAGCGCACAGATTTTTCCAAAGAAGATGCGTAGGTGGTTTTCCCAATCAGACTTGATGAAAAAATGACAACTATCATGTAAAGAATTTTTCTGTACTACAGGGGAATGAACTAAAAGAAGACCATTTCTCATTTTAGGCCACTAGATTATGTTGATCTCTGGTATTTATATTTGATATGTGAGTAGCTGGAAATGGAAAATGTTGGTAGAGTCATCTACTTTTTCCCAGTTCTGTTCTGTTGGGGTTCTCTTTTGATGATAGTGATAACCATGATACCCATTTTCTTCCCAGAAAGCCAAGGAGTATTTCCTATCTATGTTAATGTTGAACTAAAACCAACATGAGTCAATGTCAGTGTTTCTACTGCAGTTTGATGTGTCTGTTGTTTGAAAGAATCACGTATGAATAGGGATGTGAAGAAAATAATGGAACTAATACAACTACAATGACAGAGCTGAGATATTAAATGTTATTACTGAACTTCAGATTCTTAATCTGTGATGCTTCAAATGTGTTTCTTTTACCTTTGTGACGTGATTTTGGTTTATATAGCACTAATTTTGTAGTCTATATAGCATAACAGAAGTCACAAGGAGGCCCTAGGTTTTTTTTTAATTATCTCCTACAGTGTATAACTAACATTCGCATATGAGTGATACTGCAGAGAGATGTTCTGGGCTGTAGCAAATTGCCAAAGTTCCGTGTTCTCCTCTCGAAAGACCCCACTTGTTTTGGACCTGCAGAGAGCTGTTTGTCTGTAATGCTGGTGCTGAAGAGCATGCTGAGTCACACAGCACAAATGCAGGCTTTGCCCTCTCATGGCTGTATCAATTATTTCTTCCTCCTGTATTACTTAATGACACACCAAGTCTTTCCACAAAGTGTGCATGACTCAGGGCTTCACCGTGCTGTTGCCCCTGAACTATTCTTCTCTTTCTGAATCACAGCTTGGAGGCTTGGAAAGGACTTGTTATTGGAAATGTTTGAGAAGACCACATTGCACTGTATTTGTAATATTAGGTTCAATTCTTAAAATGGCACTTTTGTTTAAACAGCTTTGTTATTAATACATTGAAAAGTTAGTCTGGAAATTTATAGGGGTTCAGCTTTAAAGAAACCATGGAAGTTGAAAGGTTCTGTTGAACCTCTTGTAACCCAAAAATAAGTTTTGGAATTAGATGGGACGTTTTCCTCATTAGTGAATTTGATTGAGTTCAGAAACACTATGGATCAAGCCTTTCATTCATGATTTTTCAACATTTCTAATTAGAAACAATAAGCTGAAGTGAAATAAAGGAAGAGCTGGGTTTAAAAAAAAAATTATTTGCAAAAGTTTAATAAAAATTAGGAATTAAATACCCTGATAATCCACACTTGCTCTTATCTTCATTTTTAGGTGTTTGAATGGCAGGCTGTTTTCTGGAGTTTTTTTAGCTTTTTTTCTATCAACAAATAAATTTAGAAAGTAATCTAATGTGAATCACTAAGACTTAAATAAGATATATGAAATTTGTATCAGCCTACATAGCCTACATTGCTCATATGTTGCAAACTATCTTTCTGCAGGTTCTTCTCATCTTTTCCTACAAAGTTACAATGGCTTTAACATAAGGAGGGCAAAGAAAAAGATGAAGGAAAGAAAACCAGAAATATTGGGGGTTACTGTCACTTCAAATGTCAAACGTTTTAACAAAGGGTTTTTCAGAGAATACTGGTCAGGTTTTTTTATCTCCAGTAATAAGAGACTCAAAGCTTCAGGGTCTAAACCCAACATTAATGCTTCAACTTAAGCAATAATATACACAAAATCTCATTCTTCTGTCTTTTTTTTTTTTGGTTGTTTTTGTTAAAATTTTCCTAAATGATAACACACACTTTTGAAAGTATTTGTTATCATCATTCAAATTGTAGGAGTCTCTTGCACATCTTTGCAAGGAACTGATAGAACTAGCCTCTACTATGTTTAAAGCAGATCTTAAAAACCAAATTTTCCAGGTTTTGTGGGCTGGATTCTGGTCAAAATCGTCGCTGTAGCAACTCAGCTTTGATGTTCCAGGGTCAAACACATGAATAGACTACATTTTGACAGCGAGAGTGTGTCTGTGATGGGGCTGTACATGATCGAGCTGCTGCTTTGCAACCTCCCTGTATGTGTGTCCACAGAATCTGGCCCTGAGTCCTTCCTAGACACCACCAGCAGTTTCAAGCTGGGGTTGTGTGGTGACACCAATGTGACCATAGACACATAAATCATGCTGGGTGTCCTCCAGAGTACTTCCAGAGCTAGTCAGCTCTAGTCTGGTGATAAACATATTTAAAGAGCATCCAGGTGGGGAGTAATGATGTATGTGGAACCACTGGAAATGACCCTCTGTTGGCAGTGTTGGGGAAAATTGGACACCGGACTTGAATGGATACTAAGTTTGAAGATACAAAATTGGAAGCAGTTGTTGATTCGCTCCAGAGTGGGGAGGCATTGCAGAGAGACCTCAGCGTATTAAAGAGAGGGACAATCAGCAACCATATGAAGTTCTAAAGGGCAAGTGCTGGTTTCTGCACCTGGGACAGGGCAGCCCTGGTTGGCTCTATGGACTGGGGAACGAGAGGCTGGAGAGCAGCTCTGTGGAAAGGGACCTTGGGGTCCTGGTCCATGGCAAGATGAATGTGAGTCAGCAGTGCCCTGGCAGCCAGGAAGGGACATCCCTGTCCTGGGGGGCATCAGGCACAGCATCGCCAGTCAGGCAAGGGAGGGAATTGTCCCGCTCTGCTCTGAGCTGGGACAGCCGCACCTCGAGTCCTGGGGGCAGCTTTGGGCACCACAATGTAAAAAAGACATTAAACCATTAGAGAGTGTACAAAGAAGGGCCACAAGGATGGTGGAGGGTCTGGAGGGGAAGCCCAATGAGGAGTGGCTGAGGGCACCTGGTCTGTTCAGTCTGGAAAAGAGGAGACTGAGGGGAGACCTTATTGTGGTCTTCAACATCCTCATGAGGAGAAAGGAGGGGCAGGCACTGACCTGTGCTCTCTGGTGACCAGGGACAGGATCCAAGGGAATGGCCTGAAGTTGAGCCAGGGGAGGCTTAGGTTGAATACCATGAAAAAACCTTCACCCAGAAGGTGGTTGAGCACCGGAACAGGCTCCTCAGGGGAGTGGTCATAGCACCAAGCCTGTGTGAGTTCAAGAAGTGTTCGGACAATGCTCTCAGGCACAGGGTGTGTGACTCTTGGGGTATCCTGCCGAGAGCCAGGAGCTGGACTCGTCGATCCCTTTGAGTCCCTTCCAACTCAGAATATTCTATGATTCTGTGTTTCTGTGAATTGTGCTTTAGCTGTGTTTTCTATGTCTGAGTTTCAGGGGGACTCCTTATGTGTCTGGTTAAATAAATTCACAGGTCAGCTCAGCTGGAGATGGCATCAACCCGTACAATAATCTAATACCACCTGTCAGTGGAGTTGCTGGGCATCTCAGTCTAATCTGCTGGAGGCAGGCACATTAAGCTGAAAGCTGAAGGGAAACTGGATGCACCTAACTGCACTGTGTGTTGAAAAGACAAGACTGAAGTAGTCAAGTCTATAGTGACAAAAATCCTCTTGATTTCTGAGAAAACAAAGTCTGTTTGTGACATGGATATTGAGAACGAATCAGTCAAAAAGGAGACTAGAAGGAGAAATCTATGGAAAGGCTAGCAATGATCTTCACTGTTTGTACTTTTGTGTGAACAATTACTTCATTCATGGCTTTGGCTGATGTTCCATGGAATAACCCATCTCTGCTGGGATACAAAAATACCAAGAGAGCAGCAGCTTTAAATCGGTATGTATCAAGAAGGCTGAGAACGCTTGATTGTTTTGTGTTTCTCTTATTCAGTAGAATAAATTTGTACTCTCTGATGGTATTTTGAAATCTTGGATCCTGTCAAACTTTGGGGACTTTGAATTGCCTTAAATAACTGGGACATGGGCATTTCTGACTCTGGAGACTAACCAGCTAAGGAGAAAAAATTAGTTCAAAAACACATCTAAACCTCATTTAATTTTAATCTAAGCTTCTATGGAATTAGCTAGTTGTTTTGGGGGTGTAACGCTTCTGTGTTTAAGAAAGAAAGATTTGGACAAAGATTCACTTGGCAAAATTTACAACTCTCCAGTCTTGAGAGGTAAAAATAAAATGCCTGTGTTTCTTTATGTCAGTTATCTTTCTAGTGGTTTTATTAACTTTCCTACTACTTATAAAAATTTATTTTCTGCTACTTGTAAGTTAAGGAAAAGAGGCCAAAAACCTCACTATGGTTTCTGACAGATTCTGTCAATCATAATAATATGCCCAGAGTAGAGTAGCTCTTTCACAGGAGGGCTTATTCACACACAGAGGGATGACTAAGTGTACAGCAAGCTGCATGGACATGTTACATTACACTAAAAGAGAATATTCTACTTTTAATTCACCTCTTCAATCAGATCTCGAGGTGTGCAGTCACTCAAAAGGCTGCTGTAGTGCGTAAGAAGATCGAACCAACTACTCAGGAGCTCTCCAGCCCTAGGCAAGACTGAATCCAAGTAATGTCTGCACAAGCACATGCTTCATATGCCCAAAGAGGCTAGAAAAATGAGAGCTGTTTTAAAAAAACCTGAAGTTACGTGTTTCTGGGTACACTGGAGCGGTGTCAGCATGGATTGAGGGCTGCTCAACACTGTGGTCTTGCTGGCTGTACTGGAGCCTTGTAAAGATCCTGAAGCTAAGAGGGGATATTCACAGGCTTCTGTGAGGCTTTTAAGGAAGAGATCAGCTGATTTTGTTAGACTAAGGGCTCAGCACTACGTGAGTGTGTGATCCTGCACCAGTGGGTTGCCCAGTTCTATTCTGTCTCCTGTCTCTGCTAAGGATAAGCTCCTGTGGCAGAGTAGAAGCCTCACTAATCAGAAATCCCTTGCATGTGTTTTCTCACGGCATCACTTCAGTGTTTTGGGTTTTCTTACGTAGAATCATAGAATGGCCTGGGTTGGAAGAGACCTTAAAGCTCATCTCATTCCACCCTCCCTGCCATGGACAGGAACACCTTCCACTAGACCAGGTTCCTCAGAACTCCATCCAGCCTGGCTTTGAACCCTTCCAGGGATGGGGCAGCCACAGCTTCTCTGGGCATCCTCTATCAGTGCCTCTGTGGTTCTGTAGATAACAGGAACATGCTGTCCTTGGAGTAGTTGATATCTTTAGTCTTCTGCCATACCTTTGGGCACCTGACTTTGTCTGGGCTCTCCAACAAAGGGTACAGGACAAACACTGCAGCCCAAATCTTCCTCTGAACACTTTGCATTTCTCCTTTTCAAGCTCTTTGGAGGACTAAACTGATCAGGTCCTTTTAGTAATTTGTTAAAATATTTTTAAATTAATGTTTTAAAGTGCTGATGGTTTCTTTCCTCTTATGTCACATTAGCCACATTTCATATAAATAGAGTAATATTAAACTAATTAATGTCATGAAGCTGTTAACCTCTTTACAGGTTTTGGACCTCCTCAAGGAAAAGGTGTTGTGTGAAGACAAAGAAGCCTTCATGCTGATACTTTCATATGACCGAACGTATTATTGAATTTCCAAGTTAATCTTCATCATGTCTACCTTAGGTCAAGTCTTTTTTCTCACCAATTCAGGATTTTTCTACTAATTCTTTATTTCCTTTCCCAATCATAATCATTTTCCTGTTGTCATACAATATTTTGCTGGGTACATACAGAGTTTTACACCTGATAGTGTTGCAAAATATTGTTCTCAGCATTTTGTAACTGTCTACACATTTTCAGAAATTTTGAATGAAATTCACCCCATGTATTGGTAGTGAGTTCATAGATTATATCTTCATAGCAAAAATACTTTGCATTTTCTTTTTCTATTATTTTCCATCTAGGCGTGACTAAATATTTTATGTTTTATGACATAAAAAAGTCTTGCATTTTCTCTTCAGGAATACTATCTTTAAGGAAGTTTTGGAAAATCAGAAAATCAATTTCTACTGCCTGTGAAAAATTATTGAAAGTGAAGTTAATACTTAAATTCCTATGTCATTATTCTACCTGAATATTGCTTTTGTATTTTCTTCAAAAATTCAGGAGTAAGATTCTCATGTGGTGAAGACATTGGAGCATTGCTCTGGAGAACTGAACTCCTTTTCAAGGCAGATTTTTCAGTGCAATGTGGGTAAATTGTTTAATCTCTCTTTGCCTCATTTTGCAGCCTGTGGAACTGAGCCTGTAAGAGCTTTACCTGTCTTTGTAAATCTGTGATGGTTTGTTCAAATAGGAAAAAAATGATCTACTCTGTCTCAGAAGAGCTAGAAATTACTCAGTGAATATTAGACAGTAGGCTGGAAGAAAAGTAAAGGAACTACTCTTACACATAATGATCCCTTTGCTGATGAATGTTCTAAAGTGAGTAGGAGCTTTCCATTCCTCAAAGCCACGCTGGCTTTGGCAGACAGGCAAATTGTCATCATCTGTAATGCAAGATACATGTGACACTGAAAGGCCTAAGTGCCAGCAAATATGGAATTTCATGTCATGTCAGTATTTTTTTCATTAATTTTATGTTAGGCCAAAATAGAGAGACTCTCTCTCAAAGGAGGATGAAATATTTGTTCTACTGTTGGTCTGCTGTGGTATCTCCATGATTGGCTACCGAATTAAGCACTTTACGCAAGCCTTAAAAAAAATGTATAAAGTTCCCACAAGAAGAGGTGTAAGGAGTATGAAAACATTATCCTAAGTGTAAACACTCTGAAGGTTAAGTTCTTTGCAGGAATTTGTTCCAGATGTGCAAAAGGACCTCCTCATAGACAGTCTGTAAAAATGCACACACTTTAGCACGTGGCTGCTTTCCCTGTTCGCTTTTGTTTATTAACCTTAGAACAAACTGTGCTTAGGTGTTTGGTGTCCTTGCAAAAATTTACCTTATCTGAAGTGGCATTTCATTTATATGGGTATTGGCAAGAAAACATCTACCATTCTGAAATAACTCATTAAATAGGGACATGTTAGTTTACAGGTTTAATCCATATGATATTTATTGGCTGTCATACAGGCAATGACAGGCAGCCAACACACTATTCAGTGGACTTTTCCACCCATCTGTTTATCCATCTGGTACTTGAAAAATAGATTTCTTCCTCCCCCTGCCCTCCCCCCCAAAATAGCATTGTTCTAGCAGGCCACTGAGATAAAGATACACTGATGTATAGAACTCGTAACGAGGCTGTCTGAAACATCCAGCAGTAGTATCTTGATAGGAAATATTACTAGTTACTGGTGTGCCTTTGTTCCCCACACCAGTGTACTTGTTAATGCATCATTAAAATAAACTCATAATGGACAAACTGAAGTTATTATTTTGTGGGGAAAAGAAGGAAGAGGGTGGCTTTTTGACCATCTTCTCAAGGAGTATATTCACAGCCTGGGTTGCTAAGATCAGAATGCTTTGAAAAAAAATATTCTGATTTTTAATCAAGCTGCCAATATTCATTTGTGCACATAGTCAGAACACCTCCAAAGGAGAATCAAGTTATGAAATTGTCATCAGGTGCTTAAAAACTTCACGTTACATAAGTTAGTTTTGTAATACAGATTTCTGAAGTCTACAGTTTTAAATATTGCTATCTGATCACTTGAAAATGTATTACTCCTCAGTAACAAAAAATTAGGAATATGCTTTAGAGGGAAAAGTAAAAACTCCAAAACTGATAACTTCACATAGATATTAGCTACACCTGTAAGCAGGTTTAAGTAATGTAAGGGAATAATTTGTGTAACTCTGAGAAAGAAAGCTCAAAGGAGTAACAGTATGTGGGAATCAAGGAACCTGAGGTAAAGTCACATGGCAACTCCCCAGAATTTTCCATGGTAGTTCCCTCTGCTGATGTGCTTGATGTGCAACACATGAAAGGTGACTTAACCCACCTGACATAGGCTTTTTCTGGCCATTTGGGCAATAAGATCTGAAAGTTTGAAAAATATCACACTTAATCAGAGCCAAGAAAGTCAAAAGAATAATTCCTATGGCTATGCTCTGTAAATGGTTGTTCTGATTTCTTACACGATAAGAAATCCTCAGAATTTTTACCCTTCTGAGGATTTCTTGAGCCTCAGAAATTACAAACACAATTGTAAGCAGGGAGGCATAATGCACAAGATGGCCCTTAAATTCTTTCACATTTCACAGGATACTTATTTCAGTTGCTGCTGAGCAAAGTGAACCCCTGATGTCTTTGCACTCATTAAGTGCTCCTTCAGCAATGTCCTGTCACCCTTCTTTGCCTGCATTTGCAACTTGATCTTAATATGTATATGTGTGTACAATTCATGCAAGAACAACCTTTCTAAACACGTTATGCCAAGGCTTAGTAAGGTCCAGTAAGTATCCTTTAGCGGGTCTTCTCCAGGCCAGATTACTTCAGGCCTTTAGGGTATGTTATGTAATTGTACTTCCTTGGATGTTCCCTTCAGTAATTTCCAGGGTGACTCAAAAAGTGGAGTCAAACTTTAATGTTAATTCTTCTATGAACGCAATAGTTTGATAATATTAGCATGGAGAAAGAGCAGAGTTTGGTTGTAAGAAGGTGACTGCTATGAGCAGAAAGGGAAAGCTAGAAGATGTGGAAAGAGGAAGAAACTAAAGCTAAAATAGCTATAAAGGGGGAAGGCAGGTAAGAGCTTTCTTTTGAAGTGGACTACTTTTGATTAGAGGTCTCTCCTGCTGCCCAGAAATAGAATCATAGGACGTTTTGTGTTAGAAGCAACCTAAAGATAATCAAATTCCAGACCCCCTGCCATGGGCAGGGATGCAACCCACAGGTTGCTCAGAGCCTCTTCCAGAAATGAGGCATCCACAACTTTTCTGGGCAACCTGTGCCAGGGCCTCACCACCCTCACAATGAAGAATTTCTTCCTAATATCTAGTGTAAATCTCTCCTCCTTTAGTTTCATTGGGAAGGATTATGGAAAACTCAGCAAAGCCCACTGTCTGGGGGGTTCACTGTTCCTGGTGTCCTTCAGGATCTGCTCTTTTTTCTGGCTTGTCTGCTTAGCTACAGGTATCACAATTACTCTTTACTGTCTCCTGGTTGGTGGTTTTCATCCGTACCCTTTGGTTTAATTGACGTGTATATTGCAATAATTTTAAATGACACTTTTTAAAACAGAGTGGGCTTAAAAGTGTCTGTAATACCTCATTGTGCATTGACCCTGAGGTGAGCTCAGTTGGTCAGAACATGGTGCTAATAACACCCAGGTGTGCGTTCAATCCCCAGATGGGCCATTTGCTTACGAGTTGGACTTGATGATCCTTATGGGTCCCTTCCAGCTCAGAATATTCTGTGTGATTGTGTAAGAGAGTTTGCATGGCAACTGCATGGCATCTGTGGCACTGCTGATTTGTTTTCATCTTGCTACCCGATACTAACTTCGGCATTCTCTTATAGGACCGTAGCACAGCAGAGTCATGAAGTTCCATAGGCTGAAATTTGGGTAAATTGAGAGGTATGTCTCACTGTTAGTAAGGTATGTAAGTTAACCCAGGGATCACACTGCTAACTTGCACTGAAAAAAAAAACAAAATAAAATGTAATAAGATCCAAAAGCAAATGTCACAGAAGTTCATGCATGAAAGCTTTTAAAAGTCCAGGAAACAATTTTTCAGCTTATCTTATGCTTACTTTTCATCAGCCAACACCTGGAGCTCCCTTAGCCTTAAACCTCAGATATTAATAGCTGGCCTTTGACTCCAGTTGTTCATTTATTCCACCTTCTACCTCTGAAAAATGCTTACAATGCTTTATCTTATGTACTTGTCTTAAGGGAATTCCTTAAGGGTGCTGGTAAAATTCAAAGACTCTACAAGAATTGTGTAAGGAAATTGATTATATTGTATTTTTTTTTTTTTAAACTTTCCATATTAATTACTGTTTAGGATTTCAGCATGACTGTTTCTTCTTCCTTTAATGATAGTATTTTTGAGTAAAATGGGCTATGGACAGATACAAACCCAACCCATTCCTGCACAGACCTGCGTGATCTTAGAGACACGTTTGCAAGGCTGTTTGTCTCCTGGTAGTGAGACACTGGGAGACATCTTTGATGTGGAGTACCACTGTGGAAGAACTTGTGAGACAGAGCTGGTGTGCAAGGTAACATGGATGCTAATTAATCATACGTAATCAGTTCAGCTGCTGCATGTGTGTCGGAGTTCTCACACATTCCAGGAGGTGTACAGCCTGCTTTGGGACTAGGTACCTTTTCCTTTTCATTCCTTTCTAAACATAAATTTCCATTGCTATTATTACTGTTGTGAGATTTGACAACCTTGTGACTAATTTTCTTCATAAAAAAAAAAAAATTGTAAATTCTACTTAGTTTCTGGAATTATCCTTCAAATTAGTATGGTACTTGGAATTGTTACTTTATTTGACTCTGGTCATAGTATTGACACCTGAAGTAAGAGAAGAGAAGGAAAATCAACTCTTGATTTTTGTCAGTGGCTTGTTGGGTGGTTGTTATGTGAAGAGAGGAAAGAAAGGTGCTCTGGAACAGAGATTTCAACTTTATTGTGGCAGAACTGCATCCACTTAAAGTCATGATGATTCATTGTTTGTAAAAGATCTATTTTTAGTTGGCCTGAATTATATGGAGATTAAAGAGAATCATTAGCATAAAAATCCCCTTGAAGCTTCTGCATTTGGTATAATACAAAAGACTTTGTTAAGATCTCTTCAGCCTAGATAACTTTGGAGAATCCCTAAGTGTGCACAGAAGGCAGATTGGTAACTGTACAAAGACTTTTGTGGGTCAGTGATCTATTCCTCTGAGCAAAATGCAACTTTTCATGCACATTGCACTCCAAAACAATGCTTTTTAGAAATAGCACTGTCAGAAGAAAGAAACTGAGGGATAAAGAGGGGAAAGGGGTAAATTTATTGCTATAGAGAGCATCCACCTCTTTAGGAAAAGCACTGGTGTTGGATTTTGCTGTTTGCTCTGTTCTCTCAATGCAAATGGAACGCTTCTTTCACTTCCCTGCTTCTGTCCAGGCTGGTGTTTCTTGTCACATAAAGTGAACACAGCTGGTGTGAGTGCTACCTGGTTGCTGCAATTTGCAGTGAAGAGGAAGGTGACCAGCTACACAGATTGTGTGAGCGTCTCTCTTCATTTATCAGCAGGCCGTCACAACAAAAATGAAGATATCTGTTAAAGTGTTGAAATTGCAACAAGTACGAAATATGATGAGCGTGGCTGAATATGATAATTGTTACAATGCACTTTTAACAAGTCCTATCTGCTCATCATCATTTAGTACATTTGTGCAAGGAACAAGATTTGCTGTCCTAGTCAAAAATGTCTTCGGTGAGGAAATCCAAAAGGTGTTTTGTTTTGAAGAAGAAAATCTTAACAGCAAATTTTAGAAATCATGTACAAAAACATAAATGGCCTCCATACTTGGCTGAACAACAAACTTGAATTATATAGAGTCTCTTAATACAGTGAAATCGAATATCTCAGTATATGTCATTGCGTCTCCTGCTGGCATACCAGTTAATTCTTAAATGAAAGTTAAATCATGGTAATAATAGTTTCTCCAATAAAATCATCTCTGAAATGCCCTTATTCCTTTGTCCTGAAAAGACACACACTTCCTTCTCAGGTTCTTAAATAAAATACATTTGCTCTTAGAGGATGGTAATAAAAATAAAAGAGAAATCATAGGACAATCAGGAGGAATATGAGGCATAAATCTGAGTTTTCATTACAATAGGGCTGAGTTTCATTGGAAATTTATGTATGTGGAAAAAATACTTAGGTAAAGAATAAATCCATTGCAGTAATTCTCAGTTACTGGAGAGACTGTTAATATGTCTTTTTACATTATGCAAAACCAGTAAACAAGAATAAGGGTCACAGCTTTAAGAAGAGTTGTTTGTAGCATCTGTTAGACCGAGCAAAATGTCACAATATGTAGTCTCCGGAAGGAGCAAACAGACCATTAAATCTTGGATGAATAAAGCAGGTTTTCAAACTGCTGCAGTTTTTTGTCTTTTTGGAATCATTACAGCAGTGCTTGGGTTTGGGGCTGTGATTATATGAAGGCAATTGGACACTAAGTTTTAGTGGGACTGAAATTTGTCTCATGGTGCCAGGAGGAAGGGCTGGTTTGAAAAGTGTTTCATGTAAAGAAAAAGACCCACCAGCTGCAAAACAGGTGGTAACCCACCAGGGGCAGGCAGGTATGAAATCATGGCTCTTTATTTGGCTTGAAGTGAAAGGAATAAGGAAAGGATAAAAGGTAGAACAGCAGACTCAGAGGAGCAGCCTCCTGACTTTTTATTGGGGGTTTAATAAATGAAATTGGGGTTAGGTTATACGCTGGTATAATGGAGATCCCAAATACTGAACATGTAATGTGGGCCTCTCAACCAGGTGCATGCCTGCTCAACGTGTTGAAGAATTCTCATTGGTGCTAAGATATTGCTTTGCATGCTCTATTTATCTTTTATATCTTTAGCGAAAGAAACTCACACTGTTACTATATTGAAGGATCTGGTTGCCATTCAGTCCCCCATGGTTCCATCATGAAACTAAGTTTTTTTTGGTCCTTTTGAAGAACTGGGTAACTGAAGAATGAGCTGGAACAAACCTCTCTGCTATACAATCAAGAATAATGTAAGGCTGCAAACAGCACAACTGAAGCCATTTCAGATCTTTCATGATTTCTAGGTTCAAGAGAAAAGTCAGTTTAAAAGAAGGTAATAATATTTTTCCTGTGTATTAGTTCATTGCAAAATTAATGAAAGGAGAGGCATTTCACATGTCACTTTTAGAAAAGCTCTTATCTGGGCCTCAAAAATTTAGTGGAAAGCCATCATTGCACAAAATGAGGGTTTATGGTTTACAAGCAGTGCCAAGAGGTAAATCCTGTCCAACAGTAACGGGGAATATTTCCCAAAACTGAAACACACTTGCCTAAGCTATTTCCTGTTAAAGTATTCCTGGCCTCTTTTATTTGGCCTGGTCTGACAGTGTTTTCCCTGCTAGTTTCTTGGACACAAAGTAGCTGGCATGGGTCAGGGATCACTCCCAACTGGCAGCTGGAAGCGATCCATTTTTTTAGAAAAAGAAAGTTTAATAGTATAAAAGCAGGAAGACTTTTTCAGTGGCCATGGGGAGCGAGAACAAGCCCAGATAATACTTAGTTTAGTTATGGAATTTTTTTTTAGAAGTCCCCCTTTTATTTAAGTGGTGTTACGCTCTTAGCCCTTCCTAGAACTGGACAATTTTGTCAGATAGGAAATGCAAGTGTTCCAGAACTGGCATTGTTTATAAAGTGCAAAGTTGCAAAGTTTTACTGAGCATACTGTGGGTAGGACACTCAGGTTAAATGAGTATATTGATGTACACTTTGAAATATCGTTAAAACAGCTAAGGAGGTTACATAAAAGCTAGGAAGGAAGAAATGAAAAAATTTGACTCCTAACTTGTAGAGAAATACAAAGCTTTCCATGATGTGAGGTTTCAATGCGTGGCATCAGCTTAAGCATTCTGGGAGCCTCTGAAAAGGCAGAGGGAAAAGCACTGAAAATTCTTTGATCCTCTGTAATTTGGATAACCAAATCATAGCCACAGCCCTTTAGGGGTAGGCTTTTTAAGGTCAAAAGACATGAATAAAGGAAGGGATTTTTTGGTGAGATTATGTCTGCATGTTGCAAAAAAAGCAAGAACCGTTTCTACTTGGTCAACTGATGTGTGGATGGTTTCACCAGCACACCACTGACATGGACTACCTATGGCAGGAGATTAGGGAGTTCATTCCTTCTATAAGTAGTTGGTTAAATGAGATGTTATATGTGATTAGCTTCCCAGAATCTCCTAGGGTAGTTCAAGAGAGCTGTAAATATGCAGTGATCTCCCAAATTAACACCAAGCCCTCACTGTTGAGCAATAAAATATTTTCACTGTACTGAAATAGGATTTACTACAAACTAGAGCTTTTCTTTGCAAGGAAGAATAGGTGCTGCTTCTGAAGTTGTTGTTTGGACAGGTGTTTCAGAATGTCATTAATAATATTGCTTATATAGGAATCATTATACTTTTATTTCCAAGGTTTTGATCAGATTTTACAGAATTTTCAGGGTTGCTGATCTCTAGTGTTCTGTACCTTCAACGTGATGTTTTGGAACTGCTTCTTCTGCACTCTCTTCCTAGTTTGGTTTATTCCAGAATTGTTCCAAACTCCTCAGATTTCTTTTGTTATGACTTAAAACACTTTCCACAGCTATGTTTTTAAAATAAAACTAACATCTGGCTGGTGTGTTTACAGTCTGTCTGTAGCAGATAGTATAAAAGTGACTTTGGCCCGAATTTAAAGGAGAGGGGGAGGGTGAGAAACTGGCTGAGCACTGGCTAATAAGAAAGAGCCCATCCTCTGTGTAAAGAGGAAAAAAGTCACCTTCTCAATGAACAACTATGAGGCCAGAGTTACCTGAAAAAATTTTCAGAATGACGCAAGACTGAGCTCATGAAAGTCAGATCAAATCCAGCTGAAGAGTAGAAGCAAAAGTCCAGCTGGGAATCCTGCTTTTTACTGACCCACAATGCAGACAATGATAAAATGTGAACCATTTAAAGTCCAGGTACTCCAGGCAAGGAGTACTCCTTGAGCAGGGATGTTGGATCTGATGACCCACTGTGGTCCCTTCCAAACCTACTATTCCGTGATTTTGTAATTTGAAATAGTACACTGTTGTAAATTTTTACTTCATTGATTTCATCATACCTTTGAACTGGGGAGATGCTTATTTCTTACATCTCACTGTCACTGTGATGCATTTTGTTATATCTTACTGTTTTATTAAAAATTAACAGTCACCAGCTGGGAACAAAGTCACAAAGCTGCAAAAACCCTCTTGATGCCACTGAAATACAAAGACAAGGCGTTGCTGACTTCATTAAACATTGAAACTTAACATGGTAAGGGGGACACTGACTGTGTCTCTGTTTTGCTTAGAAGTCATTATTTCTTATTGCTCCAGCCTAAATTACTAAAACAATATTCTACTGATTTTTTTTGATTTATATTTATGTCTTCAGGTCTGTCCTATTTGCACGTGGCTGAGCTGAATAATTGTTTTCAATCTGATTTTAAAACTTCAAGAGAATAATACTAGTAAATGCAAAGTATTGGAACAACAGTGGCTATATTAATTTGTCATTAAACTTCCATTTATCCTGCCTCCATCAAAGAAACAGAGAGCAATTCTATGCTACATGGGCTTCTTAGAGACAGCCATGACCATCTTGTAGCTCCTGTGAGTGAGACTGCAGTTCTCTTTTCTTCTTCTCATGTGTTTTAAGAGTTTTCTCACTCCCTTGATATTGGTGTGACAAAGAGGCATTGTCTGTGTACTTTGTTCTGGCCTTCAGGGAAATAAATGATGGAAGTAGATCTGGACATGAGGAGTCTGAATGGGGGATTACCAATCCTCAATTTTAAATGTGTTATTACAGACCAAATGAATTATTATGGCAATTTGAAAGGGTTATGTGGGCAAAATGACGGGGTTTGTTTGTTTGCTGGTTTTGGTGGGATTTTTTCTTATTTTTTTCTTTCTCCCTGGAAAGCTCTCAGTCCTCTAGATGCACACAAAGAGCATGCAGATACATTTCACTCTAAAAATCTTTTAAATAAAATTGGAAAATGCTTTGTTACTTCAGCTTTTTACTCTATGCTAATATAAAAATCTAATACAAAAATGCTAATACAAAATATAAATGTGAACAATGATATCAGTATTTGATTTATGACCAAATTTTATAAAAGGCTCCTAGGGAGAAGCTAAAGTTGTGTATCAAGAGCTCATTGTGTTCATATAGAGAGTCTTTTATATTGAATTACCAGAATGACTTCAAGCATTCTACAGAATTTTACTTTTCATAGGTCTGCCTTCAAACCAAAGCAGTCACAAAGGTAATTTAGGAAATCCCTTCCTAATGAAGCAACCAGCAGTGCTCTTATCCACAGAGCAACACTGCTATGAGTCAATTCTGTATTTTCATGCTGAGGGGAGAAGCAAACAAACTACATTTGCCTCACAGAAGCATGCACAGAAATGGCAGATCTCACCCAGGTAGGCCAGCATCTTCAATCTATAAATCTTAAAGCTAAAGTGGATGCAATTTTCTTTGTTTACATCATGAAATCCAAGCAGTAGCTCCCACAGGACAGTCTGCACTGCTGCCAAGCAGAGGCTTAGTGGAGAGAAGATTCTCCATCTTGTATTTTCCAGAAGCTTGATTTTGGTGAATGATTCTTCTCAACCAAATAACTGATTTATCTAGTGATAACTCATGTAAGTAAAGCTTATTTACACAAAGATACAACATAAAGACCTGAGTAAAAGCCATGCTTATGATATAATGTTTGTAAATTGTACATATAGTGGATGAAAAAAATGTAGGTGATTTTATTAAGGTAGTTCTCAGAAGAAAACCTCTAGCTTTTACTTTTAGAGTAAAAATTCTATAATGGTATTATGAATTAAGGTCAAATTATGATTTTTAAGGTAACTGTTGCTGCAGGTATTTCTAGCTTAACACTAGACATTGAAGAGAAGTTTCTGTCACAACAGTTGTATTTTACCAGCTAATGTTGCTTTTGAGTATCATAGAATTTGCCATTAATTCTGTCTAATGAAGAATGCCTTTAAACTGCCTAATTGATTCCTTGATAATCTGCCTAGAAGATTACTGAAGATTATTTTGTGCATTTCCAGGTATCAAATTTTGGGGAGGAACGGCTGTGTTGTCATTCATTTACATATAATTTGTGGTACTGTGACAATATTGTATTATAGTCTGTATTGTTTCTCATGTAAATTTCAGGAACAGAAATATACTTTAATGTAGTTGATTCACAGTTTTTCTCCATTGACACAGATTTACTGATTGCTGTCAGTAATTCACTGTTTTTGTCCACAAAACTTTTGTTCTCAAGGTGAAGACAAGTGGCAAGCTCAAAAGTTTCTGTTGAGATGGTGATTTTGTGTTAAATTTATAAAAACTGCGTAAGCAAATTTACAGATCATGTTGCTGCTTGTAACAGATTTATGGTATGTATTTCCATCAAATCCTAAACCCTTTGAAACCTGTTTTATGAGAGTAATAGATAAATCGAGTGATGACTAATAGTGCCCCTTCCCAGTGACAAAGAATAAGCGGCATCCTATTGAAAGGTCTCAAATGGGGGCCAGAATTTTGTAACTTTCTCTTATCCTGCAGGGATTTTCTGTGTAGTCTATGTGTGTTACTTCAAGGATGCTGGAGGGAGATACTGTATCATTTCTCTGACCTTCAGATGTGAAATATTTGGGAATTTCAACACTATCCTTTACGCGCTACTGACCCTAAGACAGCCATCTCTGTGTGTGCATTATTTACTTAAAATAACAAAAATTAATGAACCAACTTTGCATTCTGGAGCAAAATAATGACTGGTTCCTTTTGGGACTGGTCACTTCAACCCTTCATCAAATAAACACTGGTTATTCGGTATTTTCCATAATTAGTGAGTTAGCCCAGGTTTTCTTGTCCTATAAGTTATTTTTCTTCAGCTCCTGCAGTTACCTTTCCATCAGGGAGTAAGGAATGCCTGTTTTCAGCTTCCTTGTAGTATATTACTTGAATACTTGTAGCTCTTTCTCTGTTGTGCAAATTCTTGGTGTGTAAACCATGAAAGGCAGCTTTTGGTCGATTATCTGTGCATATGACAAGTTGTGCTGTGGTTACAATTTCTATTTCAGCTATCTAGCTCACAGTCTATTAGGGATACAAATTGTACCATTGAGCAACTAATATAATCATTTCAAACTGTGTAATTAATTGCACTTTAATTATCTTTGATTACTGGACAGTGCTGTGTGTCTGAAAGACACTAAACTCTTTGTACAATAAGGTAAACAAGTTTGTTTTGGAGTGTCTAATGTGGACAGATCTATTGAGGTTTTTCTGCCTACTCAGATTCTGACTTTGTAATTTTCTGGTTTTCAAGACAGAAACAGCTTATATGGAATAAAATTTTGAAGACACAAGTGCTGCATTTTTGACTGGCCCAAAACTGCACACACACACTTTTCTGAAAATTTCTTTTTTACTTCTTAGCAGAGCTAAAAAAAAAAAAAAAAAAAAAAGCCATTTATACCAGATTTACACTACGCTTTGGTACTTCCTTTCTCACTACAAATCTCACCCCACTTGACTTTAGTTCTATGTACACCTGTTACTACTCATCCTTTTGCAGTCTGACAATTGCTACCAAGAATACAGATCAGGATGAAATTCCATTTACTGTATTTTAAATGAGATTATAGTATAAAATCACAGTATTCCTCAGAAGAATTGTTTGAGAAGGCAGTGAAGATAGACCACTGAAGCATGATGATATTGAAAAACAAATACGCAATCATTGACAGCAAAAGCCACAAAAACCTACTCAAATATCTGAGCAAGGGAGGAATAATTTCTCTGTAATTGGGGGAAGAATAAGGAAGTTTGGGATTTTTATTCTGGTTTGCTTTGTTATTTCCTCCCTCATGTTTGCAGAGCAAGGGGTTGCTGATTACAGGGAAAGAGAAGAGAGGAAAATGAAATGGACTCTATCTCCAAGAAAGCAGGAAAAATCAACCAACAGCCACCAACAGCCTCTGCACTTTTCCAGCTACCTGATCACCATAAGCTGACAGTACTGACTTCTAGGTGGGACTGAGTGGCAAAGGGGTATTGAAAGAGTCAAAGGAGGTGGTGGTTTGTTTTTTTTCTGCCAGGAAAGAGGTTGTTCTTACTGCACAATGAGGAAGGAAAAACAGGGGTACTTGAGGAAAAGCAGATAAGTAGTTAAAAGAAAATGGTATCACTGGGGAAATAAAGGTGAGTTGCCTGGAGAGCACCAGAAAAGAGCTGATTCTCGGAGCAAAAGGTTGGTGGCAAAGCTGTTAATTCCCGTGACTTTGAAAATAAATCTTATTGGCTGGATTGTGAAATATTGCTCTGCCCTCCCCGGTCTGGCTGAAATGACAAACACAGATAACGTGTGTGTAGCTGCCTAATTAATGTGTGTTCTCTCCACATCTAAGAATAATTTTTAGAAGGTAGTGTGAATATGGGACTTTCAGGGTTCAGAGGTGTAACTTGTTCAGTAGTACAGCTATAGCCACACAAATATGTATACAGTCAGAGGTATTGAGAGAGAAGATGGTTCATCTCTTCCCTGCCTTCTGTAAAATTATTTGGTTTTGGTGTTTCACCACAGACATCATTCTTTCCTACACTCTCGCTCCTTTAGTTGCAAGGTTTAAAAAATACTACCACTTCACCTTTGATTGCCCTACTGCTTGAATTGCACAGAGTACTGAAATAGTCCATCTACGTGCACATATTCTCTTTATTTTCCTAAACTAAGGAAAGTAAGTAAGGCATACTTATTTATAGGAGTGGAGGACTGGCATAAAGACTACATTCCTCAAAATAGATGTTTTCACTCCATAAAAGTAGTATGTAGAAACAGTAACTGGTCAGAAACTGGAAGAACCAAACTTGTAATGTACTTATTTAAGAACAAGTATGGGTGTAATTTTCATTTGTTGTGCTGGATCCTACTTTTTGTGCTGCATTAAATTACTGTAGGCAGTCTCTACCACTAGTTCTTAATTAAGAACTTGTCTGTGCCTAGAGGTAAGACTTTGGAGAACTATGATGTATATGGCAGAGAGGAATGCTTGAGAGTGAGGCCTTATTTAAGCTGATATTTTTTGTGATCTGATATTTAGCCTTTTTTTCCCACATGCCAAGTAAAAAGTTACAGATAAATTGTAGCAGCAGCTAAAATTGAGAGACTGAGGAATTCTCATTGTAGAAAGAACACTGAAATTTCTTAGAAATGCTTTGTGCATTCAAGTGAGCATGTGCAGGAGGTAAATGAGGATCTCAAAGCAAGCACACTGGCTCCTCAAAATAGATGAAGATTTTTATTCTAGAGTTACAGTGTGCTCATATTTTTTCCCTTTCTTGTGGTCTGATTCCTGGAAATTGGAATTACTTTTGTTTTTTATTTTCCTGCAGAAGCATGTGCTGAAAAACTCAGAGGCTGAAGTTAAATTGTTTTTGGAAGAATTATTATAGTGAAAAAACTTAGTACCAGCTGTGCTATTTAACAGTTTAAACTACAACAAGCTTAAGTCAGTCTTTATAAGGTTGGCAGGCATAATTGTGAAAAGAATTTGGTTTTCACATCTGGATCTCTAATACTGAAGTTACAAAAGCTACAGAAAATGTCTTTCTCAGTTCCTAAGTTTAGTGTCTATTCAGGATTAAGTACACTATTGTATTTTTCTTCCCAGAAAAAAATTTACTGGATAGATTGCTGCCCTGATGGCCTTTAAATGTCTAAGATGCTCCAAAGTGGAAGTAGTCAGATAAAAACCATTTAAAAATGATTTTTGTCCATGCTGACATTAGTTTTTTACCCTGTAAACAGCTCCATGCAGTCACAGCATCCATTCCAGAGATTAAACACTCTGACAACGGCTATGTGAAAGATGGTCAGATTAATTTCTTATCAAAAAGAATTGATTCAGTATAAGGAATGGAAACGATCTGATGTATTTTTCAGATCAAAGCTAATTCTCCCTCGACACACATGCACTTGAGTAGCTGTGTCTGTGTGACAGCTAAATTATAGGAGTGCTTTACACACACATTATCTTGTCACAACACAAGAACATCCTACTGTGTTAAAATACCACTTTCAGAAGAAACATATAATTTTCTCATATTGTGGGGGAGGATGCTAAACGGCTTCTTTCTTTTACATATCTTGTGTTTTCACCTTCTACAGGCATGAGAAGAGCAAAATTAAAAAAAAAAATTGAAAACTCCTCATTTGAATTTAACTGTATCTTTATCCTCTTCATCTTCTGTGTAATGAAATGCGTTGGTAGCTGTACATGTGATTGGATGGAAAATATGGAAGGAAAATGGGGATTTCCTTTTAGAGTTTGGTTGCTTATTTAAAGAGAATGATTATAAGTCTTTTTCCCCCCTCATGTATTAGGGAAACTGAGTGCTTTTGAATGAAAATTGTATTAGTATGTTTGGGGAAATTTGATGAGTATTTGGCAAGAGCTTTGTGGCACAACTTTAACAATCCCTAACAGTTGATACTGTCCAATTTGAGATGAGAGTTGGGTCAATCCAGGCTTTTGAAAACTTAATCTTTACTAAACCAAGGTGCTATAAGTTAAATTGAACTTCTCTCAGTTTCCCGTAGGACGGTTCAATATCTAGAGCCTGGACTTGTAACAGGGCACTATTAACAACTGAGCTGAGACAGGGACTGTGTGTGCCAGGGCTTGTTTGATTTCCAGTCCATTGCCAAGAACAAGGACAGTTGCAAAAGTATAATAATTCAGTTCAACATTTAGCCCTTGAAAAAAATGGTTAAAATAATATTTCATTTCAACAACTACACAGTCCAACAGGTAAAAATGTTCTTCATTGGTGCCAAATTGAAGAAAAAATAAGGAAACCCTAAAAATTTTTGCTCATTTGTAATGCATATGCTTTTTAAAGCTAACATCCTTTTCTTCCTCCAACTTCTGATTTGAAGTCTTTGCCCTGGACTAAAAAAATTCTGGTTTTCATTGGAAGTCATTTGGTGTGTGTGACAAACGCTGACCTGAGGGCTGGGTACCTGAGGTGCTGTCCTTGCAGGTGTGTGTCAGGACCTTGCCCTCTCTGTGTTTCTGTTACTGCTATGTCCAAGCCAGAGAGGCTGTAAAGAGCCATTTAACTTCTGAAATTATTTTAGTTTCATCTTGTTTGCTTACTCATGCCTCTTTTCTGAAATTCTGGGGAATATTGCCCCATAAACACAATGTAGAACATGTAGGGTGACTGTCCTGTGTGTGAGCCTGTGTGTGAGTGCTGCAGACCTGGCTCAGACTTACTCCTGGGCCAGCAGGGTGTTGAGAGAGGCATTCCCCTACCCCGGACAAGAGCAGGCAGTGCCTGGGGATGCTGCAGAGAACACTGGTGCTGCCAGGTTGCTCCTTGAGCAGATCTGGGCACTAAGGGGAGGCTACTGGGCATCATCTTGGCATGGTCTTGCTGCTGGCTCCACACAGTGAAGGTCAGTGCATCTGCTCCTGAGGAGGAGCTGTTACAGCTCTTTGGTGGTGACATGTAAGAATAATTCAAGGTACTGTTTTAAAATTATTTTATTATAATTTTTCTTTTTTGTTTTCCCCCTTTTTTTTTCCCCGTGGTAAGGCATATTAGTGTGTGGAGCCACAACTGTGCACCATGACAGGTCTATGAAGTGTAATTGAATTCATGGAATCACAGAATGGTTTGGGTTACACAGGACCTTAAAGATCACCTAGTTCCATCTAGACCAGGTCGCTCAGAGCCTCATCCCACCTGATCTTGAACACTTTCAAGTGTGGGGCATCTGCAACTTCTCTGGGCAGCCTGTGCCCAGATTGCCTCATCAGCCTCACAGTGAAGGATTCCTTCTTGGTATCTGATATAAACTTATCCTCTGTCAGTTTAAAGCATTATCCTTTGTCCTGCCATTCCACGCTCTTGTCAAAAGTCCCGCTCCGTTTTTTCTGTAGACCCCTTTAAGCACTCAAAGGTGCTGAAAGTCTCCCTGGAGCCTTCTCTTTTCCAGGTGATTTTCTCTAAATATTTAACAGTTTAGCACTCACCTTTCTACTTATTGACATTTATATCAACATTTTATACATCTGTTTCCTCAGGCTAGCAATTTAGCAGCTTTCCACAGGTTTATTTCAGTTTGTAGCATTACCGCTCTTTTGGAGGAATTCCCTTGTGCTTAATAGGTGGTTGGCAGTGCCTTAGGGTCTGCACTTGCCTTCTTCTGTTTGCATTCCCAGGCAGGCCCTGGATAAATAAAACTGACCAAAGGAGAGGAGTGGGCTTCAGAAGTAGCTGGAATACCCCAGTCTTCAGCTTGGTCTAGGAGATGTGGGTGGACTGTGCACAGAGATGTAGGTTTCCCTAAATGCGTATGTGGCTTCCACTGTAAAGTGGTTTTATGGAGGAGCTGATTTTTAATGCTGGCTAAAATGACAGTACACAAAAGTACCTGAGATGCCAAGTTTCTTGATATTGTTTATATAAACTGGGGAATGTTTTCTGTTTTCATATACCACGCTTTAACTTATTGTTGTATGAACAATGAACATGAGAAAAGTAACTTTTATCTCTCTGTTTAACAAAGCCACTGTTTTATAGAATTTAATGACAACTCTTGATTAGAGGCTAGACAGATCTAGACCATCCTCTCTGTCTCAACACCATTAAAATTTTCTGTGCTTATTCACCTTTATTAAGGTCACACATCCTTCATCTCATATCATTGCCATTGAAAGAATTAGATGCTATAAGTCAATATATTTTGTGTAAGAAAAATTTGAACGTAGGGCTGATACTATTCCAATAAAGTGTAGAAAAACATGTGAAGGAATGGAAACAAATAATGTAAAAATTAATATATATTTCTTTCTTAATATTCAATACATTTGTATTGTAATATTACATCATGTCTTGTGCATACTCTGAAATATTGGTTATCCAGCCTGAAACAGTAAAACATAGTAAAACATGCAGTTTAGATGAGAATTTAGAATTACTAATTCATTAAATAGAGCTAGGGTAGTATGTTCTCAACAAATAAAGCTTTTTTTTAATGTACTGTAATCTTGTATACCCGCAATACAAACCCACGATTTTTACTAACTGATCATCTTTTGATGTTGGTTTGAATTAATCACTGGCATTCCATTGTCCTATAAAGGAATGTGTTTCCTTTCTCATAAGGCTGGACAAAATGATACTATTAAAAGAAACTGTTATATAATAGAATAGTACAGAGATGTGCTGAGTTATGAATGCAAAAAATGTGAAACAATTTTCAATTTTTTTAGGGCCTGGCATTTTCTCCATTTTCTCATGAGAAAGACTCTTAAGTCGCCTGTCAGTGTTCTGCTGAGTACACTCAATGATGCTGTGCTCCAAATCCCCGTTTGCACCTCAAACAAATACAGGTTTATAGTTTACCACATATCATGTACTCGGTGATTCTGTGCCTGGGATCCTGCTGTGAAATGACAGTTCATGGACAGACATGATAAAGTGGCAGGCTTGACTACAAAGAAAAGTTGTCCTACTGTTTGCATACCAAGACAGTTGGCACTCAGTAACCTGAGTAAAGAAATTTCTTTTCTTTTTTTCTTTTCTTTTTTTTCCCCTTGCTTTCCTTCTCAACACATTATATTCTGTGCATCATCTCTTTCAGCATTTCTGTTTACAATCACAGCATCACTGTGACTTTCACAGTGGACCAGATGGAGATTCCTGAGGCCTTATCCTTGAATCTAATGAAAGTTCTGCCTTTTTGTCTGGAAATGCAGAGAGTTGGGAGAGATTAACATTGAGACTAAGGGAGAAAGAATGTGCTGATGGTAGAGTACAGTAAGTGGCTTTGTTCCAGTACTGGTGTAAAACCCTCAATGAATACAAAATATACCCATGGTGTTATTATCTGGGCCATGATTTGACTATTGGATCAAGATAAAAGAATGTTCACAGGTTGCTGAGCTGTTAAGTTTGATATTGCTATTTAAGTAACTCTTCAGTTTGCTCCCACACAAACTTATAGTCAAAGGTCTCTACAAAGTATTTGATGGTAGAATAAGGAAATCATGAATCTTCTCATCTGTAAGAGGACTACCCAAAACAAACCAATACTGTGACTGTAAAGTCTTTGATTTTAAACATTTTGAGTTTCACTCTTCTGGCTATGAAGGGATCTTAATGTACTAGTGGCATTCCTGTGCTTTGTCGACAGGATATATCCTGTCCTGGTCATGAACTTTGAGAAGTAACACACATGCATCAGTAGTTAAAGGCACCACTCGAGCTGAAGCTTCAGTTATCTGTATTTCCATCTTGGCATCCCATGAGCCAAGAAAAGCAGTGACAATAGTAAGAAGATTGTTTTTAGAAATGTCTCAAGTAGGATGCATGAATATTAAAATATAGATTGACTTACTTTATTACTTCAAGGTCTATTTTTGTAATTTCAGTATTTTCATTATTAGTAACTCTTATCCTGTGATGTAAGTGCCCCTTACTGGACTTCTGTGTTGGGGAAGTACTGAGTTTTGGGTTTGGTGAGTTTGGTTATGGCTATTCTTCATGTGATTGTAATCACTACTGCCTGCAGTGAGTGCTACCCAAGTTTGTACCCAAGTTTGCCAGTGACACACATTATAAAGGAGATGATATTTCCTTTCTTCATCGTGTTTTTCCACTTGTGACATGAGAACAATATCACTGACCTACTGAAGAAAAGCTCATTAAAGCCATATATGCATTAGTGATTGAGGTTTGAAACTCACTTTGGTGCTGTGTAATGCAATATGCCTCGTGAATGCTGTTGACATACTTTTTAAAATACTGTGAGTTCAAGATGAATTCAGGGAGGAGAGGACTTTGAACAGAAGAGAGTTCCTTCTTTGAAGTGAACAGGCATGCACTACGTGCTGAGACAGGGATGTATTGTTCTGTTTTACACATGAGTTACTCAAGCTCTGCATCTAGGGTTACACAGGACACTAAGACAGAACCAAGGACCTAACTAGACATTCAATGCTTATCAAGAAAATAATCTTATCTGGCTTCTTTTATATTCTTCCTATATCTGGCTTCTGTTTGTACTCATTTGGGTGCATCCTGCTTGTCTAATGATAAGAACTATTTGAATTAAAAGCAAAAAAGAATTGAACTCTTGGCAAAAAATCCCCACTGGGCAGTACATCATCATTTTTCAGAATGCGTACACTTTACTGGTTAAGCAATACTTCTCCTGACAGGTATCTGAAAGGTCAAATATTAAAATTATGAGGGAGCTAGACACCAGTGTCTATAAGTTTTAGCTCAGCATATTGAACAAAATATTATGGTAAGCGGTAGATGAAAGGACTGGAGACAATACTTGCTGTGCTGAGTTTCTTACAGACTGTGAAGCAAAAGAATTAGATGCATGCTTTAGATGCATCTACATAACCGATTATTTAAGTGCAGGCACCTTTTGAAACAACAAACAGGCCAGCTGAAGTGCACTACACTTAAAAAATAATTCCAATGTTTATGTCAAAAGTATTTCTAAAACTTAAGAAAGACCAGAAGAAATTGGTTGCTTTAAGGAGGAGCTTAGGTATAAACCATCAAAACACTCCCAGGTAAGGAGCCAATATGTGCCAGATATAGTTCCTACGTTTATAATGGAAATAATAAGACAGTGCATGGTTTATACAGAGCAAATCAACAGGCAGTTACAATCCAAGCCTCCCGTGTAATATCCAATTTCAGCTGGCTTGAAAATGCTGGTGGTTCCCTCAAACAAAAAGAGTTTGCAGCCTCCTAGAAATCTCTTAGTACTTCACATTTAGTAATCCAGAATAATTTTTACAAAGACTTTTGTCCAAGGTTTAGTCTTAGACCGGATGTGACCTCCTTAAAGTTCCTTCCATTTATCTTCTTTAAGTAGCTATTACACTAAGATGTAATGGAATGAAATGGTGAGTTGATTTTTTATTTCTGAAATACATTTACCCTTTTGTATAATTATTAAACTAATTACCTAAACATTGATTTCTCCACCAAATACATCACTACACATTTCAGTCTATCTGAATGTATTTGAGTATTTCTTCTGTGGTAAATCATAGTAAATAAGGCAATTTAATCTTATGTCAAGTATTTATCCTGTAGATAGATAATTTTTCATTTCTCTATGAGCTTTCTGACCAATATGTATGTAAATACATACAGAAAATAAAGTCAAACACTTTATTATAATAAATTAATATACAATGAATTTGGCTAAGGGAGAGTTTCTCCAGTAAGAGATATTTTTCACAGTAAAAGCAATGAATATTCATTTTTAAAAGTTTGGTTTTTCCAAAATAGTGTCTATGCCTTTAAATATATATACATATATATATATATATATATATATATATATATAAAATTTACAAAACAGCAAACCAAACCTTGTGGAGGCTGATGAGAAATACATTGGGAATTCCAGTGACTTGATCCTCTAAACAATTATGCACCTGAGTAGCATTATGTTTAAAAAGATTGCAGTTGATGTAAAATGAGAGGGTTAGGCTAAGACTGAAGGTCTCCAGGATCTTCATTTGGTAGGTTTGTTTTGAGGTAATACTTATTTTCCAGTGCACATTGTCTTAAGCTTATTATGAAGAGGGTGTAGAGAAGCACAGAGAAAGCATGTTGAGAGCCTTAACCTTCTGCTTCCACCCTAATTATTCAGGGTTCAGATTTTTAAAGTGAGCTTTGGTGAGGCCAGTAATTTACCACATGTGCTCGGATTTGTGGAACCATCACTGCAGCTCAATTTACCCACTGTTCTTCTCAGTGTCTAGTCTTGGACTCTGTGAAGATGCACAGGGCTTCCAAAATAGATAGAACCTTTGTTAATACACAGTGGCAACAATGGCTTCCTCCTAATCACTTCCAGCTGAACTTATTTTTCTAATGTGTCCTGATGGAAACTGCTGAATTTTCTTGATTTACCAAACAGCAACAACAACAACAAATCTGTCCTCTGCTTTCTGTAGAAAAATATTGTTGCTCCCAAACATATATATTTACACTATATTTCTTCATCCTGCATATATATTTACACTATATTTCTTCTCCCTAAACTTATGCAAACATAAGGTCTCATTTAATGACTGCTTCTGAAAACCAGAAGCGAGCCACTGAAAATAGTGTTAGGCCTTTCTCCTTGGCATTCAGAAGGGTGATGTAAAAGTTTATTCTGCAAATGGATGTATTTATTTTTTTCTTTTTTGGATTTCCTTTCGGAAAACAGTTGCATTTGAAATTATAACAGTTGCATTGTTAATTATGAGTTCTTCTCTCCTGTTGCAGCTCAGAATACTATAGAGATTTCAAGGAGCATTGTGAAGTAATTTGATGGAAGTTCAGTGTTTTGAAGACAATAAGAAAATCAAATTTCATAGTCTTCGTCTCATATCAAATATTAAATATTTTCCTAATATTTATAGGAAAACAATATAATATTAAATATTTTCCTAAAAAATGTGGCAGCTGTCATCAAACTCACATATAATTGCATAGTATATGCCATGTTTTATATATGACTAGGCTAAAATAAATATAAAACTTTAGTAAGAGTATGAGATTTGATCCTTTAGTCACTGAACCACATACTACTTTAATGTTATATTTATATAGGTTTATTGAGCTCAGTGAGTTTACCCAAGAGCTTACGTCTTCTTACTGTCATCAGTCAAAGAGACCTGGCTGGAGAAGCTGGAGCATTCATGTTGCACAAATCTGCAGGTATAATATGTAGAGTGAGGTGAAATTTGAAAATGTCCTTTGTATCCCACCAACAGGAAGAGTTTCCTATCAGGCAAAAAGGATCTTCTTAGGAAAGAAGAAAAATAAGGCACTTTATAGTGATTATTTATTATTTTTTGCCATCTGTATGATCTATGCTCTTTCCTGGAATTAATACTTTTCTGTGGCTAGAGAAACAAAGTTTCTTAGTTGACCTAAAAAGTACAAATTTGGAAGAACCAAGGTAATCAGTAGTAGTTTTTTTTTCCCTTGAGGTCGTAACCTTCTGAAACTAAGACTCTGTCAAGTTGTAAGTAGAATGTGGATGGGGAGTAGGTGACTAGAGTGACCCCATTTAAGAGGCAGGGATAAAACTACAAGTCACGGAATAAATATCCATCACACATCTTAATTCAAATTCTTAATATTAATTTTTGACCTCGGCATGTTGATTACAGTGTTTTTTCCTGGGTAGAAAAATTCTTAGCAACTGTATGTCTGTGAGCATATTAAAAAAAAATAAAGAAGACCAAATCCAGTTGAAGTGTAATAGGAACTGTTTCATTGTGCATCTTTGAAAAAACTGAAGTAAAGAGAAGCAACTACTGGTAACACAACATTGTTGTGCTTAACTGATGTATGATTATTTGTAATGTAGGCTAAGACAAAATTATGTGTCCACATCATGAGTTTGAAAATAAAATGTGAAATGAGTGAGAGGCAGAAAATCAATATGAATGCTATTTTTATGAAGCTAGGTATTTTACCCAGTTTAAGAAGCAAGCTGTCACTATCAGAAGGGGATGACATGAAGCTTTACAGATAATCCTTCAGGTGTTCATAGGAAGAGGATTCAATTCACTGAGCAGATGTCTTTGCAACCCCAACTTTTTGTGCTCTAGTGTACAGTGGGAAAAGAAAAAAAGTGAAAAATTAAGATGTTTTTGTCAGCCTTTCAGTGGTTTGTAGTAGGTCCAAATAAAACACATGATGATCAGGAAAAATGAATATAGTGTTTATCAGTATGGACCTGAGACAGACTCAGGAATGACAGACTAGGCAGGCTGATGTCAGCTGTGTGTGGTGCCTTAGAAGCTGTTTCAAAGGACAGACAAGACAACATCTGAAATGTGAAGTTCAGCTGGGGTTTCCTAAATTGGAAAAAAGATCTGATGAAATTTTAAAGAAGTGAGCATAGTGATTACTAATAAAGTAGACTTTAAGGTAAAGACAGCTAAATTGCTTCTAAATTTGTCAGTTGAATATGTATGAGGGGATGGCTGTATTCTAATTATTTCAGGGTAAGGATGACTTGCTTCCCAGTTTACTTGAAAGTATTTATGGTCATTTAGCTCAGTATTTAGCTCAGTACCCTACCAGCCTAAGCCATAAAGTGCTGCTGCTCTCCTTATTAGTGTAAGTGCAGCATCAGACAATTTAGCTGACATGGCAGATCGCTAAAAGAGAAATTGCAGTGGGCTACAGCATGAGTGAAGGCAAAGACAGATCCTGTCCCATCCTAAGAAAAAAAAGCTCCGGAGCACATTTGCTGGCTGTGTTGAGAAGCCTGTGCTGCTGTTTCTACTACGGCAGCCTAGAAAACCTTCTTCTTTTACATTGTTTATTCACATGCCAGGAGTCACTTCAAATTTATCTTTTTATTTATTGGCCATAACCTTGCTAATTATTTAGTTTGGTTAGTTATGAACTGTTATGTATAATATAGCATCCATATTATAAATGCAAACCTCCAGTAAAACAACCAAGAGCATCTTAAAATGTACATTTTCATAGTCCACTTCGCCAGGGTTAATATTTGTCAAATACTCCACTGAGACTTATTTATTTTCCTGCCTAACATAGCAACCTGCCCTTTTAAAAACTATCACAGATGTTGGCACTGATCTCCTTTCCTGTGGCTTTATAAATTCCTTCCTGACCAGCTTGCAGGTGCAGCAATGCGCAGTAGCTTTTGTGAAAACTAGATGAGAATACTGTAATATAGGAGAACAATGAGTCAAAAGTAAGGACAGGAGTGACTCTGGAAAATGCTGGTAGGTCAAATGTAATTATTTCTTTGTCCTTCTGTGCCAAATATTTGAGTCTGGAGTGTCCTATAAGACCTTAGAGTTAACTGAAGGTGATGAGAATAATTGACACTAAATGAAAATTTTTTTCTTTGACCCAACTGCTTTTGTGAAGTTTTGTCCTGGTTATTAATTGACAGCAGTTTTTTCCTTATAGAGGGTAAGCTCCCCCAGTCAGACAAAGCAAAGAGCCCCAAACTCCCCTCAAATGCAGACTAAAATTACTGAGCCAGAAATGAACTAATTTTGATTTTTTGTTCTTCAGCACTGGAACAGAACAAGGGTACGTACAGATGTATGCCACTGAGAGGGAAAAAGCTGACATTCAAAGAGTTTAGTATTGCAGTCTATTTGAGGCTCACAGAAAATGTGAGCTGATTCGTATTTCCCAGACAGATAATTGGTTTTATTGTGGCAGCACGGCCATTCTATTCAAGAAATATAAGTTGGAAAATACCTGTATTTGCTTAACTGAAAAAAATAACTGTGGCTGTTCTGTTCCCTTTCTTTAGATGTGTGGCCAGCTCCTCATGTCTGATCTCTTGGTGAGCTGCATCAAGAGTTTGCTGTCACTACCTTGCTTTCATTCCATCCCCTGCCTAACTGCAAGCCCACAAAAGACGAGTGGGTGTTCCTACTTCTCTTTCAGAAACGTTGGTTGATGTTTTTCCTTATATGGAGAGGAAGAATGAAAAAAAAAAAAAAATCAAATAAAACTAGAGGCTAACCTTATGAGAAATAAACAAAGTATGGAAATTAGGCCTACCTTGAGATATTTAAATTGCTGTGAAAACATTTGTGGCCTAGCATTCATGTTGAGCATAAGATCCTCAAACTGTAAATTCTAACAATGATTCTTTTATTTTCTCCACTAAATACACACAGAAAAACCTGCATATCTTTCAGTGATATTGTGACTGTGCTCATAAATAAAGTATGTTATCCTAAATTAAACATCCAGCATTAAAGTAATGGGGATGAGAATATACACACATTGTTTGAATTAAGGGAAAATGTGGACATTCCCTTTGGTCTCAGCCAAAGTTGATTTAGGAATACCAAACTATTAGAGATCTCACCAGGATTTTTAAGAAGCTTTTAATGAAAGCCCTTGTTTACAAACATATTGGTGTTTGAATTATTTTCCAGTGAAAGTTACTAGAAAATGCTTTTACTTTCCATTGAAAAAAGCTACCCTTAACTTATTTTTGATGTAATAACAAGATCTACATTTTTCAGTAAAGTATTTCATTTGTAATTCGGAGTTTTGGCATTTGTTATTTTTATATCATTTAAGAATGTGTATCAAGAACTGGATGAATCCTATTCTGGTTTAATGAATAAAACGCTAGGAATTATCACTGAAAGAAATCTTTCAAGTTTTCAGTTTTCTTGACTGATCTTAAGATAGACTTGTGTCAGTTTGATTCCATGTTTGTATGTTTAATATAGTTGTGCCTTATATATTTCCAGCACTTTGCCAAAAATTAAAAAAACCTGATTCTTACAATCAACTTTAAGTTTGGTACTGTTGTTTAAACACTAGCATTGATAGTGGTGTCTAGCCACTAAATGGAATTAGGAATTGTAAGTTATTCAGTTGTGTAAACAGAAAAAGAAGTGCATATTTCAGAAAGTGGTGATTTCCTACACTTAATAGGAATCTTTGTTTATTATGCCACAAGTGGAAATCACAAATGCTTTTTTTTTTTTTTTTGTGTTTGCCCTTCTGTGCAGGTGGCAGAGGAGACCTAAAACTGAGAATCCAATTTTCACAACTTTACTGAAGAGATCTCAGAGAGAAGGCTTGACATTACGTGTGGTACAGAATGGCACGTCTCTAGAACGCAGCAGGTAAAGGCATCTGTGTAGGGATTTTTGCAACTAATTTATTCTTTATGTCTTAAAAATAATTGACAATTTTTGGCAATTTTGGCCTTAGGAAACACCAGGTAGCATTGCCATGAAAAACATTCTAGAGTCTGTACTTTGCAGTGCTGACTTACCTGTAAATTTGTAGTATTTTTGGTTCATCTTTGAGCATTGAGCTAGTTTTGGAAAACGTTTCAGAGTAAATATGGTGTTTGTAGAGATAACAATGGTTATGTTCATGAGGTAAAACGTTAATGTCTTAAACATTTTCACGTGACTCTTTTTGCTTTGTGGACGGTTTAGGATCATGTATACAAAGTTTGCATTGTTACAACACCCATGACATGACTTCCTAGTCCTGAGCCTGCAGTAACCAAAATTCTTACTGCACACAAACTGAACACAGATGTGAACTGCAGGAAAATGGCCAGTGTTTCTTTCAATTTTGCAGGCAGTTTACGGAAAACTTTTCAGTAGCTGGCAATTTTGGGGACTGCAAAAGAGTCAGACATATGTTTATTATTACAGAAATATGTATAGCATTACCATTAATAAAATTTTTCTTATTCTCAACCTCTGTTTTAATTTGTAATGAGGAAAGAGTGGAGAAATTTATGCTATTTTATTCTATTCTTTTTTTCCCCAAAATGTGTGTATCGCTTTTATTAAGCCACAAAAGGTATTTTACATTATAATAAAGGAAAATCTGATCTTATGCAGTTTACTGAGGACATAGGAACAGAACTGAAATAAGAATTAGCATACAACACTGAGAAATATGCTGATGAATTTAACGGCAATTCTATCACAATAAAACTGAAAAATATTAAGAGATTTTCAAATTAGCAAAACATTATGCGCATATATGATGCATTCAGTGCCAACTGCATGGGTCTCCAAGCCTTTAATTTTGTTTTAATCTATTAATGATAATAGTGAGAATTTGGAGGTGGTCCATTTTTTTTCATGGAAGTTATTGGGGATAAAATTGATTGTAGGTGGACCTGCCAAGTGCTACATACAGAAAGGAGTGATCTTTTAAAATCATCAAATATTGTTTAGTTTAAACTGCTAATGATCCACATAAATGTTTTGGGTAATACAAGTTTGTTATGTTTTAGTGAGATATTGGAACACCAATATATCAATGTTTAAATAATATTGAAACAGATCTGCATAGAAAACAAAATCTCTCAGATTTTTTCTTCTTTATAAATTATACCCATTGAAAACTCTAACAATGACTGAAAGGGCCATGAAAAGAGAACTTACAGGCAATATACATTGATCTAGAGGAGGAAAATATGCTCTTTTGTTCTGGACATGTATGCAATTAATGAGATTGCATGGGGAAATATTGCCAGGAAAGCAGAAACCTTGCTTGAGATCCCAGAAAAAAATTTAAAGTTTTCTTCTCAAACCATACATGAAAGTTTTTTCACAAAAAAGAAAAAAAGAAAAAAACCAAACCAAAAAACAAAAAACCAAAACAAAACAAAAAGAAAACCAAAACCTGCAAAAAATTTCTAGTGCCCCCTACTTAATTTTGAGCTTGAATCTGTTTCTTGATACTTCACAGTTCTGATCACCAGCTTGTATCATCCACACCCCCAGGGCCCTTCGGGGATATGGATGTATTTGTGTGTGGATAAATGAGGAAGACCTGGCTGTTTCAAGGAAGTAATACTCCATACAATTGGAGTAAAATTGCTTGTGAAGGTGTGTAGACTTACGAGGAATGAGATGAAAACAGAAAGCAAAAAGATATTTTCTGACGGTGTGCCAGAAAATATCTCAACATTTTTAAGGTATGAAATTTGGAGAACGTGGGAACTGATAAAAGTGTCTTAGTTCAAGGCATTTAGGATTCAACTGGCCTAAAGATTAGAAAACAGTTTTCAGAAAGCAGTCCAGGCATGGAGGAGGGCAGATTTTGGTTATGTAATTTACTTCCTGTGTTTCCAGCAGCTTTCACAGCTTTCTGGAGCAGCCTTCTCTGGGCTGCACTGTAGTAAGTCTTTGTTGACTGCAGGCACCACGACCGATGTCTTCAGACCAAGCTCATTTTCTTTCTTCCCATTGCTCTTGAGGTAATTATTGCATTTTGCTTATAAGCAGCTCAAGAGCTTTCCAAAACTTCAAACAAATCTTTTACTGCAATCTGTACATGGTGGGACTTGATGGGGAATATGAGATTTGTTCTAGGAATATTAGCTTCTGTATATTATTATTATTATTATGTATACAGCTAGGATGAATTTTGTAGCCATCATTCATCACCGTAGAGATCTGCCATCCCATAAATGGTCTCACTGAAACTATGGAGCTATTCACAGAAGAGTATTAGCAAACATCATAAATCATTTTTATCAAAAACGTAGTTAAAGATGTGGCATTATATGTTGTTGAACAAAATCTGGAGCAGTCCTGGTTTCATTGAAAAAGTCTTTAACTGTGATTGATTTGAATTCAAACTTGCATCTGTATCCATCTTGTTTATTAAAATATATCTGATTTTTCTCATTTCTATACCAAATGTGTGCTCTCCACAGCGCCTCTGCACATTGCTGTGCACATAACAGAAAAATATGAGCTCCCTCTTGTGGTCCAAAAAAACCCGCTCCATCCCCAAACTGAACCAAGAGTACCCTGAACAAAGCAGTTAAAATATTTCAAGTTTCTTGTGTAATTTCTGGACTTCATTAAAGGACAAATCTCTGATGTAACAATATTAGCGAGACATTTAAAAGCACGGCACAATAAAATAATAAAAGAAAAGATAAGGCTAGGGTCATTCTAACAAGAAAGTAAATGCTTCTCTAAATACATCGTGTTTAAAATACTGAATAATAATGCCAGCTATGCAAGTAGAGAGTTTTTAGTCTAATAGAACATATTTTGCAGCCATTAAAATAGAGATAAGAAGCATGTTCTCTTAAAGACGGAAAGAATTTTACAACATCTGGTATGACAGACGTTGCAAAATAAGACACTCATTGTAGGCACTTAAAGACAGAAAATTATTAGTAAGCTGTGTAGAAAAAGAGTTTTCTCACACCAAAATTATTCAGGAAGTGACAGCTCCATCAGTAGTATCATTTAACAGGTTTGCAGCCCAGAGTCTACTTATAAGACTGCTCCTTGTCTACCAAGATTACTTTTGCTCCTGTTAATGAATCAGATAGGAAACAATCTAAGGGGACTAAAATTGTGGCTTTTTTATTGTGTATTTTGTGCCCTTGAAACTCTTTTTAAAGGGAGTTAATGTCATATGGTTCTTGCTATAAGTTTCCAAAACAGTAGAATACCAGAAAATTAGACCTACTTGATATCAAATGACATACAAAGATATAGACTCCTGTATCAATTAGATACATTGTTTTCTAATCTGTGATTTTAATTTTTCAGTAACTAAGTGGTGTGTTTTTAGAAATATCTTTGTCATCTGGGGGACCAAGAGTAAGCGAGACTCTGTTTTGACAGCTGCAGTAATTATGGACACCTAATGATTGTTAGAATGACACCTTAAATAGTTTATTTTTGATGGTCCTTTTAGCTATTTTAGATCACAATGAGAAATACTGAACAGGTTTTGCATCATGTGATCAAGTGTTGCAAAGGATCTCTTCATGAGGAGTTAAGAGATAGCAATCCTGTTACCATCTGTGTGATAGCTTTAGTTTATCTGGGAAGCACTCCAGGAAAAACAAGGTCAGAAGGCATTCCCTGAAAGGAGTTATGCGCCGACAAGGTGAAAACACACCTCCTCAGTGTTGAATGAGAGATGGATTGGGATTGTTCATTAATCTTTTACCAAATGTCATTTATTGGACAGAAGACAAAACTTGCACAAGAGTTAGAGACCTTAGAAAGAACTGAAGAATAACCTCAGTGGGAGATGGGAATCGGAAGATGTCATTTAGAAAGTGTAACTTATGCCCTTCTATAATCAGATTGAAAGCATGCTGGTATGATACCTTTGTTCTAGACTAGGTTTGCTTGCACATGAGCATGGATTTGATTATAGTCAGGAAAAATTCAAGCCATACTTTCAAAAGTAATCTGCTACAGTTCTTTTGGTGGGAAGACTTAACAACACTGGCTGTGTGGCGATTAAATGAGCGGTAGTGAGTACTTCTATTGAAAAAGAAAACATGGTAGCATCTACTCATAGGGACAAACCTATTTATCGTCTGAGAACTAATCTTAGAGAGAGAAAGGAAGGAGACAAACAAGCAGCTCTGCTTTCTAGAGCCCAAATAACTTGTCAAGATGTCAAAGAGAATGTTTTACCATTTATCAGATTGTTCTATTCTTTGAAATGCTTAAACCTTCTGTCAATCACATTTGAACCCGCTTGTATGGTTTTCAGACTTTCTCTAGCCTACCTGCAAGAGAAGAGCTTTAACAAATGGTGATTTCCTTTAAAGCATAGTTTACTTTAAAAGGCACCTTCCAATCCATATGTAATTATAAATTTTAAAGGAATATAGGATGTTGAGAGTTTAGCTGGAGAAATCCATGGATAAACATATTGGTTTTTATTACTTTTAATTACAAAATTATAATATTTCTGCTTTTCTGGAATAGCAGTTTTGACATACTACAATTACTTTGTTAATTCACACTTCTTTTTCCTGCTTTTCCATTTGTTCATTTGCCTTCTTTCCTTTGTGCCTCAGTTCATTTTGTTGTTTTTTGTCTTTCTTTTCTTGCTCTTACTTCCTTAACTACCACACCATATGAAGCCAGAGAAAACCTTACTAGCTCATAGCGTTGCTTAGCAATGTCATGCATCTCTTGCTGTCTGTTGTGAAGCCATGGCATCCTGGTCTTTCAACAAAGATTGCTATATCACTCCTTTGCTATAGGTCCCATTTTCCCCCTGAGATTTCTGATAAGAGATGATGTGTCTAGACAGCGTACATAAGAGATTACCTTCTATCCATTATAATATAATTAGATCAAGCCATACCAAAGCTCACCAAGATTTTATGTTTAAAAGGTCAACAGCTTTTATTCCATATCTCAAAGATAAGCACCTTACATTGGGCTTAATACGTAGAGTGCTGTGCCTGAAAGAAAAGGAGCTTCAAAAGATTTCTCCTTCTATTATATCATTCAAAATAGACATTTGATACTGTAATACGTCCATTTTAACTTCCATGATTCATGGAGCTAGAGATAAAAATAGGTCAGCTATGCCCCTACTGGTTCAGGATTATTCCCTGAAATATATTTTCTATTTCTAAGTCCAGAATAGATTTAACTATCTCCAGTGAGGATTTACATTTATTAAACTGAAGGGCTGTTCTTTGGTGGTCTTAATACATTATCATTTATTATTTGTATTATGGCAGCAATTGGAGAGCTCAACTGAAATTAGAATCCCACTGTGCAAGGTATTCTATGAACACACTGAATGAAGTAATTTCTCCCCTGAAGGGTTTACAGCCTAAATGGATAAAACAAAGATTGAGAGAGTGGCCATAACAATATCCCCATTTTAGCAAAGCACAACTGGAGAAAAGAGAGGTGCGCTGCTCCTGGGCTTGCTGATAATATAGATAACAGACCTGATAAGTGACTTTCAGGTCTGCTGCATTCTAGCCTTGTACATTACCTAGGAACATGTTTTTGTAGTAAAGTAAGATACCCTTCAAGGTTTTGATTACTAAATTAGTTTTTTTCCTCTAACTCTTGCTTCTTTGGAGATTTATAAAGTTCTTGAAATTACTTTGAATTATACAATTTTCAATGTTAAATAGTCCTGCTCGTTAACTATACCACTCAAACATCAGAAGAAATGTAACGTACAGTTTTAGAACTCCCTTAATTGTTCACTGAATGACTTGAGTTTTAAAATTTTTTCCCCTTTTCTCTGCCAGCTTTTTTCTAACTCTTTTCTGAGTTCACTATATCTTTCTTTAGCTTTAGAATTCAAAATTCCCAGAATTGACTGCAGTATCACTGAATAGTTTTGCCAAAGTTCTACAAAACAGAGAAGTTGGCTTATTTTTTCCACGGAATCGTTGCCTGGCATATTCTATAAGTTGGGATATTTCTCCTAGCAAATATCTCTCTGCTTTGTAAAGATCAATATGGCAAATCTAAGTGAAAGCAATACAGCATGGTTCTAAACAGCTTAGTGCTATAAAGCTAGTATGTCAAATTCACAGACTCCTAGAAACAAACTGTTGTGGTTTAACCCCGGATGGCAACCAAGCCCAACACAGCTGCTCACTCACTCCCTGCAAAAGTAGGATGAGGGCGAGAGGCAGAATGGTAAAAGTGAGAAAACTCGTAGGTTGAGACACTTTAATAGGTAAATCAAAAGCTGCACATGTAAGCAAAAAACCCCAAGGAATTAATTTCTCACTTCCCATGGGCTAGCAGGAGCTCAGCCATTCCCAAGAAAGAGCAGCTCCATAAAATATAACTTGAGCAGACAAACGCCATCACTGAACGCCTCCCCTTTCCTCCTTTTCCCCCAGACTTCTATGTTGAGCATGAGGCCGTGTGGTCTGGAATATCCCTCAGGTCAGCTGTGGTCAGCTGTCCTGACTCTGTCCCCTCCCAACTTCTTGTGCACCACCAGCCCCTTACTGGTGGGGTGGAGTGGGAGACAGAAAAGGCCTTGACTCTGTGTAATCACTGCTCAGCAAAAATGAAAACTAACACAGGTAATAATATTGAGTTCCAAATATAACCCCCAGCTTTTACGAAGAACATTTACAAAACAAGCACACAAACATTTCATTTAGGCCAACGTAGTTGAGAGGAGCTCTTCAACACCTTTAGACAAGTCTTGTTTTGCTGGCATATTTTGTTTATTAGGCTTTTCTAGCAGGGTAATAATGTACTTTGGGCCATGGGGATCTGCATCATTGCTTGTCTGACAGTGGATTTTGAGACACACCTAAAAAGTTCCTCCTTAAACTCTCCAAGAACGTCATTTCAATAACAAAAAGACAGTGTTATGCATGCTCTTTCTGTGATATCTGGTGGAGAGATCATAGAATCATAGAAAATCTTGCTTTGGAAGTGACCCACGAGGATCATTGAAGTCCACCTGTACGTCCTTTTAGAAAACAGGTTTTCAATTTCCAATTAGCTTTAACAGTAACAAAAGAATCTAACAAAACATAGTGCCAAACATCCCTTCCTAACCCTGTTGTACATGGTTCTGCACACTATCCCTTTTTTGCTCCTCAGTTGCTGAAAATATTTGCAGCAACCTCTCCTTTAGTATAGCATTCCTTGGGGAACAGCAATGCTGCAAAAGGGAGTCTTTTCATGTTTCAATTAATATTTTTAGTCTTCTTGGTTTGGACTAATGCTTTTGCACCCTCTCAGCCAACCAACAATGTATTTTGTGATTTTAACATTGAGACAACAGAAGAGAAAATGGCAGCAGATTTCAATATGTTAGCAGCAGAAAGAATGCTAACAGATCACTATTTGGGGGAAAAATAGAAGCCAGTGTCTTCAGGCTCAGACATCTGTTTCATACAATTTGCCAAGAAATGCCATAGCTGTGAGCTCTAGTATCATTAATTAACATAACATAGCTAGTTTTGAGGTCATTGCTTTAAGAGATTAAAGAAAATAGATATTATATATATATATATATTTTGTTCTTTCTCATAAAGTTACTTACTCTGCTAATTTTCATTATTCTTCTTCATAATTGCCACTGCTAACTTATTTAATAATTGGTTTTTCTCGTGATGATGCTTCAGGGATGCTACACTCTGCATCTTCTCAATCTGTAACGAGCTACTGAAGGGCAATTAGCACTGTCAGGCCTGCTTACCAGCCACTGATGCAAACTTTTATTCTCCATCATACTTGTTTGTTGATCAGTCAGCTTTATCCAAGACCATGATGCCCTCCAGGCAACAATAAATCAGTAACTAATACAACACAACTGTTGTACCAACTGTGCAAACTAAGCAAGGAAGTGATTGTTTTTGATTGTTTTAGTTCCTTATACTCTTTACACTGCCTGTAGTAGAGAATTTATAATTTAGGGTGGTCTTAGAGTGGTAGCTGTGTGCAGCTTAGCCACTAAACAGGGAAAAATGGCGCAGTCAAAAATCAGTATAAAATATTTATTATGTGTATGGGTTGGCTTTTATTCTCAGAGAACCTGTTTTCCTTCTCTTCTTTATCCTGGAGTAGTGTCTCAGATGCAAAACAAGAAAGCTACAGGTGAGTCTACTGTACCAAGGCTTACTCTTGTCACATTGCATGCCATGTCTTCCCCTTCCATCCCTTGTGTGTGGGTGTATTTATAATCTGCTTAGTTCAGTCACTCCATGTCTGTCACATGTTCCCCCCATAATTCTGCCTGCTTCATGGGTTAGTCAGACTTTAAGGGTTAGTTAGAAATTCAGTGTTAACTGACTTCTATTATTTTTATTTTCCTAAGCATGTTGCTGGTACATAAAGGCCATGAAGAAGAAATCAAATTGTATCTGCTCTGAGGCTTTGAAGGGTTGACTAGCTTGGGTTATTAGAAATACTGTAAAACGTTTTAGTTCTTTTCAATCTGGTATTTTATAGCCTATATTTAAAAAATTCTAATCTGAAAAAGTTATCTAATCACAACAGTTATTTTCAGTAGACAGCAAATATTGTGACAACAGTGAAGCCCAAATTGGTGATCATATCGGCCATTTTTTTCCTTGCAGTAACCTGTCATTCCTTGCTAGTTGTTTACTATTTTTCAAATATATTGAGGTCCTTATATTGCTGTTTTATATAAGTAGGATATAGGAAATTACAAATATTGCAACATAGTTTAAGATCAGATGAAAGGGAAGTATATGTATTTTTTAAATGGGATTTCAAAATCTGCATGATCTGTCATACCTGTCTCAGAAGTTACACCACATAAAAGTGTTAATTTAAACATCAGCGTTAGAAAAGCACCCTGCTACTCAAGGACGTATTTTGATTTTCATAAAACCCAGACCATGAATTTTAAGCTGATTGTGAAGGTTTACTAGTCAAACTTCCTGTGTAGACACACTCAGGATTACAGCTTTGTGTTATAGCTGATCTAATAAAAAACCCCATGCTGTTATCAAAATGGTGATTGGGTTCAGCTGACATCTGCTTGATGTAAAGAAGGTGTAAAGAAAGCAGATAGAAGGGAATGGAACAAGCTGGGCTGCAGCAGAACATCCTTCCATGACCACAGTGAGATTTAGATTAGTTGAGTTGTAACTTTGAACTTTCTTATTATATTGACATAGAGGTGCTGTTTTCATTTTGGTTTTGTTATTCAAAAATCTTCCCTTGCGTCACAGGAAAAAAAACCCATACAAAAAAAATATTGTTTATACCTGATTTTATGCCTCTGCTAGTAAAGAATAACAATTTTTCCTCAGGTGGTTAAGCCTTACTATTACCTATGGCGTGCTACTAACAGAACTAAAGAATTTGTACCATATACTGGTAGGTGTGGTAATAAGAGTTCTTGTAACCACTAAAATGGGAAAGAATGAGCCAAAATTTAGAGATTTAAAAGATCCTGACTCAGTGTTGGCTGTTCAGACCATATACAGATCTATGTAACCATATAGGCTATCCTACAGATTTTCTAGGTTGTTCTGGAAAAATATGCTGTGTTTTTCTGTCTTTCTGTGTTATTGATGATTTTGTAAACTATCATGTAATGGGACCCTCAGCAGGTTAGATGATAATCATCAAACAAACCAGAAGGTTGTCTTGATATTTTTTTTCTGAATTGATATGAAAATATCTTGACCATTAAATATTTAAATATGTGTCATTATAATATATATCCTTGTCCTTGACTATAGATAGTGGGGATGTATAAAATGTACTAGCAAAAGAAAGCATAAGCTATGATAGCTCTATTAATAGAATTGATAGAAAAAATAAAATAAGGAGACAGTATATAATTTTTTTCAAAAATAATTGAAAATTATAGTTCATTTTGTATATGTTAGTTCTCATGAAAATATCCTTGATATTTTAGTGTTTAGGCTATAAATCATAGACAGAATTTTACATTTTCACAAATGTAATTATGTTGCATTTGAACACCTTATTACATGAAGACACGTAACTGAGTGGGATTCATCAAGTGTCTTTGCAGTTAGCTCACATAAAGAAGTTCTTTTTCTTTTGGCCCATCATCAGGCCTGAGTATAGTGTCAGACATCTGATTAACACAGAAAATCATAGGCTTGCTGAATCATTTGATATTTCTTGGAGAATAAAGGGGACTATAAAGTAGAACATGAATAATTCATGTACAGGACTATCCAAAGTCATTTTCTGATGATGTGATTTTTCCCTCTTTTCGGAACTGAACTTTGCTTTTAAAAGCCAGTGTGATAAAAGCGTGTTTCTGTAGTGTGGAGACATCTTCTTTTTCAAATATTTATCTTATAAAGTAGAAGTGTCACAAATGTTGAAAATAGGAAGAAGAAAGACAAAAATATATTGGAATTTCTTTACCAGAGAGAACTGTAGGGTGTGAAAATAAACTGACTTGTTATTTCAGGAGATTTAGTCATGACAGTAGAAAACTATACTTTCAGTGGAGGGTACAACTAATTTTTCAGAGCATCACCCTGTCACAAAATGTAAACTGAGAACTTGGCACAGTATTTTTCTTCTTCAGAGTGCTTTGTAGGAGATGAAAAATAGAATCCTCCCCAGTCTGCTTCATTGCCACATTTAATAGGCTGTGCTGGGGTGCTAAGAAATACAATCTGGAAAATTTTTCTCTAGTGGTTTAACATGTTAAAGTCCTGAGTGTTTTTTTCTGCTGACCAGCTCATCTCTAGGTTATCATCTCCATTTCAGTATCAACAGACAAAAAAGCTTAAGCAGATGAAGTCTATTATTGTTCTTGCCCTTTCTATTTTCCAGGTTCTCCCTCATATTTGAGTCTCAATAGACTGATTTCAGCACTTTTTATGTTATCATTTACTGGGCTTGTCTCCTGAAACAAAAGTTCTTGGCTAACAATGGAAATTGTTATCTCTGGACAAAAATCATGATCTTGTTTTGTGAAATCAGGCATGAAAGAATAGGTTTTTGTGATGAATTATCTGAACAATCAGGGAATACCAGACCATGTTGAAGTAAGTCTGCTTCTGGTTAAGAGGGCTTCAAGTAGAAAAAGGTGCCATCTTGACTGTAGGATTATTGCAGCCTCAGATGAGGATTACAGATGACAAATTGCTACCTGGATAAGAACAACAGAAGGAGAATCACTGAGATGTGGGGAAGGCAGTATGGGACAACTACACATGAAGTTATGAGGAAAATGATGTTTAAATCACACCATGAGATGCATCCGTGATGTGTTTGCTTGTATGTGTTGAAGTCAGATTAATAGCTAATTGTGTTCATTGAAGACACAGGATTTGAATCCTTCATTTTTATCATATTTTATAAAATAATCCTATTTTTTTTAATCTGCACATAAATATTACACTACATTGCTATGTTGATTCTGATTATACTCATTACTGTCTCATAGTACTGTTGCAGTTATCTTAGTATAAATATAATTTTTTCACTACAAGTGATTTCCACATGGAAGAGGGAAAAAAACTCACTTTTTTTGGTCAGTTAAAGCAATGTAATAGTATCTGCATTGGGCCTGTAGCATTTGGTGCCTGTCTCACTTGGGGATTTATTGCCTTAACTTAAAAGTTACAATCAAAAGATGAATAACTCACGGAATCCAATTTTGAAACATCAACAGCAGTATAGCACTTGAATGAGTGGTAATAGCAACTTGGAAGGGGTTTCAGTCCAAGACATTGTGCTGGCAGTGCCTGAAGCACTTCCTACTACAGGGATAGTATGAAAAGCATGTGAGAGAGCACCACAGCACCCTGTAAAGTTCAATTAGAAACAGGTGGATGAGAAAATGGTTAGATTGACTTGTGGCTCCTCTGTTTCTAGTAGTAATAAAAAATTTCTACAGTAACTGTCCTGAAGTGGGATTCTCATGTAAAACTTGAGAGCTTTATGTACATATTTAATCTCGCATCATTAGTCAAAAGCCTCCGGAAAGAGTTGGAAGCCATGGGACAAGCTTTGCTGTGATCAAGGGAATTTCTAACCCTGTGGGGAAAACAGGACAAAACTGAGCTGATTTTGGGGGGGGGGGGGTGTGGAGAATGTAGGTGGGACGTGGAAAAAGGAAAGCAGGAGGTACTCTAGTTTTTGTTGTTTTGGATTTTCATTCTTTTTCTTTTTTTTTTATTGGATCTATTGATAAAAAGCTCAAAGGCTGCTTGGCAGTGACCTCAGTCCTGTTCATAGGACCAGGGGAATGCAGGCGGGAAGCTAAAGCTTGCGTTTAGTCAGTGATCTGTGAATAACCCTCAGTCCCTTAATGACGTGAGAGAAGCCTCCAAAGGGAGACAGTGAGTCAGAGAGAAGGAGGCACAGAGATTGCTTGAACAACCATTAGCACGTCATTGGTAATCCCAGCGACACCTTTCACTTCCCTGGCATTTGTCTCAATGCGCTCCACTAAGGCTGGTACTATGTTTTATTTAAGGCTTTCTCACTGCCTTCTGGAGATGTGTGTGTTACTGTAGCCTTACTGATTGGTAGTCTGTTATGTTTACTAACACTCTGAGATCCTGCAAGAGAGGGGAATCTGTGGAATTTCTACCATGGCTTAATACCCCTGGATTGAATCTGCTTTTTATGTTAGACACAAGGAAAGGAAAGGGTATCCAAACAAACGTGCACAGAAAAGCAAATATTTTATAGAACATTTAAATTGCCACACTGCAGAAGAAAAAGTTATCTTGATGTAGTATTACCCAGCTGTGCTTCTGCCTGCTTGTCATCTAGTGAGAACCTTGTGATAATGTGCGTGTGGATACTGGTGACGAATGCTAATCTTTTGTGTTTTGCATCTCCTTTGAGCATTTGTGTTGATCTAAATAGCTACCTAGAAGCTGGACAAACGAAAGAGCAAGTGAAAAGCTCTTCAGAGGAATAAAGGCAGAGAACCTTTTGAGATAATGCTTCTTCCTCATTCAAAGAAAGATATTACTTGGGGGGGCGGGGATGTGGGGAAATCACGACATAGCAAGAAAAGTTGTCAGTGAGCAGCATTGAGGTGGCTGTTTCAAGAGGCAAAGTTTATGATGTGATTCCAGAGCTGTTTAAGTTGGTCAGAATTGTGGCTCACACAGTCTGTTCCTCCTCCCAACCTACTGTCTCTCACCAGTTCTTCCAACTGTTTGTCTCAGCTTTCCACTTTTTCACTTCAGTCATTGACCCTGGGCAAAGACAGTCCTTAATGACTCAGTTTCTTTTTTTATCAAATGCCATTCTAATAATCATGGTAATAACATGACTAGTATTCACCTCTATCATAAATCAGATTTTTACAGAAGGTTTCAGACTCCCATCTGTTTTTAGTTTTCTTTTGGGAAATAAAAAGAAAAAAGAAAGAAAAAAGAGAGAGAAAGAATGAATACCCACAGCAATTTCAGCCAAATGCTTTAGTTGTGGGCACTTGTAATTTTCATGTGAGTCTTAGGCTGTAGCATCTCCAAGGAGATAGGTCTGCTGCTGAATTTTCTTTGGATTACAATTCCCATTATCCATGGCAGGTGGACATTTTCCTCGCTGGTCTTCTAATGTGTAAGAGTGGCTGTGCTGCCTAAGAGGAGAAAACATCAGAGCGGGAAAGCATAAGGCACTGTAGTAACATAAGCAGATAAAATATTCAAATTTATGCAACAGAAATCTGAGATTTTAGTAGGAAGATATTTCATTTTCCTGTCACTCTACTTTCTCCAAAGAACATAAATATAACCATGATGCTTTCTCTGGGAGAAACAGCTGAGCATTTCCTTCCCAAAGGGAGCAAATACCAGAATTTCTGCTAATAAAAGCTACAGAAGTTTAGGGAAAGAATAGAAGCCTTCATAAAGGAAAAAACAGGTCTGTTCTTTCCCTAAGGGGCTATTCTGACAGTCATGTATCAACTAATGTGTTTCCTTTCTACGTCTTTAGTGAGGATGATGTAGGAACACTTGTAGCAGCAAAACACTACCCAAAGATTCATCTGTGCTGAACAACAGAAAAGCTTTAGTAATAACACTGGTAGCACAAAACTACTACTTAGAAAAAGTACCTGATTTACTATATTAAGGAAACACCTCTTCCTGTAAGTTTGTAACACTCTTGCATGATACACATTTTTTCTCTTATAGTTAAAATAGATTTTTAAACTCTTTTTTCTCTTCCTTTCCCTTTTTATGAGTCAAAATTACTAATTTAATGTGTATGAAGAACTTGGATTATCCAGCATGTGCTAAACATAGCTACCGAACATTTGCCACATGTCAGAACTTTGCAAATGTTGTTTGTGGAATTATTTTTATTGACTACATTGGAAACATGGGTGATTAGCAGTGATTACCATGGTAGTTTGTGAAGACTTACAGATGGAACTCCCACTATCCTTTATGGACAAAACTTCTTGATATGTCTAAGCTTAAGCTTGGCATTCAGTGCATCTTTTAAAGGATGGCAACTGAGAAATACTAAAGTGGGCATAAAGTGGAAATTAGAACAGTGGGTATAAAGGAGAAATGAGAGTGGCTGCAAATTTGGTGTCAATTGGTCCCCATCAGCTTCCATTAATTTTCAGTGACTGACTTCTGAGTGGGAGTGACACTTTTGACTCTTGCAAAGCAAAGTGAGGATTTTGGATCTCTACCTGACCTAGGGGAATTAGTTAATGTTAACATTGACTGTTCATAAAACTCAAGGATTATGTATGCTCTTATAGCAGTCTGGTACATTGTGTTCTACAACATTCTGTAATAACGTCAGGGAAAGGGTCACTGTGGAATACAATCAGCATTTCTGGCCATTTGCTATGATTGTTTCTAAGCAGTGGGAGTGTTTTGGAATGTATGAGAACTTTGTGGTACTAAGAGAAAGGGCAAAATGCCATAAACAGAAAATTATCTGTTTTGCAATGTGCTAAAAGTCAATCTTCCCTGTAACAGAATGGTTTTCTTGGTTTTGTCTTTACCTGTAATTTCTGAAACCTACCTTGTCTGCTTTTCACAGTTATAGCCAGAAAAATACATACATTTGTTTAAATTAGAACAAACACTTTGCTTAAAACTGAGCAAAGTTTTTTTGCCTAAAATTAGCAAAATATCATTAATTGCTATTCAGATTGCAATAGTATTTTTCTTTGGAGAAAATACTTCTTTTAATTTTTAAGACAGGTCTTGATTCTTTGATGTAGAAATACAGTTCAAACAAATGTCCATGTTAACTAAATCCTGCCTCTATCCTATTGAGGATAATGCAACTGAATATCAATTGCACTTAATTAATTAGTTTAACTTTACAGCAGTTTGCAAATAATCCCCATGAGTTTTGTTGCTGCCTACTTTCTTGTCTGTACTTATTATTATGTTCACTGAAAGCATAAACATAATTAAAATGTTTTCCTAGACTCTTTTGCCTCCTATGTCGGAATGTGTGCTTTGTTTTCATGCCACTTCATACAGTATTATGATTCATGCTCAGATCTTCAGAAAATACCTTGGTTTTATCTGGGCTGGCATCCTGCAGGCCTATACTTGGACCCCTAGAAATGGCAGCTAATTAGTTGAGCTCTAAGGAGAAGCAGGAAAGAAGATTAAATTAAAGGACCTCCATGGATTTTTTGTTTTTTAAACAGGAGAGTGTAATAGGTTTTTTTACTTACAATATACTTTTGTTGTCTTTCTTGGTAATTTCTGATACCTGGAAACTTGACACTTAGAAATTCCGATGAAACAAACCCTTCAATAGAGGCTCCCTGGTTGGAAATAAGGTTTTGTTGAGTAATATGATAATACAAGTGATTAGTTTTTAAAATAGCTGTCTAATATTCAGCTGAAAGCTATTGCTGACTCCTCAGGGTAGAGGTATATTGGTATAATCCCAGCCTTGTTCTCAGAAAATGCTTAGATATTTTAAATGTTTTAGGTATAGAGTGTTAAAAATTTAGATATGTTTTTCTTTTGCTTACCAAGAAAGGTTTTTACTGTGAGGAGTCATTTCTATCTAGAACATACTGTATATCACTTCATAAACTGACGACAAGACTGCTGCAGGGGAATGGTCAGAGGAGATAGTTCCTCCCTGCCCTTGCCAAAATCCAAAGAATACCATTTAGCAGGTGTATATATAAAGGTCCCACTCTCTGAAAGTATCAGTGCCTCCAGAAATATTCGGAGTACTCCTCATGTCCTGCAGGGATTCTAGACTTGAGTGAGAGACCATCTCTTCATGACAGTGTTCATGTAACAGTCAATCGGACAATGCCATTCCATCAGTCATGGGGTGTTTGGTAAACTTCTTATAAACAGCACCATTTTGCACCAGTAAATCCATGTAACACCAAAATGTAGCCCAAATGCATTTGCAAACTCTTCTAAAAGGATTCAAACCTAACTTGCACTGAGATTTTTACAAACTTTTTCATATTTGCAGCTACACTCCATGAACTGTGAGCACCTTTTAACTCCACAAGAATAGGAATACCAAACTCTTTAAATTGAAAGAATACCCTAGATATATTAAGCCCTAATTCAAGCCACTAAAGACAGGTTAGAGATTAAGGCAATAAGGCTGACTATGAAAAGAAATTGTTATTTCCAAATAAAAAGTATGGAACAAAAAGGTTATGATATTTGTTAATATGCACTTGAAAAGGCCAAATACCAAGACAGGGAATTTCTTACTTTAGAATGGTTGGATGAAATTAAGCAAGAAAATCAGCTTGAATCATTAAATACTCTTTGTGGTGAGATGAAATACTAAACAACTGAAAAACCTCACAAGAAAAGCAAGAGAAAATGGAAAATTTGCATCATGTGAAAATCATTCTGTGATAGATTTGGAATGTATCTGCACTGCATTAGGAATGAATAGATGGTATAGCAACACTGGGAGTTCCTAACCATGATTGCATTTAGCCACTGATACAGAACATATAGAATACAAGTAATCAAGACTCTTTCCACAGTAGAATACAGTTACTCTGGGAAATTTACCTCTGTGTAATAATGTATTATTGCATTCACTTTTTAAGTAAGATTCATTGGTAGTTCAGAATTGTCAAGACGTAATTTTTGTGCTAGAAAATTTTTTTTGCCTACGTAAATGCGGATTTTTTTTAGGATTCTTTTTGTTTGTTTGTTTTCTTGGTTTTGTCTTAGTGGTATATATTTTTTCAAACTAGATGAGTTGCAGACATGCACGTATATTCAAATTTAGGACATAACACGGTGTAAAAATCCCCAAAGAATCAGAGTGAGTATAAAATACATTGTAACTCTTGCAAAATAGATGTTGTCTTTACTTTGCAGAAGGGTTTTATCGTGCTCACAAATATATATAGCTGTGAGTATGTCGAAAGCAGCTAGCACAGGATTGCTTAGCTGAGTGGGAGGTGATGCAGGACTGTGCTATTAGTGAGCAGGAGGTGGGAGGTGACTGGGGCTGATGGGCAGGTTGGATACAGTATTTATATACATATGTTTACAGGTATTTTTAGATGCGATATAAATATACAAATGTTAAATCGATGCAATAGCTTGCCTCAAGTGTAGATAGAATGATGTAATAACTCAGAGTGAGGCAGCGTAGTAGAGTGGACTCAGCATACAAACCCACAATTTTTAATCTTGGTATCTGCACAGTAGTACCTTCTCATGTGTTCTTCCCTGTGTATTCTCTAACAGCTTTGGCAGGACATACGTGCTTAGTATTACATTTCATGTAAACTTGTAGCTTAATGTGACACAGTTGAGAAAAAAATGATGACATCTGTAGTGGTGAGTGATGTAGAGATGTGGGGAATAGCAGTAGAGTAAAAAACCCTCTATATAAGGATTTCATAGAATTTGCCTCATCTTTACTTTTTTTCTATTCTCTTGGTCAAGTTGATGTTCCACTTATTAATTTTTGTTATTAGGTACACTCATACAGTCTTCAGAGACTTTCCTACTTACTTTTTGTTAATTAAATTAGACCTAAGATGATTTCAATAATAATATTATTTTTATTTTCTTTTTAGGGTATGCACAGATTTTTCTCCAAGCTGACCTGCACAAATATTGTCAATGTCTCTCCAAATTATGTCTTTGTCTGTTAGTCATGGTGCAATTTTGATAGGCCAGATCATGTTTCCTAATCCTGACAACGAACAGTAATTTAAACAGCTAATTTTCTCTCTAGCCTCCTTATTACTTATTCCTGTCTATTCTGTTTTGGTTCCTGTCATAGGATCCTCTCATAGATTCTGTATGTCTAGGCTGGATATGCCCAACTTCCTCTTTAGCATGCATCCAATATCACTGATGCAGCTTTCTTGCCTGTTTCTATTCCAGCTGCTCAGTTCTCATGTAACCTAGCTGGCAAACTAACTTTCCCTAGCCTTCATTTCAGTTTGATAAACAAAGATCAGGATAAATGTATGGGTGTCTGTAATTTCCCTGATATTAGTAGTGGTAATTGAGAATTTGTTTGGATTTTTTCAGGAGGAGTCATCCTTCTCTGTGTTTGGTTGAAAATAAAGATGCCTCTGGTAAGATTTAGGCCTGATGTAGTCATGTCCTGTGAAAGAGATGCAGAAAAACTCAACTAGATCAAAGAACATAAAACTATTAGGGGTATGAGGGTAAAGTGTACATCTGTGAAAGGCTGTAGAGAAGGCTGAGAGCCTGTGCAGTGAAATTCATAATGCCCAACAATTTTAATGTGTTGTGGTTTAGGTACGGTATTCCACCATTTTACTGAAACACCCCAACCCTTGCGCCACTTGCTCAGTTCTCCCAACCCATCCCTCCACTCCCATGATGGGATGGAGAAGAGAATTGAAGACACAGAAAGGTAAAAACCACAGGCTGAGATAAGAACAATTTACCAGAAATAGCAGCAAAATAGGAAAATGATCAGTGGAAACAGCAGTACCAATAGCAGAGTGTACAGGAGGGGCGAAAGGTTCACACCCAGTGCTCACCTCACAGAGCCCAGTGCCACCTACCCCTCACCCTGCAGAACCAGAAAGAACATGGTGATCCCGCTGCGACCCCCTGGCATGGAGGGAGGTGATATCCTATAACCCCTGGCTGCTGCAAAAATTAACTGTGCCTTGGCCAGAACCAGGAAAATTGTTCATTCCAGCAATATGGTAAATTAAAGGGAATATTTTCAGTCATTTAAGCTCAGTTTAGGCTGCTGAACTGGTGTAAAAGTCCAGTTGATATGTGTTGATTGCTATCATATACACAAAACTGAGTAACTGCTGTCTTATCATAGAAACACCTTGGTATCACTCTTGGATTTTATCCCTAAAAAACTCCAGAAAAGGAGGAAAACATTATTGTCAACCAGTACAGATAGATTCAGGTAGTGTCCCGGATAAACTGAATTTCCTGCCAAGGTTTCATGGCAGCCCACAAATCTAGCTGAGCTTTCCCAAGTGCAATCCATCATGTCCAGGCAAACATTTGATTTGACAAATTTTAATTGACCTGTTTACTTAGCTTCTTACCAGTAATTGGAACAGCACACTTGGTGTCTGTACCAACTGCTACATCAGAAAGTGGAGTCTCTAGCAGTTCTAGCAGCTCAATTTCATCACTCTAAGCAAGCCTGTAAGCCCTCAGAAGCATAATTTCCAAGTAAGCTCTTGCAATGGGCCTAACTCTTAAGGCACAAACCTGAAAAACACTTATATAAAATATGTACACTTTGCTTCTTTCTAATAGTTGTATTGCCTTTACAAGGGGCCTATCTTGCTAAAGATTTCTTATTCAGAGAAACTGGGTGTCTGACATCAGATTTCATCCCAGAACTTTCCCATCCCATGAAGAAGATTTTATTGTCTTTGTGTTGGGAATGATATAACTTTTAATCTTTTCAAGAAACTTTAGTTGTGGGTTTGCTCACCTTTGCCAAGGGGGAGGGGGAAATTAAGGATTCTCTTCAAAAGACCCTGTTCACCGAGGGTTTGAATTTTGCTGGGTGAGTCCTGATGGGCTTCAGTCAACAAAAAGAAGATTCCTAGACTCTGAAAGTTTAGCATCTACAGTAGCCAGAAGATATAGAGGAGATAAATGGAGATTAACAGACATCACCCTCCTGGTTCTGTTGGAGACACCTGGTCAGGGAAAAGATTGATAAGAGAACCAAAGAGAAAAGACCAAATTAGCACTAAAGGTAAAGGGAACAGTAACCAATAGGAGATTGTATAGTAAGAATTGTATAATGTAGAACCAAATAATGAGAATTTCTTTGGGTTTTTAACATATAAATATATGAAAAGTCTGGTAAAGAGCCATGTGTGATGGAAGGATTTCCACTGCCTTGTATGAATGGAATGATTTCCATTGCACATCCTGGCCAGAATAAAGTAATGACTGATTTTCTCACAGTTTAAAGATGGTATTGGAGAGTTTCTTTTATTCCTGCAGTTTCAGTGACCCTTGTTTAATTTCACTGCCACACTCTACACTTACAGAACACGAGGGAAGAGAATTGCACTAGAGAGACATCCAGTGAAGGCCACTACAGATTTTGACTCCTAGTCAAGAGTCAGAATAGTAATGTACATATCTAATAGTTTCAGATTTGTAGTGTGCCTTTTGCCTTGTATATATTGTAAAATGCACTTTAGAATGTGCTCAAAACCTCTTTCCATCTTCCCCCGACCAATTCCTACTAAAATCTTGATCCTTTGGCTTGAAATAATGATTGACATTGTGTTGTGTCTCATGTGTCATCTTAGATGGAAATCCTTTTAAAAATAAATGTGGCAATTAAATCCCCAGGCTACTTCTGTTTGTGCACAGCTTTTTTTAAAAGTGACTGATAAAGAGTATGCAAAGTTTTCAATGAAGCTGCCAGCCCCTCTTCAGTGTTCTCCTTCATTTGCATGGTCTTTGTCACAGATAGTTTGCTTGTGCCAATAGAAAGGGATTGTTCTCCTGTGTTCTATGAGAATTAGGGCTTTCAGAAAACTTACTGGCATTTCTGCCTGGGAAAAAATTGTTTTTCAGCTCATCTTTGACCTCCTATAACTGCTAAGAGTTACACTGTAAGAGCTAAGGCTTCATGCTTCCTTGGCTCAATACGTTCTATCATGTGTGTGGTATGATCTTTCCAACACTCATTTGTGATGAGAAACAAGATGAGGTGGAGCCAGCTTGATCTGAAGTGGCAGCTGTGATCCAGGCCTCAGTAGTAACAGGTGTTTTTAGACATGTTTACTGAGAGACTGGTTGTGATCAGTGCTAAGCTAGAGAAGAAGTCCACAGAGACTGTCTTTGATTTTACCTAGGACATGAGACCTGCAGAAAATTAGTTTAAACCCATGTATTAATAAAAGGTATCCTAACTTTGCCTTCACTTGTGTGTGGGTCACCTGTTTCCCTTGCTGCACGGTTCCAGAGGCCAGGCCATACCTTCTGCCCACTGTGGTCAATATGGTGGATATGTTTCACTCAATTAACATATTTGCATAGTGAATCCCACAAGGCTGTTAGCCCTACAGCTGCATTTCCGCCTTCCCAAGTTATCTCTTCCTGTGACCCTGCCTCCCCTTGTAGATTTTGCACCAGGAACTATGGGAGTACTGAGTATGCAGATCTGGGTAACCAGCTGCTGTCAGCTGCTTTATACTGCTAGAACATCAGAAAAAGTTCTGGAAAGCACTAGGCTGTAGCCCAGCAATGAAACCTGTTTTAGCAAATGATTGGGCACAAGTGAAATAAATGTCTTCTTGCAAGCCAATTTGGGAGGAAACAGGTGGTACATTGTTATTACAATGCATGGAGAAAAACTCTTGGGATACAACTGGAAATAATTCAAAAGACAACAGTGAGTCCATTGTAAATAAAAAACCAGGGTATGATGTAACTGGGTTGTGATCAGCGGGGTAACCACTGGTATGCCAAGGACATAATGTCTTGTTCTTGTGTAATTAATCACTGAGTAATGATGTGGAAGCAAACGGCAGCAGCTTAGGTGAGCGATTCCATGTCTGTGCTGTGCTGCTCTCCAGTAAGTCTGCTGTCCCTGGCTGTAAGGGGGAGCTTCCAACTGCATGGGCTGGAAGAGATCAATGAGCCTCCTCATAAATATTAGGGAAGGTCACTCACAGTCCAACAGGACACAATAGATCTGAACACAAGGGTTTTCCTGATGTTAATAAATGGTGACTCTTAAGAAAAAAAAAGTAGGCATAATCCTTAAATGACAGAAATAAACATTGGTCTTCCTGATATTTTTAGATATTGTCAGCTGACAGGGCAGATTGTGAAGGACTGAAAAATGACGAACATAACTATGACTCTCTTCCTCCCCCCCTCAGAAAAAGGAAAGGAGGGGTAGGGGAGAGAGAGAAGAAAGCAGGCTCTGCTGGCAGCCTCAGGATAGTTAGTTTCAAAAGCATGTGTGGGGGAAAATATGAGAAACAATCTTGTGGGATTCAGTGAGGAAACACTTCAAAAATATAATTTGATTAGGACACAGCCTGTATGATTCAACGAGGGGGAGGAGGTATTGCCTGGAATATGCATCTGACAAACTTTTACATCAAGAATTACTAAATTACTGTCATGCAGCCATGAAGTAGGGGCCGAAACTCTCTTTTTTTTTTTTTTTTTTTTTTTTTTTTACAAACTCATGAACTGCAACTTTTTTAGTTGTTGGCATCTGTGACGTGAATCAGCACCATGAGGTTACTTTTCCTTCTGGTTCCATTGATGTATTCTACTTTGTTATTTTTATCACAGTATCATGTGCTGCCTACCCATCCTAAGCTCTCTGTTGGACTGGAGAGCAGGTAAAGAAAAGGAATCCTTCAGCGAAGTGGGCAAGAGAATGTCAGGTTTAACATGAAGATGTTTCAGGCTTTTTGCCTGATCAGGTGGACTTTTGCATCATTATGGAATCATTCAGTCACTGACAATAGTTTATTCTTACTATTGTTGATTATTATTATTTTTATTTGTTATTTTATTATTTGTATTGCAGCCATGCCTATAAATGCATTGCTATGAACTTGAAGTACTGGTCAATACCAAGGAAAATGAGCATGTGAAATAAAAAAAAATGTAGAGTAAAAGAAAGACACAATTATTTAGAGAAGTATTTAAGCATTTAAAGGCTGCAGCCTGTAACTTTTAACTTAAATGGAATGTGGAATGCTATATTTTGCATCATAACACAAGGAGACTAGGCAGAATCACAGTGTGGGACCTGCTCCACAAACAAAGGAAATATAAAGGACAGATTACGTTCTGAAATCTTCTTTTTAGTGACATTCCTGTCAGAGCTTCAAGGAGGATTATGCAGTGTACAATTGAACAAACAGTACAATGCCAGTCATTTTCTTTCAAAGAATTGAGCTCTTATCACAACTTTTCCTTTTTTTTCAGCTGATGATCCTTAAATCTGGTTTTTGGTACACTCGTTCACATAGAAAGTTGTAGCGTATAAGTTTCGCTTCAGATCTAGATGTCCAGCTTCTGGAAAGCAGGCAGCCAGAACTTGGCTCTCAGTACTCTCCAGCACCTTGCTAATGAACCTGTAATTGAAGATCTGGGGTTTTTTGAGGGAAAATGAGAGTAAGTAAGTATTCAAAAAGGAGAGGATATGCTTAGTGCAGTGTCTGGAGAAACCACTTGGAGAAAAGATACTGTGTTCCATCTTTGCTTTTATGCACTTATCCTATGTAATTTTGATATGGAAGCTTTTGGAATGCATCGGGGAAGGTAAGGAGAATACTTTCTTCCCAAGACTTGCTGTCAACAGAGGAAAATTTCAGAGGGGACAATAAATACTGTATCCTTCATGAGCATGTTGTTAATATAATATGCTGTGATTCAGGAATAATCTTTCATCTTAGTACTGATTTATCTCATCAACAGAAAAAAAGGCTTTTTTTTTTTAATATCTATTGGCAAAATGGTGCCTTTTCGTCCTTAAGATGTTGAGGAAACCTAGAACTTGTTGCAGAGCTAAATGAAGCAATGGAAAAGATGCTTATTTGCACCTCATCAGTTATAAGATTATTAGCACTGAATGAAAGAAGAAACCTGACATCAGTACAACATTCTGCTTTGAGGTTTATTCTACATAACAAATTGTTTATTAGATGTCAAATAGTTTTTAGTTAGAGTACACTATTATGAACAATTTCCTTGAAAGTACTATCCTAGAGAGAATTGGACAGAACTATTAATATTTGATTTATGTTTGTGTTTGCAGGCTTGACTCAGCAATATCTGTCTAAAGTTAATCATGTTTCATTCCTTCACTGAAAGTCCACTGTAATATAGTGAAACTCATGGGACACTCTAACTACAGGCATAAATGAACTGAACAAGAAAAAAAATTGACTAAAATACCGATAATATTCTGTCTTACACTAGGTCTTGCCACTTAAAATCAATTGGACATGTGATTGCTGGATATGCTTAGTGTTTATCTGGTTTCCAATGAAACCCATGAAAGGATATCCAGTTTAATGAAAAAAACTTCTCCTAATGTTATACAAAACACTTAATTGTTAACCAGGCCTTTTTCCACCACACTGTGAAGTCAGAACGTTTTAGGGATTGTATAATGATCCTTGAACTAAAGAATGTATAAGTATAAAGTGTTTAGAGTTTGAGAAATCTCCAGGCTAGAAATTTAAATTAATATTGCCTTGAAAAAAAGGGGGGTTATAAGCTGGTGTTTTATGTCAGTGCTGGCTCTATAAATAGGCTATGGACTGTTGCTCTGTTAATTTAGGGTTATTAAAAAAAAAAACCAAAACAACCAAGCCTGTAATGTATGTGGTAATTAGATGGTTCATATAACTGGGGCTGGGCTTTTGAAAAAGGATGTTTCACCTGTTGAAGGATTCATTAAAACACGTAGTGAAAATGAAAACTACCCCCCTAGTAATAATTATTAAGATCAGAATTATTAAGTTCAGACTCAAAAGGTCAGAGTAACAAATTTGCAGGTATACTGAGACTTCAAAGTATGAAATGTGAGGGCCACTGTATATCTTCTGATTTTGTTTCTAGGAGTAATTATTTTGATATTCTCAAAACAACAAACTGATCTTTTTGTTGATTTGATCAAATTTGCTAAGTTGTATATCTTCCTTAATTCTTAGGTGTTAAAAAATAAATAATCCGGAGAAACTGTTGTTCAGTTCCCTGAGAAAACAAAGCCCTACAAAAACCAGTGAATTTTTTCTGAAATATATGTTCATGGACTTTACACCTGTGAAAAAAAATTGAATTGTTTTATGATCCTGCCTCTTTTACTGTGTCCGGCTTAGGAAAGTGTCTGGTTATTTCTAACCTTTGTTTAGAAAATGTTTCCTTTGTCAATAGTATGAGGTAATGCATATCTTATTTGAAATCTTTCTGGAAATAAGTGACAGTGACCAGCTTTATTAGTGGAAGTTTCAAATGTTGTTGTATATATTACAGGCAAGTGCAGACTGTTTAATTGAGGACAACTTGTAGCTTCTTCTCCTTTAGCAACAGTGGTGAAAAGAATAATTCTGAATAATTCACAAACTTTCTACCAAAAAGCACAAAAACTAGAATTGTGTAGTTCAAGACAAGAGCTCATGAGCTCTATCAGGGGAAGTAGAAATTCTATTAGAGAGTCATAATGGTGTTTCTTACAAAGAAGAAGTGATGCCTGTCTCTCATTTTCTAATTATCTTCTATTTTCTGGAAGTGTGGCTCCTCATGTCTATATATAAACACCTAGAAGTTGTTGTATAATCTAAATAAGCTGTATAGAAAGTGATGAGAAAAATGACGTCTGCAGGATGTGGCTCATCCCACGTATTTAAATCACTATTGACAAGCTTCTGACAACTTTTAAAACTGAAACGTTTCATATTTAATTTGTTCAACCATTCCTCCTTCTCAGTTTCATTCCTGATCAGTTCCAGATAGAGTCTCAGGTTATTACACGGTTGGCAGGAGACAGGACTTGCAGAGGCACTGCAGCAAACAGCATTTATGGGTCAGTGAACTTCCTCACTTTGCAGGAACACTGCATCGGGGCAGGCTCAGCTCATTTTCCCAACCTTGGAGTACAACTCAAGTGTTTGGAGAGCACCTTTTCACAGTGAGATTGGCATGATTCACAGTTGCATCCAAGCCTGTTCTCTACCGCCACATCCACTTAAGCTTCAAAACAAGTTCTTAATGAGTTTAATCGTATTTAAAATTTTAATCTTTTTCAACATTATTGCAATTGCCTTTGGCAAAAATCAGAAGTATACTGAGCTCCACATGACTCAGACTCAAACCAGGTTTTGTGTATTCAATTCCTTGTGAATCACCACTTCTTTAGACAAGACTTTAATTTTTGGGGTGTTTTTGCACCTTTAATTACATTATTGTGTATGTGATTAAATAGAATATCTAAGAAATGTTCGTGACTCTTACAGACTTATTCACCATCTAGTCAGTATGGAATTGAAATATAGCCTCTCTCTTCCTTTCTCTCTACAAGCTGACATAAAAGATGAGTGGGTTTCAGGGGTTCTTTCTTGAGGATAGCTATCTCTTCTCACTGGGTCACACAATTAGCAGTGGAGATTGTGGCTTATTATATCTCAAATAATAGCTCTTTTGAATCTCAAAAGTCTTCCCTCGGCTTCATACCTACAAATAACATGATATTTTTTGATTTTGAGATCATCTTTGGTAGATCTGTGGCAGTGTATTTTTTTCTCTGTTCCTTGCACATTCCTCACATATGCCTGTGTGAAATTTGAAAGAGATTCTGCAAACCTTAGTCATGGGGAAGAATACTGTATTGAGCAATAATGCCTTTTTGAAATGCAACGTCTCTATTCTGGAAAGCAAGCCTAAAAAATTAATCCCTCAATCAGCGTGGTTCTAGAGTACACTAAAGGTACAGAGAAACTCAATATTTCATAGAAAATACCATTCTTCTTATAAAGCTCATTAGAAGTATATTACAAAAAGCAGCTTTTCATCATCAGTTGAAAGTAGATCCTGAATGGATACAAGTTTTTCTGTTTCTGACCCATAAATTATGAAGAAACCCTGGAAAAGAAAGTGCATAACCCATACTGAGATTACATTTTGGTTTATGTTTCTGAGATCCCAGACTTCCCAGAAACAAAAATGGCCTTTAGAAATGTGAATGTATTCCTGACATCTTACTGATTTTTGGTGTGAAGTAGAATAATGACAGCTTAAACAAGAAATAGTAACAATTAATAACAACTAATTCTTTCAAGATTCAAATTGCCAACTAATGTGTCCATACACACACTGCTTCTATCTCTTTTTCTATGTCGGGATTGTATTGTTTTCATGACGGTTAGAAGACCCAACTAACTCTCTGACAGAATCTACAGGGTAAATATACATTGTGACATTGTGCAAACCATTCCTAAAGCGTTATATTTAAATTCACATCTTCCCTTTGTGCTTACGTGCATCTCTAATGCTCAGCTGAATTTAAGATAACAACTTATGCCATGTTTGCTGTGTTGCATTATGCAACATAACGTGTGTGTGTGTGTTTCCATGTGTGCACAGTTATATTTGTATTCATAAACACCAAACTGTGCCCATCCTCTTCTGAGAGCTGTGGGTCAGAGAGAGAAACTATCTCTCTACCTGTGTCATGCAAGCAAAATGAAGTGGCCAAGAGCTTCTGTACCTGCCTTTGGCTCCTGTATCCAGGGTCCAAGCGTGGGGTCGCTAGAGAGGGATGGGAAGGGAAATGACAATAATATTGAACTTAGGCTTAAACTTTCACTCTGCAGCCTGCAGCTAGGGGAGGAATCATCATCAGATTTTATTGCACTAAGTGTCCCTTGCAAGGACTGTTCAAATGAGGTGTGTTACTACACAGTGTCAGTCTTTTAAAACATTTACAGATTCCTTCAGTGAGCCGTTTCAGATGATTTTAAATGAAAAAAAATCAGACTTCAATGACAATGCAATTTCTAATTAAAAATTTCAGCAGAACATGTTACCAGTTTTCAGGAGCATACACATACATAAAAATCAAATCAAAGGGAGATATTTGTTTGGTCCTGGGACAATGAATGTGAAATTCCTCTTTTTGTTTATTCTTTTCTAAAGTTACCCATCAACTGCAGTCTCGCTCCCTTTTCCTTTTTACATACTTCTTCTTTTTACACACTTTTCCTTACTTCTTTTATAATTATGGCTACTTCTTTTAGATTAATACAGCAAAATAAGGTAGTAATTCAAAAGAAGTACACTTTCCACATTAAAAATACCACCATTTGCTATGAAAGTGCACATTAAACAAAACTTCATGTCAGATATGTGCAAACCCTCTAGAAGATTTTGATAGGCAAAAGTTTTTGGCTCTATACCACCAGTTTGGTTTACATAGATATTGGTATTGGTGACCTGTAATTCTAGTTGCTTAATGATTTTGCTTTACTGAAATGCTTTTGTGTTTTGATTGTCTGGTGGACTGGTATGATGGCTAAAAATTTGGGAATGTAGAAGTAATGCATGATGAGTATTCTGGCTTGCCTGCTATTGAGCATTGACTGTGTAAAAATATCCAGGCTCAAGAGAAACTATATCCTTACAGAACAGATAGCAGAAGTTGTAATTTCAAAATGGCAATCTTTGAGGACTGTAATCTGCTTTTCTGAGGGCAGACTGTACACAGGTTTGGTTCGGAAGACAGGCCGGGAATTTATTCAAATAGTCATATTTTTAGTTCTTGCTTCTTCTGTGTTCTAAGTGAAATTATTGTCTCTAGCTCTTTTCCTCCTGTTTGGTTTTCATATTCAATAGCATACAGAGAAATGTAATATTCATTCTAAATCTGCTGACCAGATATACTGACTGTGTGATATTTATAATATAAAATTGCATTCTTAATAAGATTAAGCTTTGTCTAGACCGATTCTAAATCAAGAGGTACTTTCATATATCTCTTGGTCACTTTCTTGCCAATGTGCAGCAAATTGGGGATGAAAATATCAGTATTCCATTATGACCGCTTGAGCTACTGTATGTATCTAAATAAACACTTGTGAGAGATCCATAAAGCAATATCAGAAGACAGTTACTGCTGTAATAAGGAAACAAGGCTCTTGGAGCATAATCAAGTTAAAATTATGTGCACATAAATAAATGCCATAATTATTTTATTAAATGTGTAAATCACTTTTTGATTTCTAGAATGATTTCTTTTAGCAAGTCATGAAATATTTAACATGAGAGATAACAGACTTCCTTATGCAGAAAGTTTTTCAGCCTTTCATAGAAGAGAAAGGCTGTCATTATGCTCCCTAGAAAAATGGATTCTAAACCAGTTGACTCAGGCTTATTTGACATCGCTCACAGTGCAGACTGTTGTTGGTATTTGAAGACAGTCCAGCTCTGAGCTGTAATTATGATGACAGATCTATTCGTGTTTGTTGATGCTGAGGATAGACAGCTGTTTTCACTTGCTGGCTTACAATTTGACAACTGCAGTCCCAACAAATGCTTTTGATGTTCATACATGACAGAAATAAAAAGATCAAAAATCACACATAAAATGTCCCATCCTCCTTCTCTTTATCTTATTTCTGAATCCATAGAAATGTAGGTCTTGAAGGGACTTTGGGGGATTTACCAAGGCAGATCTAAGGCAGTCATAGCTGCTGAGAACACATCAGTCTGTGCTGGTTTGCCTCTGCTTACAAAAGATATGGCTTTCTAGATGAGGTCCGGATTGATTTTTCAAGAGGTAGATTCTTTTCCTGGTTCTCCTCCAGGATTTCCTTGGCCTAGGTTAAATCAGTTGCTGAATTCTACCTTCCCATTCTGCCCTAATTGTAGGCTTCTCATTCTTTCAAATTATTCATGTCTACAATAGCCTCCATGGTAAGTAAAGGTCTGATTTCAGATGCAGAGCTTCGGTGTTACTCAGGTCAGGCTTACTCTCTGCTTACCTTGCTCCTTCAATATGTCAGCAGCTCTTCAGACATATTTTACCTTCCCTATCCCACCACAGGCTTAAAGCTGAAGCTGTTACTCTGTACAGAGCTAGGCATTAAATGGATATGAATAAAGATATAAGCTGTAACTTCTTGGCCTTCTACAGAGCCATGCCGTGAATTTGTTTCATTGAGCATAAATAACAGCTGTATTTTCCTTTCATTTGTGCTCAGGTATTTCATTCATGTTCAGTTACTTCCCTATGCATTTTGTAGGACAGGCTTATCATCAAATACATATGTCTGTTCATACAGCTGGGAATTAGACCTAGTGTCTGTGAAAAATGTTTTGCTATTCTTTCATAAAAATGAAATTAAGAAATCAGTATTTATGATTTTACTAGATACAGCTCTGATGGGTATTTGCTTTGTCTAGGGCACTGCCACCAGGCTATTATTACCACATGTATTCAAATGACATTTTATTTCCTACTCTGCATTTCTGAGCAGCAGGCTGCTTTAGCTACTGCAGAATCACATCTACAGTAGTGACAGATGTTCCACATTTTTCTTTATGAAACTGGAGAACCTTTCAAATTCACAAGCTAAAATGCCACCAAAGACACATTGCACAATAGATGACATTGTCCTAAAGAGATGAAGAAAATTTACTATTTAAATCACCAGTAGAAGTCACAAGGTATACTTGATATAATTAGTGATTGTATGCTCAATGGGCACACATAGTAAAAGATATTCAGTTCCTTCCTACTATTCTAATCATGGGAGATTGCATATAGATGTCTATTCAAAAGAGAGGATACAAGACTACTGCTAACAACTGTAAGAGAGAAAGAGAAAGAGAGGATGAGAAAGTTTAATTAACACGTACTACCCAGAGAGATATTTTGAAGAAAGAATGACTCATAGGATAATAAAGCAACTTTGCCAGTGGCCAGGGCAGGGAGGAAGAATACAAAGGAACAGATCACTTTTAATGAAGTAGATTTAGTTGCAATATCTTTAGGAAGTTGAAAACATACCTTTGTTGCCCACTTATTTCCTTGCTGTATGTTCCAGTTTAAGTAAAAAAAAAAAAAGAGGCGGGCAGTTTTCTTTATTACTCGCTGGCAAGATCAAGGGGTCTGAGACATATATTTTGCAATAGAAAGAACTCTTTGTACCAAAAATGGTGTCAGGAGAAAAATAAAGTCAGAATAAAAGGTAACATTTTGCCAAAGATTAACTATCAGTCCAAATTTTACATGTGTCTCTACAGTTACAATGTTTCCTGAAAGTAACAGTTTTCAAAGGCGCAGTTCTGGTACCTCTAGTACCACTGGAAGGGACTGGATCTGTTGTGACTTTACCAGAATACTGCTCTGATGGGGACTGAGGCAGTTAAGAATCAGCGCTTTTAATTAATATTATCAGATCAGTAGAAAGAATTTAATTTAAATCTCAGAAGATTTTCTGTAACCCCTCCATTCTTAAGGCATACATGTCAATGTGACCAGGATATTTCTTGGAGTATCCTGATATCCTGAAGTATCCAGCTGTAGGCAGGAGCATACCAGAAACATATCTGATACGAGTCACTACTCATTGTGTTGACTTGGAAATTCCTCATAAAAGAGAAGTAATTTCTCCACAAAATTGTGCCAACCCATTTTCATTGTGGCATCTTCAGCTGTACAACAATTCCAGCTTCCTTTGGCAAAAGAAATTAGAGATGGAGTAATCTGGCAACAAATGAAGTTGTTCATTGTACTGCCTGAAGAAAAAACTGGGTTTTACCTAATGAGGCTGGATGTACTGCTTCATTTGGCAAACTGTGATCACATGAGGAACAATGTTTGTTCAAGAGTAACAAAATTGTTTGTAGCAAGCATAAACAACTGCTATTCTGTTTCCACAGCACAATCCCCCATTTTAGGGAGCCATTGTCTATCCCAAGAACTTAGTAAATACTTATACAGTGAGATATTTCAGATACAACCAATGGGTACTGAAAGAAGGCAGACTTCAACAAAGATGTCCTTGAAAGTGAAATCTGTCTTGTATTTTTGTTCAGAACAGGATAATTTTTGCCATAGTCATAGGTTCGTTCTCTGAATTTTGATTCTGCAGTGACCCATGCTTTAATGTCTTCAGCTTCTGTCGCAACTTAATGTTCAGCTTAGACCCTGATTGAAAGTGGTTCATGTGTATGAGATATATGAATGGGCACTATGAAACCACTGTAGTGTCTTCTTCCCAGTGGCTTTTGGTAATACTTTATCTTTGATCAGCATCACTGAGAAGGTCAAAAACTTTCTCACCTATTTTATAAGAAATATTTTTATGCTATTACATCCATCCTGTTCAACAATTCTACCAGAAAATTATTTTAGTGCCAAACAATCACCGTGTTTGTTGTGGTGTCAGTTTGATAATGCATTGTGATATAAGTCAAGCTGTCTTAATTGATCAGTTCCTATGGTGTGTTGCAATACAGCTCCCATTATGTCATTCTGACACGTGTCAAGGATGTCCTACTGAGGGAAGAAAGAGATGTTAAAGAGTCTATTTCTTTCAAGTAGATCTCATGATTCATTAACACAAAGTTTCAGTGCTTGTAAATAAGAAAATGTAAAGTAAGTCATCCTTATAACTATGAAATATATTTTAAGGTATTTCCATGTTATATATTAATAATTTTTTTCTGTGCTACATTCTGTTTACTTAACTGTTGCTTTTTAAATTTTCAAAACAGTTTAATGTAAGTTGTGCTAATGTGCCGTATGCAGATGCTCTGCTTTTTGTGCAGAAAGAGGCTTACAAAATTTCACGTATGAATTATAGAGCAATGATTTGTTATTCTTTCTGTTTTCAACTTAGGAAACCTGAAAAAAAGCTAAAATTAATGTTATTATTTTTTTGGGGCAGACATGACTTAATTTAACCTCAGCGATGCTTACAGGGCATCCGTATCTGAACGACATAACTAGGCTTGTGGGTCTTAGCTTTTACAGACCCAATGTAACACCTTGAAGAGAAGGCTCTTACTCAAAGCCGTATTAGAATGTATAAATTTGCAGATAAGAGTGAATCAAAGGAATCTAGACTGGTGATATATGATATTTTGATGTCTTGAGAGTTTGATTTTCTTTTTAAGAAGCAATATGGTGATAACTATGACTCAAGAACAAGAAAAGTGAATACAAGTCCATAGTAATGGTTTATATAGTGCCCAATAAGCTGTTCTCTGGTGACCTGGAATTGTTATTGAGAATTTCTGATATTTTTCTACTTTTTTTCAGTAGTTATTAATCCCAAAGCCAAAACTGAGGGGAATCAGAAATTCTGGCTTGTGCAGATCTGGTGAAAGTAGTACTAGTTAGTGTATGAAAGGAAAGGAGAAATTTTATATGTGAGAATTCCAGAAAGCAGATGAGTGAGTTGGAGAGTTCAGACTGGTTATATACTGTTAACATCTTGAGTTGTCATGATAATTTTTATTCATCCTTAAAGGCTTTAAAACATATTTCAGAGCAGCCCCATACATTTCTGGATGTTCCTACTTGCTCCTCATTCATCCTTTTGTGTCATGAGCCCCATGAATCATAGTACACAGCTGGAGCTATGAAGATCCGTACAGTAGAGAGAATAAAGAGGAAGGATTCAGAGCACAGGGAGAATAAGGAGGTCTCATACACGTTGTAGTTTTGTCTTTCAGTTTCCAAACATAATATCCCTGAAGAAAGTTGTCAGTGACTACTGCCAGTCCTACAGCCAGCTGTAGATGGAACTGATAATTTTGCATGGTTGTGGTGGAACACCATCTGGCAACTAAGCCCCAGGCAGCTGCTCGCTCATGGAACCAGCAGAATGGGGAAAGGAATTGGGAGAATAAAAGTAAAAATCTCCTGGGCTGAGATAAAGATGGCTAACTGGGTAAAGCAAGAGCCACATGCTAAATAAAACAAGGAATCAATTCACTGCTTCCCGTGGGCAGCCAGGTCTTCAGCCCTCACAAGGAAAGCAGGGCTCCATCCAGTGTGACAGTGACTTGGGAAGACAGATGCCGTCACCATCACCAAATGTCCTCCCCCCCATTCCTTCCTCAACACCATTATCAGAACAAAAACAAATTTGCAAAATCAGCTCCATACTGGCTACTATGAAAAAATTACCTCAGATAAAGCCAGCACCTGTGTAAAAGCTGGGATGACAGGGCAAGTGCAGACCTTTGTGAAATAGAATGTATTGAGTGATGCATAGAGATACAGGTTTATTATGAAGATATAGGAGGATATTTTCTCTTTGGAATACTAACTCTTTCTCTACTATCTAAATGAACTTAGAGCTGCTTTAATTTTGATTTGTTAGAGTAACTTACAGGGGTGGGCAATTTACTACTTAAATTTGGACATTGAGTATTGAGTCTGGTCCACTGATGATCTTTATATAAAAACCATAAAATCTGCCGTGTCATAATGAATTTTTAAGGAAGCCTGTATTCCATGCTGTCTCCAGCTTTCTCAAATTCCAGGATCTCTGGTCTTCTAAATGTACAAGCTCTCTAACAGCTCTCCTGTTTCTTCCAGGAACTTTAGGGACATTTAATGGCCTTTTCAGATTGAAATTTTATCAAATAGTTAAATTCTGTGTAAGAAATGTTAGAATTCAGAATTTCTTGTAGAATTAGAGTTCTGTTTTATGACCTGTTTTGCAGTTCCAACCTAATTTATCAAAGACCATGAATACATAGTGGACAGATGACTTTTCTGGGAGCCTTTGTGATTTAATTGATTCCTATTTTTATCAAGAGATGCAGAAAGACTTTCTCTTGCACTCTCTCATCCTTGTGTTGCACATGTTCCCAGATAGAGTAGCATGCAAATGACTTCATGTAGGTTTTTGGCTTCCCCACCTACCCTATCCTTTATAGAAACACTTAAAAATTATTTACAGCCTTCCTTTGCTGCAAACTTGGCATTCAAGTTGCATCAGAGTGAATTTTAATTTTAAAGTTGAAATACAAATAATGTTTGTTTTATGAACAAATGAACTTGCTGCATAAGCATTAAAATATACAATCAAATCTAAACAAACCTTTGAAACAACTTCAGGCTGTTGTGGGATATCAGTACAGTCAGGGAGGGAATAATTTAGTATTCCAGTAAGGTTTTAATAAGATAACATATTTCTCAGGGAAGATTGAAACAGGTAATGAAATAAAGTAGCATCTGCTTTTCCCCTATGCATTCAATTAGCTGTAAAGCAGATTTTGGTTTAAAACTATATTAGAAGGAAAAAATTATACACACTAACACTTTTATATCCTGTAACTAGATGTCCCACAGCTGCTCATAACTGGACTGGCTTATGGATACCCAGTCATGAAAGCCATATTTCATGATAGAATAATTTGCTTGCATTTGCTGCAATCTTTGAGGACACTACATTAGAGAAAGAACAATGAGAGCTCAGCCATGTCTCATTTTTTATAGTAATAACAATTATTAAAAAGTTAATGGCCCCAAATAGTTTAATTTCAAATAGGATTTAATTTAATTAGTCGGAGAGATTGACACTTCTCAAGCTTAAATTAATTTTGAGGTTCTGTAAGTAGAGATCAAGAAGGTATTAAACCCCATAATCTATTATGATATTTGGGCCGTTTATGAAAACTAAGCCTAATGACTGGGCGAAGGTATGCAGTCTGACACGCTCTTCACAGGAAGAGTCGTGTTCCTGCCACATCTGCAGTCCCTGTGCTGAAAAATTTTAAATAGTATGTAAAAGTGCTCTTCAACATGAGGTAAGTAAGGAGCAAGCATACAAAGCATGTAGGGACAGCACAAAGGGAACATATACACGCAGGGAAGGGAAGCAAGATCATACAAGGCAGCGTGTAGGGAAAGCATACAGGAAATAGCTTTGCAGGGTATTTGGAACAGCTAATAAACTCCACTGAAAGATGACCAAAATTTGTGTAGGTGCACCAAAACCAGTTTGGATGTTACTAGTAATTAATGTCTAGGGCTGGGACCTGTTGGTTATCTCCAATTTTTTGAACAGTCCAGTTGAAAAACGGAGGAACTTATAACTACCAGGAAATATTACACAGAAGAGAAATGGTTTGCTTTGTGCTATTGCTTTATGCTAAAGGCTTTTTCCCACTCTCTAAAAGGAGATTTCTTTTTTGTCTGTTTCCTGATCTTTGATTCCTCCTGTGTACCAGGATATGAAAATACATGTAAACATAAAATGTAAACATATAAATAAAAAGTAAACATATATACGTAAACATATATAGGTAAACAGAGGTGAATATTCCTATAGATATTTCAATATGTATACATATTTGAATAGTACATATATGGAGCATAAGGAATATGTGTGTTTACATATATGTGTATATTTATATGGAATATATATATGGAACATATATATGGAATATATATGTGTATACATACACATACACACACACACAAACACACACATACATAAATATATATATATGGAAAAGGATAATTCAATTTTGGTCAAAAAGCTGTCCCTGCTTTCTGGAAACAAATTTGTCTTTGGAAGAAAATGGTTTTATGACTGTGACGTTCTGCTGCAGAAACCATTTAAAAGTAGAAATGAAGCAGCGCTCTCTGAAAAAGCACAATCTAATGTTATGAGGGTTTCACTTACCACTGGTCTGGCAAGCACACATTTTCATGAGCATCCTGGTCTCTATTTCTGAAGCCTGCTCTATCTTGGCCTTACCACCATTACAGATAGCATCAATGGAACATAAAACAATACTATATAGGCATAAAAGCGCTAAACCAAGGCAGAGTGTAAACACAGATTTCAATGAAATTGTATCTCGAAGTGTGGAATATCTACCTGATATCCATAACTCCTGCAGTGTCTCAACACCTTCCTAAGTTCCAGAGAGGCTTTTGTGTAAGCAACATTGAAACGTCTTTCTTCTGACTCCTGCAGTGACTGTTCTTTCCTTGGCTTGAGCAGTTCAGGTATAAATGTACCTTTTGGAAACAATGGATGAGGTAGAGCTCGGGAAGGAGTGGGAGGGGAGGTGGGAGGAAAGGTGTTTTTAGGATTTTACTTCTCATTACCCTGCTTTGATTTTGTTCATAATAAATTCAGTTAATGTCCCCGAATTGAGTCTGTTCTGCCCACAATAGTATTTGAGGAAATAATCTCTCCTGGTCCTTAACTCATGAACCTTTCATTATATATTCCTTGCCCTGTCCACTTGTGGAGGAGTGATAAAACAGTTTTAGTGGTTGCCTGGCACCCAGCCAGGGTCAGCCCAGCACACCTTGGCAGGGAAGGATCACATCAAGGGACTTGTAAACACAACAAATGTACTCTAGTTCAAGGGACCTGAAGGGATGTACTCGTGTGTTGAGGGAGGAGGTTGATGTCCAGGCAGCACCATTGTCTTTGCATGGTTGTGGTGATGGGAAGTAGTTCCTGAGTGCCGGAGAAATTTTCCAGACCAGGTCTCAATCCTAAAAAATCTCTTGTTGTTAACAAAAATCATAGAATCATTAAGGTTGGAAAAGACCTGCAAGATCAAGTCCAACCTATGACAAAATACCACCATGCCCACTAAGTCATATTGTGAGGTGTGAGGTCCACACATTTTCTACTTGGGTTTGACTCCATCAGGGGAGTCTTTTCCAATGCCTAATCACTCTTTTGGTGAACAAATTTTTCCAAAAATCCAACCTGAACCTCCAGTGGCACAGCTTGAGGCCATTTCCCTTTGTTGCCTGGGAGAAGAGCAGACCTCCACCTCACCACAGCTCCTTTTAGGTAGATGTAGAGAGCAATAGTCTCCTCTGAGCCTTCTTCTCTTCAGACTGTGAGGTATAATCACTTTGAATATTAAAAAAATCTATTATTTTTTTTTTGTGTGAAGAAAGCTATTTATAAAAACCGGAATTATTGTCTTGTATTATACTTAAAGCAGCATGTGAATAGGTACTACTGTTGTAACAGAACAGGTAATCTTAAAGGGCAGAGTTGAGATTGTATTTATAACCTTCATACTAACATTACGCAACTTTTTTAGATGAGCTTGTGTCCTCAAGGTTCCCTCTATAGTACTTTGCATGGAGAAGCAAACAATTATTAATTTTTATTAATATTTCACCAAAGAGAAATCTGTTCTCTCTGTGTGTGATATTTTATCATAAAAGAAAACAGTAAATACCATAACAGAAATCAGGGGCATAATTATGGTTTTTCCTCATTATATTTATTGCTTTATGCCATCTAGTGGTCTCTGTTTGCACTCAGTATCAGCTTTAGTAGCTGCAGAACTTTAAACACATTAACAGATGCTATTCTAATGTGACTTTTTCATGTTTTCTTGGTAGATGATTGGATAATGGAAGATCTCATGAAGATAAATAGGACAAGTTGCCTTGTTACACACTTTAAGATGGAAAAAATTAAACAAACTTAAATAACAAATGTTCAAAATGTTATTACTAATTTGAACTGATGCCAGGATTTCTTTTTTCAGTGTTGCATATGTGTTTGTTCTTAGTTTCACTGAAATTTTGACTGTGAATAATGAGCTCTGAATAAAGTAAACTGACCAGAAAATGACTTACAATTAAATAGCACTGTGTGGAGTGTTCAAGGATTATAATACCATACAAAAAGGTATAATTACAGTTTTGGGATTTGATTTTCCTGAAGAAATATTGTTGCCCTGAAGGGTGAATTTATTTTTAAAAAGACTGTTGCTCTTTTTTTTTTTTTTTAATGGAAGGAAAAAAAGGTGTTTCTACTTTGCTGGATAAGGAGAATTTGAACGATTCAGAAACGCTTAATCTGTAATGTTGAATGTCCAAATGTGACTGGATAACAGCTTTTCAGATAGGCATACTGACCCTTAAATTTGTCCAGGATATCCACTCACATACTTATCCACTCAAGTGATGAATTTCCTGTAGTAGGTCTGCTCAGCAGTAAGTTACTGCTCCTAGAGGAAAGAGAAGTAGTTGCAGAAAATGGGCTGAGACAGACATGTCTGACGGCTGATTAATTCCATCACAGAAATTTGGCAAGCATGATTTATACTTTCCATGTACAATGCTGCCAATTGCCAGTCTTCATAATGGATCTTGTATCATATACCTTTTTATCTTGTGTCACTTTTTAACCTTTTTTGTTCAGGCAATTTGATATCTCAAAAACTCAGCTGCAGAAATCAGGAAATAACACTGGTGTTTTTTGTTTTCACTGAAGAAATGATATTGATATTATTTGGGTCTAAAATTAGAATATACTTAAATACGCGTGACTCTTCATTTGCAAAAATATGAAAACTTGGAAAAAACCCCAACCTGATCTCAATGTTCATTATCAATAAAAGTAAAGATTTTTAAAACCATCTGTGATTTTAGGATTTGGATTGGCAATTTTGCACATAATTCTGGCATGGTGTATCCAAATGTGGTTTTGCATTCTAGCAATTCATTCCAGTTGTAAATGGAGCTGCTGGATTTTCTGGCATTCTCCTGGAACTGAAGCTGTTAAAGTAATTTTACTACTAATTCTGATTTTAAATCACAGCTCAAAAGGAAAAGGTTAATTAGCGCTCTATAAAATCCAGTCTTCTATCCGTGGTGACTAGCAAATTCAGATGTGTTTTATGATTTTCTGTTTAGAAGCACCAAACCTGTGCTACATGTGCATCTTACACCTTACACAAAGTATATGATATTAACAAACAGAAAAATCAAACAGAACCAACATCTAAAGTCTACTGGCTTTTACAGTGAAGATTTTAAAGGAGGAATGGTAATGACTTGAAAGACAGATGTTCCAGCAAAACCAATATACTTTTACACTGCTGTCAAGCTGTTGAACCATAGAAACCAGATTTAACTAAAAAGAAAATCTACAGAGGCCTCTTCTGCTGCGTTGTATTACACTGTGGTAACAGACTGAGCTTTAATTTTAGTCTGTAGACATGGGCAACCTGAAACAGCACCATTGTCAAAAAAGAGCACGTGCTTTGTTGCTGTACCTTTGCCTCTTTGTATGGTAGAGGTTTTACATCAGAGACTAACGTTTCATTTTATTAAATATTTACTAACAATCTATTGGCCATATGTCACAGAGTTTGCATGGTGACAGACTCTGTATTCGTCACCTTTTCAAGACGATTCTGTTAAATCCATGGTGTTATACAGGTTCACAAAGCCCTTTCAGGACCCCAGGTTTTTGTTTGTGCTGTCTTTGCCACTGGCATCAGTATCACATTTGTGTTCTGTTGAAATGGTTTTCAGGAATGAGTTTTTCATTACTTTTCTGTGGGGTACCATGGAAGATGTCAGCACTTCTTTCTCAAGTACTGTTTGTCTGACAATATTGTCTTAAAATATTTTCTAAGTGCAGAGACAATCTCCATATGGAAACATTATTTGTCAAAAGTTATAATAATACTTAAAAGGCTCTTTCCATTCTCTTTTTTTGGTTAGGAGTGTTCACTGATCTGGTTAATCTTATGTGTTGTTGCAGAGTAATCAACTAAAATGATGGAAATGATCACAGGTTAAGTTTTTGTAAGGTCTGAATAAAGCTTCAAGCACAAGGAAGGGGGGAGTGCTTAATATATTTGTTAAAGCTTAGTATTTTTTCTGTCTAACGGAAGTTCATGTAAAGACTCTCACAATATTCGTCCCATATTATTTTCCATTTTTTCTGATACAGAAGAATATGTATGTAAGATAGTAAAGTTATAATAGTATCAATTCTGTAGAAGGTTATTAATAGCTTCTAATTTCTGTAATTGCATAAGATATATTTACTATATCAACAGGTATGTTTGCATATTGTAATGACAAAAACTGATTAGATCTCAAGATAAAAATGTATGTCATTATAATTAAGACTTCCAAAACACAAATTTTGAACAGCAAGCAACAGATAATTGAATGACATGCAAGAGAATGTCTGATTACTGGAAAGAAAAGGGAAGACTTCAAGGAAAGCTCACTTTCCATGCTGTGCTTATTCAAAATAAGGTTCTCAAAATTGTTTTGTCTCTAATATAATGCACAGCATTGCGGTCCAGTAGGCACAGGGTTGTGTCCAGCCTCAAGGTGTGCCACCTAGGGGGATTCAAAGATCCCTACTAGGAAAGGCATTCCCTAGCTCCATTCCCTCAAGTTCCTCTGTCTCCATCACACGATCAGTGCAGTCACAGACGTAGGGATGGAAGTGACTGGAGCATTGAGTGGCCTGTCAGACAGTGGTAACTCTTAGTGTTTTCACAATCATACACCTCTCCCCTAAAAGATTTTTTAAGTATAAAAAGTGCCTCATGTCCCATTGTCAGTCTGTATTGCTGGTGGTAGTTGGATGGAAGTCAGGCTGACATGGGTACTCTCATTTTCATTTCTTCAATACCTTGGTCAAAGCTGCTGCGACATCGTAGAGGACTCGGTAGTCTGGGTTAAGCAAAGGGGGGCAGAAACTGTGCTGTGACTCACAGACAGAGCTGCCCAGACACTTGACCTCTTCTTGTCGCTAAACAGGAGGAAATCTATAAATCAAATCTATGGTTTTATTAATGCTGTGCAAGGCATGCTGGATACAAAGACCTCTATGGAATGCAGTGAAATTAATTAGGCAATAATTTTGGGGGTAAGTAGTATTTACTTCTATATTCTTCTCTATTTTTTTTTTTTTGTTTCGTTTTTTTTTTTGTTTTTTGTTTTTTGTGGATACAGAGGAAATATCTGACAGGTAAAGAGTTGCTCAAAAATACAGCCATAATCTCAAATCCAGCTAGAGAAGAACGCACAGCGGCAGCAAGCTCTTTTTTTTTTTTTAATTGTAAACATCTATAAAGCTTATAAACTTTGAAGAAATATAAAAATAAACTAATAGCCACTGGGTGACTGAGACATAATTAACAAAACAGGTAAAAGTATTGTTGTTACTTGGATCCTTGGCCAGCTCCACAAATTTGGTTTTGCTAAGTTACATGCTAGGAGCACTTGAAACAGCACATAATAAAAGAGTATAACTGAATTTCTCCCTTGTTTGTTGTGCTAGATTGCAAGGAAGCATTCTTGTCAACTAGATTTGTCCTTTGTTCTGGAGGGGAATGTTGTACCAGGATCAGTTTGTAAGATGATGTTCAAAATTAAGTCCTGAAACGATGGTATCTTATATGAATTTTTATTTTAAAAGCCCCACTCAAAACCAGAAGGAAAGCTAAATGCAAGGCTTAATTAATTGAAAAAAAAATAGATTGTGACAAGATAATTGACTGCATTTTGACTTCCTTATTATTAGCAATTCGGTGTGAATCATTACATAATAAGTTTTCTAGAAAGTATCATTTTCCATAATCATAGACATAGTGGTAGTAAAACCCAACAGATGTATTCTTAAATGTAATTGTTGAAAAGCATATTTTGATAGGGTCCTCACAGACAAGGTAGGTAATATGTAAAGAAAATGAGAAACATTTAAGACAATTCTGGGTAGTGAGTCAGTCTCTATTGTAGCTGAATATCACCACCCTCTACAAAATGTTGCTGTGATTCTAGTTATAAAGTAGATTTGTGGCAACCCTTTTGTGGAGGTGTTAATAGGGGATGATGTACTTTACAAAGACAGTGTATGAGTATTCTCACCTTAGGAATAGCATCTCCCTCCTCACAGTCTGAACAGTGCAGGTTTTTTACTAAAGTACGAAAAGTGAGTTTTCTTAATGTTCCTAGTTAGGCAAATAAAGTACTATGCAGATAAGGTTATCTTTAATAATGCCCTGGTTTAAATTTTTCTTTTACAATTTACAGTCTGTTAATTGGCACATTAAAGACTCAAACTTAGCTGACCGGTTCTAAGTCATTAAGAGCGAAGTGCAACATTAAATTAAACTGTCCATCTCTAATTAAGAAAAGTGAATGGTTATCATTACTATATTACTATCTCAATTTCCTAAAAAAATTACTATCTGGAAAGTGTAATTGTGTCAGTTAAAATAATGAGCTTAGCTTGGGAGCTCTGGAATACAAACTCATTTCTCCCTTTTTCAAAATTGCAGAGTTATGTCATGTAAGTACCTGCCTTGTGAATGAATCTTATGAGGGAGCTAGATGCTACAGTCTTTGGTGCTCAGGGCAGATAAATGTTGCTATGCCTAGCTTAGTAAAACTGACATGGGACACTCTGAATGTTTTTTCAGAAAAAAAAAAAAAAACCCTGAAGGTTTCATGTCCAAACATATAAAAGAGAAGAAAAATGCAACACCTGGAAAGTGCTCCTTTTTCACATCATATATAGAGGAGAAATTACTGATCTACAAGTAGATGAAAGAAATCAGAGAAAAAAACCTGGTGAAAAGAAACTTGAAAAACATTCTTTAAAGAAATTTTAAAATGTATTTTATATAAAAAAGGGAAAACTCTCAAAAATGTAACTTTTTTTTTTTCCAAACACTTTATTTTCTGAATGAAGACCATTTAAAAATCAATAATAAACCAAAACACCATAATATCTACCAAGTACTTTCCTGCAGTAGCTACCATGACTTAAATACCACTTTTTCTATAATCTGAGAAAACACATTTGTAAATTCTGTTTGCTTGCCAAGCTTCTTTTCTGTATGACTGAAGCCCTTTTTTTAGTATTCTGAGTTGTTCATGAATCCCCAGAGGTTTTTGTTTCTTAGCTGCTTAATCTTTAGATACAGCTGATGAATACTGCAGTGGGTAATCGGAAGCATTCTCAGCTGCTTGTTTCTCTCAGACCTGTGAGCAGGAGCCCGAGTAGTGGGGTAGGCAGAGCTCTGCTCCCATCTGGCAGAGACCCAGGTGTTTGGTGTTAGGAGATGCCCCTGGGAAAAAGGAAAGATATGAGCAGTGCAGGGAGGGGGGAGGTGGAGGTTCAGTACTGCAGATTTGTCTGCAGTAGCTCTGAAGAGGGGAGGAGGAAGAAGTAATTCAAGACAGTACTTAAAGCAGGAGCTTTGTAAAGTCCCCGAGCAAGAGGGAGTTTATGGCCCTCGGCAAGACAATGAATGTACTGCTTTGGTACAGAGAGAGAGGGATGTAGTTACTCTGAGACAGTTGGAAGTGAGGCAGTATTTATTTTAAGACGTTTGAATATAAATAAACTGCTCCCAGAATTCAAAAGGTACCTGAAGGTCTATCTGAAGCCAGGAAGGAGTGCCCCATCTTGGTGCTTATGGTGCCTATCTGCTGGGAAACAAAGTATTAGAACAATCCGTCTTCCCCTGGTTCATTCATTTCTGATGCCCACAGCAATCAATGAAGGACAGAAAAGCCTTGTGCATGCCAGGTGCACAATTCAACAATCATCCTCCCACAAAGGCGGTTCAACCCTTTCTTGGTTGCCAAGGCTTAGGGAATAGAATGTACAATGAAGTACAATAGCTTTCTTCGTAAATTGTATGTTTCTATCTCTTTCAGCCTCTAAGGGTATAGTGTAACATTTCTGTAGCTGGGAGAGCGACTAGCTTTTTCCAAACCTGTAAAAGCTATTCCAAATCAATTCCTAAGTGTTAGAGTGATTCAACCTTCACCTTCTCTGCCAGTGCATGAAGCGTCAGCAGCCATGTATGCTTTGAGTTCTTGCCAAGTGCACTTACGATTCAGGAGAAAATAGCAAGGAAAAATGGCTTCATGGCTGCTGCATATTAAAAAGACCTTGAGAATTTTGTATGGAAAAGATTAAGTTGTCTGCAGTGAACAGAAAAAAGTGAGTTAAGCAAGCTACTAGAAATGGTAGTTGTTTCAACCTGTCATGTGCTCCAGCCTCATGCTGTCTGAAGAGCTGTGTTTGCAAGGAAGTAAAATAGTTCAGCAATGTAAACAATTAATATTTGGAATCCTTGTGTCTTTCCATTGTGAAGAAAAATGTAGCTGAGTAAGAGTACTTCTAGCATTTGTTATGTGCCATTCTTTCAAGACTCTATTTTTTCTAAAGAATATATGACAGAACTCTGAGGTATAACAGGATAACTTAAAATGACAAAAGATGAACTTTCAGAAAAATGGAAAATGTTTCACATCCTTTCTGCCTGTGACAGGACCAGAGGGAATGACCAGTGTCAGGGGAGGTTTAGGTTGAATATTAGAGAAAAATCTTCACCCACAGGGTGGCTGGGCACTGGAACAGGCTCCCCAGGGAAGTGATCACAGCACCAAGTCTGACAGAAGCGTTTGAATAATGCCCTCAGGCACATGGGGTAACTCTTGGGGATGGTCCTGTGCAGGGCCAGGAGTTGGACTCAGTAATCTTAGTGGGTCTCTTCCAACTCAGAACAGTCTGTGATTCTGTGGTTAATATGATTCAGTTTGTTTCAATTTCCAAAAATAGCAAGCAACTTAAAATCAATTATTATTATTTCTGCCCTTTGCAGAATTCTGTAAAAACAGTTTTCACAACATGCAACAGGAAAGCCTTGCCATGCTCTCCCTGGTGATTTAGAATGCTAATGTATAAATTGACAAAGCCTTTGTCTTGGGGGAATTTTGACTTAAGCATAGAGCTAGAGGGTGAACTAGCATTTGGTCCTTCTCCAAACAGAGGGTGTTTTTCATTATTGACATATTTTGAGAGAGTATCTGCATATATGGAAGAAAAAAGTTAATTTAAGTAGCCTTTTACTGTAAAGCCAGACTTTATTTTTGGTATCTAAAGGACAGATAAATCTTCAAAGCAAAGCATTTTATTGGAGTTTACCTCTAAATTTTATTGTTAGATTTTATGATAGTGTGTTAATGTGAAGTTTTCAGTACAAATATCAGAGAAGTTGATATGAGTGAAATCTAGACCTCGTCTAAGGTTCTTTTAAGGTTGTTGAGAGAAGCGTGAGTAGTAATTAACATGTAATTTTCCTCTTACAAATATGTGAACTGTCTTTACTCATTTAAAGAGAGGAAAAAAAACCCCAGCCCAAAACTGTAAGCCAGAAAGCTATCTAAGGCAAAATTATTTTCCTGAAAAAACGTCCTGCTGTGATAATTGTAACCTCTTGAGAATGGGCCTTTATAAAAGAATTGTTGACAGATCTTTTGCAGTTGGTTACTTCGGATCTTCATTTTGTTCTATTCCTAGACATGAAAAGTATCTGTTTCAAGAACTTAATTCACAAATTGTCTGCTTTGACATGCTAAAGTCTAGCAAAATATGTCAGCACAAAAGAACCTTTATTTGTGAAATCAGATAAAGAATGTTAATAATAGAGTTGCTTCAAACTCTTTATTAAAAGCAAATCTGAAGTTATAAATTCCTTTTTCCAAAACCATATTTTTTCTATTTGAGGTGCTTTCCTATGAAGAGGAAGTTTTTGTATGTTTTTAGAACTCTGTATGTGTATATCTACATATTTAGAAAACCTCATAGTAAGTATTTTCACTTAAAAATGATAAATATTTTAATGGTAGTTCTATGCATTGTGAACAATATTTTGATGAAAATTGTATCTTGGCAGTGAGCATAAAAGTTAGTTCTTATGCAGAGAATTTATATGAATTAACTATAATAAGAGGGGAGAAACTATTGTTTTAATTTTGCATGTGGTTCTTTTTGTTACTGAGCTGCAATAGATTTTAGTTGCCTTCAAGTCCCAATGCTGATCTACAGCATACACATGTTTTTCATGAAACATCATTGATTTTTTGTGCTTGGTTGAAATCTCCAGTGAAAGACAGAAATTGGGAAATTATGCTGTCTGCACGCAATGGTAGTTTGCTGCGAAGGAATAACAGCAAAATGGAGATAAGTAAGTAGATTATACTTTCCATGGTGAATAGGCTTGTTTTGGTGTGGTTTTAGAAAACGATGTTGTAGTACAGGGTATGGTGTGCACTTTCTCTAAGTAATGTTGAGCTGCTGGAAAAATGATTTTCTAGCAAAGCTATAATTTAGTTTAGTAGTGGTGCAGTACTAGAAAGGGAAAAAAAAAAAAGGAAACCCCCTGAGTCTTCTTAAAAAAGAGTTTTTAAAATGAAATCTCTGCTATAACAATCATTGCACTTCATCAGAGGGTAAGAAATTGTGCCTTGCAATAGAAAGAGTTAGTTGAAGTTCTGCTTCACTGAGGTTCGAAACAGATTTCTGATGCTGATTTTTTTTTTTGGTTCTAGCGTGAGAGAATTCTGGAGATCCTTTCTAAATTTTAGCCTTCAGCCAAAGAGGTTTCCAAACTGAAACAAAGATTTAGTAGCTCAAATTCGTGAAGTTGACTCCATATTTTTTCTCCTTGGGATTTATTTATAACACAGTGGATTTTCTTGATTTGTACTTGACATTTGTGTAATAAGACTTGTAAATACTCCCTATAACTCTGTACATTACATACGGTCTCTAGATTGCAACTATATCATCTTTTTGAGCGACAACATGCCAATTCATTTTAAACTCACATAAAACTGCAGGAAAAAAAAGACATCTTGCTTGGGGTCTGTGGCTGATAAGAGATTAACTTGAAGGAGTGTGGGCATGGAGCTGCTTTTCAGTGTGGGGTGGGAAAAGCAGAGAACAGCTGCAAGCTTGGTCCTGTCTGCTGTGGAGAGAGTTTGCCTTGTGTTGCTGCAGTGTAGGTGGTATAAAATGACCAAAGATAAAGAAGTCCAGGCTGTCCTTTATCAGAAAATACTGTGTTGTATGCTTTATCTACAACTTTTGAAGTCATGCCACTCTTTTGGAAAGAATTCAATATTTAAGGTGCCAAGAAACATCAGACCAAGATTAAGCATAACTGCAGCTACTGAGTGAATTTTGCTTATGGCTCTATAGACTTGACCATTTTTTGTGTGTATCTGTACATATATATATATATTTATATATATATATGTTGGAAATTTCTCTTTTTTCAAACTTTGCTATTCTTTCTCTTAACATTTTACTTCTTGAACATTTAGTGGTTTTGTTTTTTTCTTTGTACAGTTGATGCTTCATTTTTCTTAAAGCTTAAAAGGCAAGCCTAGTTGTTGGATGTTGCTTGATACCTTTTCTTTTCTAAAAGAAAAATCTTCTTTTTATGTTGGAAGCTTAGAATTCCAAAGTGAAGGCTTCTGGAATGGATACATTTTTGCAATTCGACAAAAAAAAAAAAAAAAAAAAAAAAAAGCACTTTC